>CM034391.1:20522050-21122050 GCA_019925095.2 Dendrolimus kikuchii
TTTGAGCATCCGTCACGTTGTTTAATTTCGCTTCACTGGGAGTTTTTGGGACTTTTGTACACTCTAGGAACCATTTAAAATGCGAAGATATTATGAAAACTATCTATTAGTCATGGGAAAAATCACTCACCAAGAAGAAAAGAGTGATATATATTTTTTTGATACAAAGATATATATACATACATACATACATACATAACTTCACGCCAGTTCCCTTGCGGGGTAGGCACGAACAACAGAGCGCCATTTAGGCCCATTCTTACACACCTCACTTGCTTCTTTGACGTTCATAACTCTTGTCATGCACACTCATCTGTTCTTAAGGCTCCTGACATATATCACTAGATATATATCACTCTTTTATATCATTAACTCTTTATCTTTACAGTGAATAGTGTCAGTGTCAATTGCAGACAAGATGAGTAATAACTGTGAGTGATATACTGAATACTGATAAACTGATATGAAAAAAATATAAACAAATAGAGTGAAAAAATATAATAAAATTAATTACATTAAAACAAAATTACACCATAAAACTATAGTGTTACGATTTATTTTGTCTCGCTATTATATTCGGTTTCCTTGTTCTAGCTACGCTAATCAGCTAATCATTCTTTCTCTTTTCTTTCTAGTCTAGTTTCTTCTCATTCGGATCTATAGTCATCGCGTGGAACAGGAATGAACTAAAGAGTTAAAGATATAAAGACATATTTTGAACGCAAGTGATATACAGATCTAATCACTCTCGCGTCGGATATATATCTTTTGAGTTAATCACTCAGGAGTTACACACCGCTACTATCTATGGTAGTTTTAAAATCTGGTGAAATATGAGAACCAACATTTGTTTATTCCGAGATTTTACGTGAAATTCAAGGATTTATGTTTTATTATTATATATTCCCTTATTATATATTATATTCTCTTATGATTTATATATTCCCTTCGATTTCAGATTTAGCATTCCGTCTTTAAACTTAGCATACGTGTGACGTAGACCAAGTCACGGACAAATAATAATAAATATACAAAACCAATTTTTTTTGTTAATAGCGTTATCTTCCATCCGTGATCACGGAAGACACGGAAGAATGTCTTCCGTGATCACGGCCACTGAAAAGTGGCTGAAACGTCGGAGAAACAGAAATCAAATAAATTACCGAGCTTAAAACCGTTAAAATGTAGTTTTATTATTACATAATGGAGTTATCTATCAAGATTCAAAAGTATTGTATTATATACTATATATAATTGTGATTATAGATTTTTGTCTCTGGCTCATGTTACTATTTAGTTTGAAACAAAAATTTGTATTACTAAATTTCACAAGGTAGTAATTTTGCTGGGAAATTAATTATGGATGGATCATAGTTAAATATAATTTAATTGTCATTTAAAATAATCGATAAGAAATTTCTTATGAAATATATTGTACTAACCTCCATTGTAGATATCTCAGCAATTATATAAACTATTCTAAATTTACTGATTCCATATACAGCTGAATCTTTAAAGTATAATGTAGCAACTGAGAGTGATTGTTTCATATCAGGTATAGGATAAGGGTCTGGTATAACTACACCTGGCATTCCAATCGGATCCGGATCTTTGAAATGTTCCAAAACAGCTAAAATATTTTCACTCATCCTTTTTTCTCCTTCTGTGAGTCTGACGTCTTCTGGTGAGTCTTCTGGTGAGTATTCTGATGAGTCTTCTGGTGAGTCTTCTGGTATGTCTGAAACATCTACAAAAGTAAATGGTTAGAATTCGACGCGCTAATATTTTTGGCATTGTTTCGTCATTGTAGCCAGAGTCAAATTCTGACTACAGCAGACATTTGTTAGGTACTTATGCTACTTCTAATTTTCCGAAATGTATGAGCAGATTACGCGAAAAGGCACAATACTAAGATTGTATAATTAGGACAATTGTAATAAGTATTAATAAAGTAAGCTGTAGCAGCTGTGAGCGGTGATAGCTTAGTGGTTAGCGCACGCGCATCCCAAAGTCAAAGGGCGCGAGTTCATGGTGAATCCCGAATGCATCGTAGACCCTAACCACTATTTTTTAAACTCATGTTAGATCATCATTTTTGGCTACAATGTAAGTGATTAATGGTCATTATTGTTATCAATAAGGCACTTGAAAGGGAACAACCTGGTTGCAGTTTTTTTCAAGTTCTATATATTCTTAAGAATTTTTCTGTAAATACTAATAGCGTACAAACGTTCCACTGCCGGTCTCAGGCCGCCCTATTTTTTAAGATCAGAAACCGTACACGCCGTGCTCAATTACGGTGGGTTTAAGGAATTCACTCATCAGTGGTCACTATGCACCTTTCCTTAGATTGTTTTCCTTCACTATCAGACCGTGGTAAATAAACCTGGGCATTTCTTTCAAACTGGTTTTGGCCGTATAAAGTTCCATGATTGAATATAATTAAAAAAATAAACAAAAATTCATCATCATAAATCATTCATTCATAGTTAAAAAATAAAATAAAAATAGTTAATTCTACGAGCTAGACATCGTTCGTAAATAAAATACCGTCAAATTTGTAATAATAGAATTCACATTTTTATAGGTAAAAGTCTAATATGGAAGCATGAGGAAACAAAGCATGAATTCGTTTGATATGTGGTAGGTAACGGATTACTTATAGGTTATAAATTATTATATTTAGTTCATATTAACATATTTATGATTTAAAAAGTTTTTATTAATAATTAAATTAAAGAATATGAATCAATAATAATTACAGTAGCATATACGGAAGTGATAACATAATTACTGTTTTAAATTTAAATGTGATTATTCTACGAATTACCTCCATAGGTTATCTATGTATGGATAATTAATAACAATCAAACGTTGTAAATTGAGAAAGTTCTTTGTCCAGTCATATATTTCCATTGGTTGCAGTCAATATGGTAATCGCTAAAATCTTAATCATCACAAACTAATCATACAGGTACAAACACCGCAAATTATTTACTCGTTATATTTTGTTTGACCATTAACAACATAACAATAAATTCTTCAAGCAAACATCAAAAATACTAACCTTGAGTAAATCCATAATGAATAAGAAATGCAAAGAGTACCACAAAATTTTTCACTGACATTCCGTATGCGTACACCAAAATAAGTACACTGAATGGTTATGAATTAAAATATAGGTGGGACAAGGGTCATAGTTTATCGCATTACGTCGAATCGAGCAAATTTTTTTTATCGCTTAAGCGTATTCAGATCGTTTTTTTATTGCCTAAAGCAGACTAATAGGCAGACGGCCCATCTGTTGGAAGATTGTTTGCCGTTACCTATGGATGTTTGTAATATCCGGGGTGCCTCTACCTCTAAGAAATTTTATAATACCCTGCTAAACAAACCCCCATGTCATAGCGCAAAGGGAAAACCGCGGCGGGAATTTCCCTCTAGATTGTTGTACACGGAATAAATGTATTAGAGAAACGTTGCGAAGTTAGGCGTGGGAGTTCAAGAAAATGGGGTGAACATTCACGTGGCTGACGAACACTTGAGTGAGGCCATTGGCAAGAGCTAAGTCGCGGGCAATAGCATCTAGCAGATCAGTCCTAGGACAATCCAATCATTTAGCATGGTGGGCGTTTAAGTCTGTGAGGACGATTACTTCTGCGGAAGAGTACTGCTCGAAAAAGAAGAGAATATTGGAAGTGCATTATTATTAGCGAAATGAAAATAAAGCGGAGTGTGCAATTATCCACACAAACCTGCAGGTAGGGTGATTAGCTGGTGCAGGGCACGGAAGAGACTAAAATCCGCGAATTTAATCAAATATGCATATAGATGGATAGTGTAAGAAAATATTATGGATAGTGTAATATAAAAAAATTAAAAATAATAGATCGTTCTTACTGAATGTAAACTACAACATTTGCATCGATTAAGACTTTCAATCATTGCCTTATTTGATCTCAAAACAAATGTTTTAAACATGAAAGAATAGTATTCTTTTGTATGGTTTTGTTTTTGAACGTCTCCGGGATACCTGTAAAGCGAGGCTCCCCGCCGTGACCGTATAGTACCTACTATAAATAATTAGATACAAATTGTAAAAAAAGTTTGTTGTTTTCTATTCTTACATAAAACTACAATTTCAGCTCCATCTGTTGAGGCCGTGCAATACGTTTTCCATTCAAAAAAGCCATTTTAATCTTCTTTCTTAACCTAGCAAATAATGTCATAAGTGTGACAGAGATGGCGCCTACAGTACAAGCGCTTGCACATAATAAGTGGCTATTAAATGTAATGTTAATAATGTATACATGTATACTATTGCTATTCTAAAAGTTAAGAGCCTGATGGAATATTTATTTGGCAGTTAAGTAAGTCAATACAGGATACCCGCACCACGACCCCGTGGATTCCCTCCCCCCGTTGGTGAAGAGGATACCCTTCTCCGGGGGTGCCTTAAGTGAGAACCAAGCGTAGGGGTGCCACAAATGTAATACCTATGGTTCAGTTCCTGTGGCACCCCATAAAAGTCCATTGGAGAGGGGCGCAGGTTAGGATTAGTGGGTAGTCTTGCGGCCGACCATCCCCCGTTCCACCGAGTGGAGGCCAAGTTGGCCATCCGGCCGATCAGGAGGCCCACACATCCCTCGGTGTAAGGCCTTACCCCCAGGCCCGAGGATGGTGTCCCAAGAAAAGAAATTCCCCCTGCGTCATAAAAAAAAGGCACAATGCAGTATGTTTCTAACATAATATGTAACAAGCGGAAGGACTCTAATGAATGGAATTTAGACAATAGTTTCTTTTTCACCAAAACAAAGAGAAATAATGCTTTTTTATTATTTGAAGCAGGCAAAAAGGCATTTTGCCTGCTTCAGATAATAAGAAACAAATAAATAAAAACAGAAAGTGCTTTGATTATATGCTAGTTCAAAGAGAAAGTGGTCAGCGTCACCTATGGATGTCTGCAAAAGGGACATACATTATTCGTATATTTTTAGTAAAACAATACGTGGTGTCATCTTATTTTATATTCATTGTATTTTATATTTCTCTGCGATTTAAATAAATACCCCATTTATAAATACGACGTCTAATCACAAATGCTTGTTTAAAAAACTGTCGTCTGTGTGTCTCTGAAAGTTTATCTTGTATAGACTTCGAAATGTCTCAATGTAAGAGGCGACAAAACAACCCACCGCCAAGTGCGAGGATATTTGTCCGCCTGGATGACTACCACCAGTGGTTTAGAGTATGCCGCCATAATAAGCTTGAGTTGTGTTCAGGCATTAGTGGCCAGGTTCCAGTCTGCACATCGATAGCACCTTTGGTGTTACAAATGTTCATAGGCGACGGTGACCGCTTATCATCTGGTAGGCCGTCTGTCTGTCAGCTGAACTCAAACAATAAAAAAAAAGAAAATTTTAACTTTTCGCGTGAATGAATAAATGAAAACTTTGTTTTTCATTATAAACTTAAACCTAGACAATTAATATGGATATATTTGCATTAGAGAAATGGAAAGCTTTATCACTCATAGCGATCTCTTCCAGGCAGCCCGGGCGTTTCATTGATATCTTGTAGCGATCAGAAATTTTTAATATAAATTCCAAATCCCTCGTCCAACGAAGTGAAATGTGCAGGAAACAAATCTTGATGCAGTAATTTTTACAATATTACTCATATTTTAAGAAGTCAAGTTGTTGTCCCTACAATGTAGGGATCAGAAATTTTTAATAAATATCTCAAATCCCTCGTCGGACGAAGTTGCGGGCATAGCTGGTACATGTGTGCAGGAAGCAAAACTTGATGCTGTGATATTTACATACGCAGCTTAAGAAGTCCGGTTATTGTGATAATAATTAAAAGAATATGCAATTGAAATTGATCAATAAATCTTAATATCTTTTTGTATCAGTCCTAAAATATAAACCAGTTCTGTATTCAAAACAGATTGTTTGTACAAAATGCGGAGGTTGGTTCCTTAGTTGTATTTTTTTAATTATATCTAACAAGGCTATGATTACATGGTACTTGTTTGGCTAAGTCATCCGTCTTTAATTTCAACTCAACGTTGGTATGGCGGCATACACTAGACCAGGGGTGGTAGCCATCCAGACGGGTAAGTATCCGACCCTTCTCCGTTCCGGCACGGAAAGTTTTTGTTATACTTTGATTTTTAATTACCTGGACTAGAATGACAGCTGCGATGGAACTTTCTGTATGTTGCAAGCTTGAAGCAACTTACCGCTGTGAGTTCAATCCTATAAAAATTCTGTATGATTCAACTCGTAGCGGTGAATTGTTGATTTAACTCGCAAAACTCACTTATGAATCAAAAAAAGGTCAATTGCAGCTGTAAATTTAGTCCAGGTAATTAAATGTCAGAGTATATACGATTAACTTTGGTCGATTCATTAAAATTATAAGGCAGAAATCAACCATCCTATATTACCTTCAGGTTGAAAAGAGAAAAAAGCTAGCAAAAACTGCAGATGCACTTCAAGTCGCGCTATTAAGTAAGACAATAAAAACCTTCACAAATCCATAAAAGTTGGTTTAACTGTGAAGGATTTATTATAAAAACTAGTCGTGTTAAGAGTGTTTTTACTGTATCTTTCCAGAAAACGAGCGAACGAGTTTCAGAACGTTTATACGAGTACATATTATTTAATTTATTGAAAATGATTTATAATCATAAAATCCGAGCTCAATACAAGAAAAATTTACGCAGGACTTCCGGGATAAAAAGTAGCCCAGGTTTTGAGTCTAAGAATTAGCTGTCGATAGCCAAAACCTCATCGGAATCGGTCCAGTAGTTTCTACGTGAATCCCGAACAAACAGACAAGAAATCCAAAAAAATTGCATCGTGTTCTCCGTCGTTTATATAGTGTATTTTAGTTTTTTTTTAATAGCTTCAATGTATAGATACGGCATGTTTAGAATTTTATGATATTGTGTTAATAGATTAGGATTATTTCACATAAAAATGCATAATTTACTGTATTACAATCATTGTAGTAAAATCATATTACTCATAGCTGGTTCCTATATTTTACTATTCATTCACTTGCCCTACCTACCATCGGTTGAATTTTGACTTTACTTGTATAGTGCTAATATCAAGTTTTAAATGATAGTAAGGTAAATGAACGTTCGGCAAGACTGAAACTGGCCCTCGGTAAATAATTTACTATTACGCTCGGATCTCCTGTTTGAGGGGAAAGAACGGTATACATGCAACGCTTTTCTAAGTCACTATGTATTCTTTCACCATTAGCATGCGGGAATTGTAACAATATATCATGTGTATAATAGGCAAAAGGTTACACATAACCTTGAGACAAGACCGAAAAGAGAGAGAGAGATAACACTTCATTGTACACAATGGTGTACAATGCCTATAAGTTTTTCTGTGTTTTCTGTAATGACAGAAAACACAGAAAAACTTATAGGCTAAAAATATTCCAAATGTGCACAATGGGTGGCCTTATCGCTAAGAAGGGATCTCATCCAGACAACCCGTGGCAGGAATAAAACAGATTATATTTGTCAAAGGTGATATACATAAATATTACAGGATATTAGGAGAAGAAGCGACATAAAAAAAATACACACTGAAGTGGTACCTAAAGGTAAGAATGCCTAATTGGTATATGTTACCCAGCTAGGATTTTCATTATTGGGATCAATCAGTTGATGACCAACTAAATCTGCGGCTATCGGACGCTAGACAGATAGACCGAGCCGCTGATGCAGACTACTTTTAACCCGCGAAGGCCACTGAAAACAGTAGGTTGGCTAACGTGAACCATCGCGTAGACGCCATTACCTGGAATTCTCCACAACCTTGGATTTTGTTTTTTTCGAGGGGGGGAGGGGGGGGGACTGTCTATATTTTTATCTTAATCATCATTATCATTTCAGCCACCAGACGCTCACTGATGGACAGGCGTGCGACTGTGTTTTTAACCTATGCCTAAGCGCCTCGCGAAAACTTATTTTCTTTTTTATCTGTGCAGGAACGGAGAAAGAATACAATTTCCTGCGGCCGGGCGGCCTGTCGTAAGAGGCGACGAAACAACCCACAGCTAGGTGGTAGAGCAATTGCCCGACTGGACGGCTACCACCCCTGGTCTAGACTATGCCGCCATAACAACCTTGAGTTGTGTTCCGGCATTAGTAACCAGGTTCCAGTCTCCCTTAAGAGAACAGCGGCGCATTTGTAGCCTCCTTTGGTGTTGCAAATGTCCATAGGCGATGGTAACCGTTTTCCATTAAGTGGACCGTCTGCCTGTCTGCTGAATTCCTGCAATAAAAAACTAATTTATGTGCTTAAAGTACTGGGTGTCTCAGTGATCAAAGTTGCGTTAATGATGAATTGTGTATTTGTTGCGAAGTTTGAATTTGCTGCCCTCTGAAGTTGTTGCCCGGGGCATAGGCCCCCGGCTTGCCCTTCTCTCCCCTAGATTCAGCCTAGAGTGTCCAGGACCTGGCCACCGATTTTTTTAAACAGTTACCTATCAACGTGCAATGACTGAGACTAAAAGTAGTGATTACAGATATTTTAATTTGTTTCTAGGATAGTCATAATACGGAAACTAATAAAATTGAAAACTGCCAGTTATTAGTCACAATAACAAAGATTATCTAGCTATTATTTACAATGGTTATTGTTTCTAATTACTACCTAAAAGTTTTAAGTTGGGCTACAAGTCAAGTAACTAACGTGCATAAAATGTTATAATACCTAAATATGAAATTCTTTGTTCCATCTTCATATTCTTAACTTAGACTTGATATACTGATTTACATAGTTTTAGACCGCAAATAGACGATGGACACTTTTATTAAAATTGAAGAGGCGAAAGGTACGTGTTAACGGTGTTATAAATACTATTTGTGTAGTTTTGAATTTAGAAAATTCGTTTTTTTATTCATTAGAGCCGATTTTTCAATCACCAGATAAAAGTTATTCATAGAATAAGATATAACATGGGGAAAATGCAAAATGACATTTGCATGAATAAAACAATTGAATTTTTCATTTTAAAATTTAGTCAGGTTATAATTTATTCGACTCATAACTCTTATCTGGTGGTTGAAAAAACCGGCCCTTAGGTTATTTGGAGTATATATTCGACGTACAAAAAAAAACAAAACACTTGATTTGTTAATAATTCTTCTCTTTTAACAATTTAAATTCTGGTTGCGTCCAAAACCCAGCTCTTTGCGTCCACTTTTATTATATGTACCGTTAAGGAGTGAAACTTCTTACAGTTGCTGCAACTGTCTGTTTTTCCTGAAACATATAATTTTGGTGTGTTCAAGTCTCACATGAATCTTTTAGGTAAGCGTGATCCATCTTAGACTGCATTTCCACCTGCTACCAGGTGCAATAGCGGTCAAACGCGAACCTATACAATATAACTGAAAGCATTTGCTTCACACCCTACCGCATGTTTTTTTTTTATTGCTGGAGTTTAGCAGACAGGCAGACGGCCCACTTAATGGAAAGCGGTTTCCATCGCCTATAGACATTTGCAACACCACAGGTGCTACAAATACGCTGCTGCTCTCTTAAGGGAGACTGGAACCTGGACACTAATGCCGGAACACAACTCAAGGTTGTTATGGCGACATACTTTAGGCCAGGGGTGGTAGCCATCCAGTGAGGAAATGCCCTACCACCTGGCAAAATGTACTTTCTCTTCTCCAATCGCACGGTCTCCGGCGTTTCTTATTATAAAATCATTAGCACGCCTATCACTCCTTACGCAAATTTTTGGACCTACCTCTTTTAGACATCTGGCAGAGACTGCATGTCCATGGAACATCTATGGCATGGCAAATTCTGGTAGATTTTTTTGGTACAATATTACAAGCTTATAAATGGTAACAAAATTAATACGGAGTTATAATATGCTTAAGGGCCAATTTTTCATTCGTCAGATAAGAGTTATTCATAGAATAAAATACAACATGGGAAAATTAAAAATTACAGTTGCAGGAATAAAACAGTTGAATTGTGTCATTTTTATATTCAGTCAGGTTACAATTTATTGGAATGATAACTTTTATCTGGTTATTAAAAAACGACCCTAAATATTATTAATTAATAATAATTACTTTTACTATTTATCTAATTAATCTATATTACAAAGGCGATTATGATAAACTGATTTTTCATCGTGTTTTCATTAAAATGTAATGTTTATTAATTTGGTGACGCATGCATTTTCTATTTGCGTTTGTGGTGCTGCAAATAATAATTTAAGTGTAGGAAATCTAACTTTACCCTCTTATTCGATTTCGACAAGACTAAGTCAAATATTAGTTAGTCATAAACATTTGAAGGTTAATAGAAACTTATTGCGTCAATAACTAAAAAAGTAAATAATACATATCAGTTTTGTATATTTTATTTGCTTTATCAACTATTGGATTGTTTACTACTAATTTATATAATGGTAGAATTTTCCACACACGTCTCTGCTATAATATTATATTTATATTGCAGGAGTATAGTAGATAGGCTGATGACCCACATGACGGAAAGTGGTCACCGTCGCCTATATGTGTTTCCGGTTACAAAACCCACCGACTGGTGCCTTTTTTTTAACGAGGAGAAATCCGATTGAGGACAATCAGCAGTGCGAGGGGGAAAAGCGACTGGTGTGTGGGATTCACTACGTCGGGGTGGCACGAGCACATCACGTGTGAGGTGCTATTGCCACGCCGCGGTCAGGGATACCCATTAAAACCCCTCGGTGTTCCATCATTCTCCCTTATGCTAGGGTACATGGCCTAACCTCTGCGCGGGCCCTGGCAGGCGGTGGCCCTACGGCTTTATCCACTGGGCGAACTACCTTTTGTTCTTGGTTTCTTCAAAGTCTCTGATATGCGTGGGACGGTCTGTAACGCGCCGTAAGGGAGGAGAGGTGAGTGTGTGGAACAGCGCATGCCCCATCTTGACGGCATTACGGCGTGGAGAACCCTTTCCCGCACGAACCACCCATGCCACCCGCTCGCGGCGGCCGAAGGTCTAAACTTGCCCTCCAGAGCCGACGTGTCCTCCATTGCCGTGAGCGGCGCAAAGACGTACACTCCCGCTCCGCCTCCTCCTTAGCAAGCAGGATTCGTAATAGGAGGACACGGCGTCCTACACCGAATGGAACCTGACCCCTGATGCCGGAATACAATTCAAGCATGTTATGGCGACATACTTTAGACCAGAGGCGGTGGCAATCCATTCCGATAAATGCCCTACCACCAGGCTGTAGACTGCTTTGTAACATCATGCAACAAGTCGCCACAGATTCGTGAACACAGTTCGTGCACAGATAATGAATTAAAGTAAAGTTAAAAGTTGATAGTTATCAGAAATAATTGTTTTTTATTGCCTATGGCGGGCAAACGGGAAAATGGCCCACTTGATGCAGTGCGATTACTGCCGTCGTAGGGGCCCGCTGGATAAGGGGGTAACAGCGGACTTTCCCCTTCGCTCGACGAAATGGGCTATCCTGCCATCGGGGTGTCCCAGAGTTACCCGAGCGTAGGGGCGTAACGGTGCAGTAACTCTGTTCTAGATCCCGCGGTGCCCCGTTAAAGCGCAGGTAACTGGCGCAAGTTTAGCTTTAGTGGGTAGTTTGGCGCCCGGTTTCTCGCGACTATTTCTGTCTTGACGAAGTGAGCGTGGAGAACCGGCGGCTGTGAGTCCCACATATCCCTCGGCATGCTTCTGTGCTGTAAGAGACTTCCCCCGGAGGCCTGGGGATATGTCTAAAGAAGTTCCCTCTGCAAAAAATAAATAGGCGGTTACCGCCGCCTAAGGACGTTTGCAACACTGGGGAAGTTGTCAACGCGTTGCGGGCCGCTAAGAAATGTTATAACGCCTTTCTTAAACAACCCCATGTCGGAGCCAAGAGAAAAACCCGCGGCAGGAAGTTAATAATATTATATATATCCTATTATATATTATAAATATCCTAGAGGACCGTTGCGTAGTTGAGCGTGGCAGGAACTAAGGGTGAACAACCCGTTGTAAAAATGTGACGTGATTTGCATGCACCAAAATTAATATGAGTAGTAAATAATATTATAATAGGCGGTCTAACTGCTATTAACGATTTTTCTAGTCTTTTGCATGGATAAAGTCAATATTTATAAAAATGGGGCGTGTATGCCCCATTTTTATAAACATGTTCATCATTTTCAAAAAACAGTTTAGGGGTTTGATCAAATCTTCGCTTTCATTATTTCCCTGTGACATACATATCCTACACGTAATCGAATTTAGATGAGCGAAACTGCGTGAAATGTTAGTGTCTTATAGATAAAAGTTACATAAAGCCAAGTAAATTACTAACCACTTTTGAAAATTAAATTAGACCTTGAAAGGTTATCATATGAAGCTGATCTTTTCCTTTTATTTTTTTGCATAATTAATTTAAACAAAAAATTCGGTTGGCAATAACAACATCTTGTACATATTTTTTGTTAATCGAAATTAATAACAAAAAATTCGATTTAATCTCATGGTTTGTTAATTGATAGGCCTCGTATAATCTTTCAATCAAATGGAGAATACGTTATTGTAAGTTTTTAATATAATACGCAGGAATTTTAAAAATGATTTGATATTAAGTAGTCTTTAGTTTAAAGTAACTAATTTTCAATCAAAATATCTATAATAATAATAATCGGTGGAATGGGAATCACGAAGCTGTTTGTTTCGTCATTTGGTTACAACAACAGTCCGTAAACGTCCCACTGCTGGGCTCGGGCCGTTATAGGAGGGACCCGTTATGGATATTAGATCAGAAAACTGTCTAAGTGGTGCATGATTTCCGGTCAAGATCCGAACCCATGCCCTTTGACTTAGGGACGCGTGCGCTAACCACTAAGCTAATACGTCTTTATTTCAAGTCATATGGTTACGGAAGCCTAAAAACATAATAAATATAAAAGTTCGTATAAATTGAGTTTTTTAATCTATATTTTTTAAACAGTTTTCTCCAGAGGAGTATTCACTCTCATCCGAAAATATAGAAAAATTACAAATTAAACTAACTCAGCTTAGCTCAGCTCCCAAAGTGATTCCTGGGTTCCGTAACGAGAGCACGCCACCTTCCTCTGTCCTGCGCAGCGGCTTGCCAGTTGTGGGCTTGTAATGCGGTCAGGTCAGCTTCCACTCTATCCTCCTACCGATACTTGGGACGACCAACTGGTTGCCGAGCGACTGGTCGCTCCGAGTATGCTTTCTTCACTCCTCGATCCTCGTCCATCTGCTCTACATGACCGAGCCAGCGCAGACGGTGAGATTTGATCTCCCTAATTATGTAGGGCTCGGCCATGAGGTTTTCTATTTCGGAGTTGATTTGGACCCCGCAGCTACCATCTCTCATTGTGGTTGTTTATTACTTATATGTATATATACATAAAGTTTGTACAAGAGTTCGATAAAGGCCCTTGTAAAAATTGTCTCTAAATAGGGTCTGCCTTTTATGTAAAATTAGTTAATAGTTTCTTTGCTAAGGATATTTTACTAATTTGCTTGTAGGCTAACGCGCCTACGTGATACAAAGTAGTTGCCGTCGCCCATGGACATTTACATCACTAACGACCCGGTCACGACTTTGTCGCTATGAAGGACAGCTTAAGGCACGTACTCATCTGCGAACCGTAACTGCAACCGAATCGAGCGTCTACGTTAATTCTTTCATCAACGCCAACGGCCTTGAAGTTTTTCAACAACGACAAAACCTCGAAAATGAGCCACAATCGAAATTGTGTTCGAAATTGAGAGGAATGCCCTATAGCAAAAATTGCAGGACACTTTCCCGCATGGTTAGTTGTCCCAGAGCCTTATCACTTTCCCCCAGGCAGTGGATATGGCCCTTAGGGCCCCCGCCTGTCAGAGTACACGGAGTTGGTCGAGCTTCCGCTTTCCTAGAATAGAATAACGTGAAGGAAGGAACACTTGGGGGCGGCCGTGGCGTGGCAATAGCATTTCTTGCTTGCGTTGTTAGTGCCACTCCAACGGACGGTGCGCCGTATTCCACGCACGTTCATCTCTTCTCCCATAGAGCGAGACATTTAGCCGTCCCCACTGGACAGAGAGAGACGATGCCTGGGATTATGCTTCTGCCCTGGTAGTGTATATGGCCCTAGAGACTCCCGCCTGTCAGGACACGCGGTTGTAGTGAGTGTCCCTAACTATAATGGCAATAGCATTTGTTGATTGCGGTGCCCCTCCAACGAGGCTAATCCTACACTCTCTATTGCACGTCCTCCGTGGTGGATAGTTCTCAAACATTTCCCTTCGTTAAAAAAAAAGTAACCCCTACCACTTTTTGTGGTAGAAGGACCTCGAAGGGGTATGACTGACGAATGCTATCTGTGGCATCTTGGATGGGTCTTACAAGTTGGTATGATCGCTGTAATCCACACGCATTCGGAACATGAACTCACTGGAATGCACTCGAACAGTCTCTGTACTCAAAGTTACTTGACCGGCGAACAGGAGTCCCTTCCAACGTAACTATATACTATTTTTCCTTAGAAGATCGTTTTGGTACAATGCACACATCATTTATGTATGTATTGAATTACACTATTTAATGACGGTTAATAAAATATCTTTATTAACTAAGGAATATCTAAAGTTACACATTAAAATAGAAACCATTTCAACACAAAACTAAAATTTAATTAAAAAATATCATCTTTAAAAAAATATATAGGTACATATCGCGGCTTTAAATATGTCCCTCTATCTAAATGTATACGCTAATATTTTTTAGTTTTTGATAGTAAAAAAAAATAATTGAATATCTTGTTTCTACAGTCATATGAACTAGTAATTTTAGTTTAAAAAAAATGTTTGAACATCCTTGAATAATAATTAAACATTAATAATTTTTGTATTAGTCTTTAATGGTCTTATTCATATTGAGGTAGAGTAAGTTTGAAGGCTTCTTTACGGTTCTTAAAAATACTTCAAACTTAACTTAAAAAACAAACAAAACACAATATGAATAAGACCATAATTAGTTTGATTACGTAGTTTATAACTATATACCTAGGCGACTAATCTCGAATAGAAGGTGACTAGTTTTAAAATGCAGCTCTTCAATTAAATCTTTTGAATGTTCTTTTAGTCTAGAGTCGTAAATATGACAAATAGCATACTTTGAGGCATCTTGTCCAGCGCCTGAGTTGAAGAGTGACAGAACCTTGAACATTGATCTGCTGCGGGAGTTTAGAGTGCAGTGCAGTGCAGAGAGTATCCAGGTATATAATGACATATTCACATTCAGTCAGTCCCAGTCCCGCTGCTGCTCGCGCTGCCGAGAATGGAAGCATCTTGAGTGGTGCTGCTCTTAAACTTCAAACCTCAAAATAAAGTTTACCTTAGTTCACTGTTTTGAATTGACATTTCATATAAAAAACAGTAATCACTGTCGTAGAAGATGGTGAATATTATGAATTCATCTAATAGAGAGTTAGTTTCCAGTGATGTTAATAAAAAACTTGGAAGTTTTACGGGCAGATTATTAATGTACGAGTACTTGTTCAATTTGTAACCTTGTCCGTAAAACTTCAAGTTAAAATTTTGTTGCGATTCGTTTTGCCACTTATCCGTTGAAGTTTCACTTCTACTATGCGTTCCAGCTCACATTTAGATTTTTCGCAGGTTTACTGCAAATTATGATTTGTTTAGATTAGGTACATTTTACTGAATGCGTTTTTTATTTAAACATATTTTATTTTATCAAACAAAAAAACAGAATTTAATCCGGAACCAAAAAACGCATCCATATGCTCTAAAATTATGCCGCCTCTTACCACGTCTAGTGACCGCGTGGAGGAGCGGAATAAATTTATATGCCGCTCCTCCACGCGACCGTAGCGCTTTTTCGTGATAGAATAATCCTAAGACCCCCGTTTATATAGAAGTTTCACTTCAATAAAACTTGTCCGATTTTTTTCGAACACACCTGGCAACCCTAGATAGGAGAGATTATACTGGAGGAATAGGATAGAGGGTATGGGATAGGAGAATGGAATAGGAACATGAGGTAGGGGATAGGACCATGTGGGAAGTGGGCTATCAGAATTGTATACGTACTATTTTCAAAATACGTTATTTAATAGGCGACTGTACCTATTTTCTATAGTTTTAGGTATTGACTTCCAAAGTAGATAAGTGTAATATTATATAAATTTTCCTTATTTTTTTCAAAGATATTTAGGTACCAGACAGTTTTATATATATATATATATATGTATATATAAAGACAACTTATATAGACGGTCGCCTTGATCTTCGTGAGTGAAGCGATGTATCCACCTGAGGTATATATTAGTGTTCAGTTATCTAACCACATATAGTTACGTGCGGACTAGACATCTGATCAAAGCATAACCTAAAGTGAGACGAAGTGCACCCAAAATGTATCCAAGAATAGGATATTCTTTGATCGTTCTATTTAGTGTAATAACTTGTGGCTCTTTAAAAGAAATACGTAAGTTTTTAATATCGTTTCAAAACAAAGTAAATTAATATATTATAAATTAATATATTATATTATTATATAAACATTAATCTAAAACTTGTAAAGTTTGTGAGTTTCTTTGTCTGTAGGAAGTAATATCTAGAACTACTTAACCGATTTTAAAAATTCTTTCCCCAGCAAAAAGCTATATCATTTCTGAGTGCCATAGGCAATATCTGTTTTTTTTAATGACTCCCTGCGAAGTGAGCACGGGTCATCTAATAATTAATATTTATAAATTCGTTAAGTATGTAATTATAATAATAATTTAAATTAAAACGATCCGGACTATATGTTTTACCTGTATATATGTTTGTAACACTTTTTCATATTTAAGTTTTTTTATTTAATTTGTATATATAGTTATAGAAATTATTTATTTTTTGCTATTTAGTGTGAAGTCGGTTTTTATAAAAAAAAACGATTAAATATTTATTAGAGTATCATGGCGAGAAATGAATGTAGGGAGCTTTGACAATACATGTTTGATATACACTTGGCAAAATATCATATAAAACCCATTGGTGTCAGTCCTGTCCACAGATCATAAAAACACTATGATCTGTGGTCCTGTCTCATTCTCTGCTCCGCCTACATCGTCAATTTATTTCAAGTTAGAACGCCTGGAAGAGATTACTTTTAGCGATTAGAGCACCAAGTGTTTTTTTTTGTATCAAGTATTGTAATTGGACAGTTTTGTAATTGTTTATTTCAATGAGCACTAAAGTGTTATTTAACTATCTAATTATAATTTCATATTGATAATAATCTCTTACTTAATGTTTTTAAAATATTCGTTATAATTATAAATAAGTACATACCTTCTTCTAAATATAACGAATATTTTAAAAACTATTATTATTTGTTTATTAATTTATTATATGTATTTAAAGTAAAAGAATATTATCAATTAGATAGATAGATAGTGAAACAACACTTTAGTGCTCACCAAAATAAACAATTACAAAACTGCACAATTACAACACTTAATATGTATCAATATCTGTATGATTTATTTGCTATGTAAGTAGTAAATATTTTTCCTAATCGCATAAAATGCACAAAAAACGACTTTTTAAATAATTTAATGAACGTCTACTAGTTTTCTTTTGTATCGTTTACTTACCGTACTTTTATCCCGAAGCTCCTAGTTTAGGGACAAAAATGAACTGTCCATTTTTATTATAGAATGGGGGTGACTATTCGATAATAAAAATGAACAGTTTACTGAAATATATTTTTTCAAAAATCTTTCAGAATAACAGTTATAAAAATTAATTATTATCTATTAATAAAATAAGGAAATGAAAACAACACTACATATGAAGGATTCTGTATATATGATTTTAAATAGTTTTAATTATTATGTAAATTAGGAGTGATTTCATTGCTGGAGTATAAATAGCAGCAGGCTCTCGACCACCTGATACAAAGGGGTACACTCGCTTATAGACATTTATAGCATCAGTAGTCTTGCCAATATACTGCTGGCCTCGAAGGGGGTACTGGAGCCTGGCCACAGTAAACATAATTCGAGGTTGTTATGGCGCCATATTCTAGACCTGGGATGATAGCCACCGTAAGGGGCAAATATTCTATCATCTGGATGTGGTAGAGCAGGAATTAGTGTTCTTTCTCAAGTCCTACACGGCAAGAAGATGAGTGAGGTACTATATTGTTAGTCTTTTTTTTCCAAGTTTTGGGCTCAGAGTTAAGTGGTGTTACCAATTTTCGTACGTTTTGTTTAGTTACCTATCCTCTCTTCTATCTAGATATTGACAAGCTACGCCTATTGATATGCTATTCTCTCAATTCTTAGACATGCTTATGGCCCGTGGTCTAAAAACTAAGTACCTCAAATAAACGTGTATGTATGAAGAGATTAATGAAAGTAGACAAAGCAGAGGATGTGTGCCAAGATTGTAACAAGTGGAGGTCAATTGTGTTTTAATACCCCTATGAAAGAAAGGCATGATAATATATGTTATAATAATTTGTGTCTATACATTGAAACTATTAAAAAAAACAAATGGAATAGACTATAGGAGAACACGATGTAATTTTTTTAGATTTCTTGTCTGATTGTCTATTTATTCGGGATTCACGTAAAAAATATTAGGCCGATTTCGATGAGGTTTTCGCTGATCGACAGCTAATTCTTAGACTTAAAATCTGTGACATTTTTTCCAGGGAATCATGCGGGAATTTTCTGAGAACGGTTTGAAGTTGCTCGGATGCTTAAAAATTAACTTATTCCGACATTGTTTTACTAAAAAGATAACTTACATTCTTTTTTAAATTCTACGGTACTTTGTGTTCCGGGAATCCTGCGATAATTTCAAGTTAGGCATGGACGAAGTCGCGGACATGTCCTAATATTATAATATAAACTAAAAAATACAAGGATTTTACGTGGCGTTAATTAAAATGATCGATTTATTAATTATATTTAATTGATTGTGGTTATTTTTATCGTGTACAAACTTCATGGCCATATTTATAAATACCTATTCTCGAATATATTTTTAACTAGGCACGCTCACCACTTCGTTCGTGCGGGATTTGGACGTAACATTTATATCTTATGAACTGGTCAATATATAATTTGAAACATAAACGATTTGAGATAATTTTTTATTGAAATCCGTTGAGACGCCTCGGAACATTTTCTAGAAAAACTTTTGGATCACTGACAAAAAATCTAAAAAACGTAATTCATATAGATGATGATGTTAGATAGCAGGGGCGTGGGTGGACATAGCATTAGCATACCTTTAAGAAGCTAACGACTGGCGACCAAAAGGTCGAAAGCGCCATGAATTTATCCGCGCTTACGCTTTTTATTAAGCATGTGTCCGCTATAGCAAATCGTAACTGAAAAAGGTTGACATGCCTCTAACGTACCGTATCGGTATTGATACAGCTAGTAACGGCTATCAGTTATCTAATATCTAGGTACAAACAACTGACGATGACGCGACGTTGCCAACCAACTGACAATAACACGAATAATCAAAAGTTTTCACTACGTTGGTAACCGATCAAACGATAATAACCAAAATAATTATGCCTTCTCTCTCTTTCTAAATGATTCCTAACTTGCAAAACAGAGAAAACGCGAGTATTGGCTTGCAACTTAATCACCATTATCCAGCAACGCACAGACTAAGGAGAGATTAGCAACATTTCACGAATATTGTTAAGAACCAAAGACAACCTTATTTACATTATCGACTACAAACGAAAACGATGTGTGTGATACCGATATTCGGCAACGGTTATCAATAGCGGTATTGTAACCAAATATCGGCTAGGTATCCGTTGCCAAAAATCGCTGATGCTGATAACGGCCATGTCTAGTGCATATATTATTACTGTAGGGGTGTGCCCCGTATAGGGTGGAGGACCGAGATGGAATGCTCCTCCGTCTCGTCGTTCGTTAATGTAGTTCCTCGCAGGTCTAGGCCCATGTGTTATTGTTGAAAATTTGTATATATTCTTTGTATGTTTCGGGAAACGTTTGTGACCTCTATTATTGCACAGCGTCATCTATTGGCTTGTAAGTGTTCCACTACATTATCATCTCTTACGTTTGGCAGCTTCCACACCTAATGGATAAAACAGCAACTCATAACCCGACCAAGCACCAGCTTTTGTTTCAAATATGCGGTAAGATTGCAGATTCAAAAATATTCTTTGTAATAAAAAAATACATCGTAAGTTAAACGTCTTTTCAAAAGCGGTGTAGTCGGCGGTTGCATCATAGGGTGTTTTTCAACTGGCTTACACTGCCACAGACAATATAAGCATTATATTAATAGATAATTTGTCATTTTTAGTATTCTTACTCAAGAGCATAGTTTTTGTTATTGGTGGAGTACAGCAGACAGCTTGACGGCCGACCTGCTGGACTGTAGGAGTCCTTTTATCTCCGTTCCTGTACGGATACAAAAAGTGTGATAGAATAAGGCACATGTATTAATAGTTTCATGTATATATTTGTTCGTACCTACGTGTATCGTAGTGTGGATCCGGTGAATGTTGCGTCGTATGATCGCATATTATTTTATGTGAGGACAAAATTTTCCGTCAAAACAAGCACTTATAATAACACAGAGCCGGATCTGGGTTGCAAGCCCTTGACGGGCAATTTAGAGGGCGGCAAATTCAAACTTCACTGACAAATACACCACTCATCATTAACGCAACTTTAACCACTGAGACGTTCAGTACTTTAACCACATAAATTACGTTTCGCGGCGTAGGCATAGGTTAAAAACCACAAACGCACGTGTGTCCATTAGTGGGCGTTTGATGGCTAAAATGATGACGATCATTAAGGTAAAAAAATAGGCGAGCGGGGGTAGCATTTTCAGTTTTTGCCCATCTCGAAAAAAATGAAGATCCGGGGCTGATGCAAGGCAACGTACACAGATAGACTTGGTTGAAAATAATACAGGAGTGTATTTCACCACTGTCGTAATGCATGGTTGTTACCCAGTTATTTGGTTTCAAATAAATCGGCTAAGTGCGTGCAGTCCACGTAAAATGAAAAGTTCTTTAGAGATAACAAACTATAACCGCTGCTTTTTACATTTGTACTAGTTGAGTTAATTTTTAAAACTGGCGAGCTAAGTCCTTCCATCGCTTGGATAGAAAAATTCCAGATAAGTAATGGATATTCCAAAATAATTTATATTAAGTACTTATTCCAAAGTATACCTCATTTTTCCAAAACTATTTGATTGATAACGATCAAAATAATTTTCATTTTAATTATATTTTGAACTACCGTATATTTTTGGATTTTCCACTTCATATTTGAAAAGCACGAAATTTTCACGGATGTTAGCAAGTACATCGCTACCTAGTAGGTTGTACCTAAATTGCTACGGAACCGTAGACTACTTTTTTTTGGTTTTGTGTATTTTAGATTCCTGTAAAAATACATTATAAAATAATGCTAATTTTTTATCTCTATAACAATATTAATGGAAATGTTTATACATTATGATATAATCTTTAAAGCAAAGTCGCTTTCCGCATCTATCTGTCAGTAAATCCGCTATATAAGTATTCTCCTAAACCACCATCCGTTAGATAATGTTTCACTGAAGGTTTTTATTATATAAAAAAACCTACTAAAATTTTTCGCAAGTAACATAGAGCTACTTCGTAGGGTTTGACTCTGAAAAGGCTGGTAATTATATAATTATCCTGTTTGTGTTGGTTGTGTTCGTTCATGTGTAAATAATTTATAATAATGACAAGATAATTCTGAAGCTCATTTATAAAGTATTGGTACGAAACATAGAGCTTAGATTATAGTAATAAGCGACATATTGCCAACACAGATAAAATTAATACTTTAAAAGAGTAGGTAGGCTTATATAATACAGCTAGCAGTGCCCGCGACGTCGTCCGCGTGGAATTTGTTTCAAAACTCCCCGAATTCGAAACATTCTTCATTGGTGCTCCGCTCCTATTGGTCTTAGCGTGATGATATATAGTCTATAGCTTTCGATAAATGGGCTATCTAACACTGAAAGAATTTTTCAAATCACACCCGTCGTATTTCCTGAGATTAGCGCGTTCAATCAATCAAACAGACAAACAAACTCTTTAGCTTTATATATTAGAATAAGATATTTGGGGAAAAGTATCGTACCGTACTATTTTCCACTGCGTAACGCTCTGAACGCTGCGTAATTCCGATTGTTCGGCGCGTTTGGTGTTTTTTTTTGAGGCGGGGAAAATGCACTTTGCACACTACCGGGTCCTTTGCTAAGGATTAGACCAAAGCGATCAGAGGTAAGCCACTGAAGATAGCGCAGCTACCAATGTCAATCGCCGGCATGTGTGTAGACTCAGCAAGGTACCTCCCTCTATTTGGAGAGGTCACCCATAAGTTAATACTCCACTAAAACCACTCTCCTCTCATGTGCCCCGCGCTTATAGCAGGAAGAGCGTGAGACTTAGAACGTAGTGACGCCCACGCTGATCCTAGCGCATCAGTGCTTTAGAATGCCCCGGGAAGCAGTGCAGACTCACTTCGTTAACAGGGGGATGGCTCCTCCGCTCCCTAGATGCTGGAGGGCCTCTGCAACGGCATTACGGGAGGAGATCTTGCGCATATCTGCGTCTCCGGGATCCCGACTAGCGTCGGTACCCGCGAGACGCGTGCGCATCTCTCTCCCTTTCTCCTCCTTATGAGACATCACCGTCTCGCCGAAATTGGCCGCACCCATCCAACGATCGTAGCTATGCAGCATAGCCTGAACCAAATTGTCCAGCGAATCGATCGGGCCTACGACGGTCTCGAGTTCAAATCTCTGCGGTGCCCATGCTGCGCATTTGACCAGCTTGTGGAACGCAGATTCTTGTGCGCTGTTGGCTCATTGGCAACGTTGAGGGGAAAGCAGGCAGCCCACGATATGATTCAGATACTTATCGAAGCGCCCTTGCCCGGTAAGTATCTGCGTCATCCTGAAGGTCAGGGTCCCGCGTTTCCGCGTGAGCCATCACAACAGGTGTAGGTGCACCGCCTCCATGGTCTCAACGGCAGAGACGGGAGTTTCCAACTCTCTCGACCAAGTTTGGACCATGGTCGCGGTTTCCCGCGTCCTGATCGCCCGCGTTTGGTGTGTTACGCCAACCGAACATTCAGTCGCTGAAGTGTCGGCACCGTACTTTCGACGGATGTGTTATACTAAGACGCTGAGTGAACAAAGCAAACGGAGGAAACCGCGGGGCAGAGTTACTTTTTAATAATATCCTGCTCGCGACTGCCCGGCCTTGTTTTTAATTATGTTACAAATAAAAGCTTGACATAAACAGCAGATTTATACATTTGATTATATTTACTTTGTTGTAATATTCAGTTTATTAATTTGCATGTATTATTGTTAATAAGATATATCAATCAAATCAAATGACTAAACAGATATACAATGCAAAAGTGGATGGATGCAGAAGTCGTGGAAGGCCACGACACACCTTCCATGATCAAATTGATCGTGTACTAGCAGAAGGTGATGTCAGGAGCCTTAAGAACAGACGAGCGTGCATGACAAGGGTTATGAATGTGAAAGAAGCAAGTGAGGTGTGTAAGAATAAGCCTAAATGGCGCTCTGTTGTTCGTGCCTACCCCACAAGGGAACTGGCGTGAAGTTATGTATGTATGTAATCAAATCAATAGAATTGAGTGTTATAGTGTGTGTGACAAATTATTGTTTATATCATGGAAGAAGAATACTCACATGACATGATAATGGCTGGGCACAAACGGGGCACTGACCACAGCTACCGGTGGTCAGCGACAAGCAATTCCAATCGCTTTTTCATACATTTTGTAGCGACTGTTGCACATTTGTTTTACTTTTAGCAGCTCGATGATGGATAAATTAGTAATATCCTAATGCGTTACCGACTCGATTTGCTATAAATATCGACTTCATTTATAAATAAGTTTTAATCAATTTAAGTTATGTATATTTTTTTTGCTAAAAGTAATAATATCATTCAACAAATAAACCCACATTTCAACGGACATGTTCTACATATAGGAAAAAAACTATTTTTATAATAAAGTAAAAAATGAAATAAATTAGAACATTCTTTATTTTCAAATCAATTACTTTAGATTTATTTACGTATAATGTCGATGGTTTAATAGTCTGTGCGTTATATGCTCATAGAACATCACTATTATGTCACCCACAATAATAAAGTACGACAAATATGCCATTTGTTTCATGGCTTTACTTTCAAGGAATATGTAAGTTGATAGACGTGCAAACGTCAAAAGTAAGATAAACGCTTGGAAACAGTATAAAAACGTATTTGATAACATCCTTTTGAGACAGTTGGCGCCACTAGTTGTACCGGCGCATTCTTGTTGTTATAGAAAAAATGACCTAAAACTTTCAATCGACGTGTTATTAATTAGAACGTATCATCCATACATATAAATAAAAATCAAGTGTCTATTCGTAATGTCAAAATCAAAATGTGAAAAAATCAGGGGGGATAATTCGGAGTAGAAGATCCCAAAAATGCATTTTCTTTCAATTTATATATGATTAGCTGTGACTTCGCGCTGGTTAGCTCGCGACTTCGTTCGTGTGATTTTTTTCCTGGAACCCTAAAAATAGTAGTCTAGGTTATTCCTTATAACCTCAAGTATCTGTCAGTCAAAGTCCCATCAAAATCGGTCCAGCCGTTTCAGAGATTAGCCGGAACAAACAAACAGACAGACAGACTAAAAAATTTAAAATAAGTATATAATAATTTTTTATATAATTACCGTGTATACTTTCATATGTAGTTATTAAAAAGTTGTTATTTTGACATTACAAACAGACACTTCAATGTTATTTATATGAACAATAAAGTGTTTAATGTTTGTATCAAAAATATAGATAGGTGACTATTTATTGTGCACCTAAGCATATACAACAGAAGTAGAAAAGATAAGAAATAGTACAATGGGCGGCCTTATCGCTAAAAAACTATTTCTGCCACGCAACCCTTACCTTGTAGACTGGCATTAGCGCTAAACGAATAGAATAGAAAATTTATGGGAATGACGTATAATTACGTTAAATATTATAACATTTCCATACATTTTAATTTTATTCACTTAGCACTAATGGCTCTTGTCTACAGTGCCTTGACAGGGATTGATACTAACGGTGGTGCAGTTAATAAATAATGATGCATGATAAATAAACACATTAGGTGCATGTAAGTATAAAAAATATATTTTACATATATACACACACATACATGTATATATAAATGTGAGAATACAAACATTCATATACGTATATAATAGCATTAAGAATTAGCAAATACAATAGAAATCTGACCCTGATTTTTAAAGCACGGTAAGGATATATGGTTCGACTTATAGCAATAGGTACCTATATAGATTGATTTATAATAATAGTAATTTTATTTGTGTTAAAAGTAACACATTTTTTTGGCGGCTCTTTTTGTTAACTCAGGGGGAATGTCTTTTCTTGTGACTCACACACGGGTCTTGGATACAGGGGAAGACCAAAAGCGCCGCTTAGTGCCGCGCGCTTCGTGTGCGTGTGGGATTCTTGCACCAAACGGCAAACGGGATCTCCTCCATTGAAGGTGGAGGCCGAACAAACTACCCACTAAACCTACCTGGTTCCCTATGAGAGTAGTTAAACTCTTCTGATATCCTAGTTCGCCGATTTGTTACTAAACCCCGGAAAACAAGGCCATACCATTTCATAACTTAAACCGGTGGTTGCAGTAAAGTCCGTCAACCCGCTCCGCCACAGTCCGGAGTATGCTTGAGCTGGTGTGCACCCGTCGCCACATGAAAGCGATCCTTTTACGCATTATAGCACACAAACCATCTATGCATTCTTCTGCAAACATCCCTGGGGCCCTGCAGTAGCACGGCAGCCCCATCAGCATCCTAAACGCGTATATGTCCTGTATGCCTGATTTGACTATTCTTTACAGCGGACTACATAAAAATTTGCAAATGGAACCCAGCAACCATAGACGCGTGCGTGAAGGACTCAATCGAGTCATTAAGGCCACACCTTAATAAGGGTATACAAGAATTAGAAGTACCTGGTATAGAACCGTTTTATATTTCTGAAGTAAGTTATTTTTTACTATTATAATATTTATTGGTTACTGGTACCCGGTAGACGTTGTTCTCCCCTGAAAAAATTGAAATCTACAACCCGATACCAGTGCCACCTACCAGGTCTAATTGTAAATCTAAAACAACCCACTCAAACACATACAAAATTCCATCAAAATCGGTCAAGTCATGTTTGAGTTCTATCCAGATTAATGAACAGTGATTGATTTTTATATATAAGAATTTTTATAATTAACATTGTAGAAGAAATGACAATTACCAAGTAAGAAATGTAACCTTAACACATGTTCGAATCACAGTTGGCGCTACCATTCCTTTCTTGTTTTTATCGAACACCTCAAAAAGCTTTCATCCAACGTTTTATCATTTAAAAAATACTGTTAAGCTCAGTCATAAATTGAAAGGACTACTGAGCTTCCTTACATTGCGGTAGTTAAATTCTGAAAAAATGTTCATATAAACGAACAGGCGTTCAAATATAATATCATCGTCATTACTTTAAAATATCACGGTAAAAATAATTTTAATAACAATTTAAACTAGAATTAATACGTTATTTGACTAATAATAGAATTAACGTCATAATTCGTAAAGCTCGTACAAAATCTAGGTCGCTCCGACGGTTTGTAAGATGTAAGATTTGATTGTCAAGTACCCTATTTGAAATTCAATTTAGATTTCCGAACGGATTGGTGGCGTCAACTGCGTTCGGAGCGCGTGTTACGAGCTATATTTTTTACGGGACATTTGTTCAATCTCTCCGTCCAAAGTCTCCGTCCGTTCTCAGTACTATCAAATATTCTATATATAATAATCAAGGCAGAACCAGAGTATTCTCACTATCGTATCGCTCTAGTACCGATCCGATATTGCGCCGTTATCGGCGCGTCGAAAAAAAACTGAAGCGAATTCGGACCTCTCATGATTTGTACCGACAGTAAGAATACGCTTTAGTTTCAAATCCAGATTACTAGTGTAGACACAGCGAGATTTGATCGGAGCGAGTTTAAGCCGTGTGGTGAGACTAGTAGTATATATACACTGTACACAAAGCACAATTTGATCGGACCGAGACCGGAGCGAGGTTGAACCGTGTTGTGAGACTAGTAGTGTACCCTGTACACACAGCGAGATTTGATCAGCCCGAGACCGGAGTTTGAACCGTGGACGGAATCATAGTGTGAATCGAGCCTAAGATTCTTCTTTTATACTGCCTAGTGTAGTCCATAGAGTCTGATTACGTTTGTTTGGTTTACAGTTGGTAGCAATAAACAACAACTCTTCGCCTCTACACGCAGTGGGCAAGGATATCAAAGTAACAGGGGCTGGAAATTTCATTATTGAGAATTTATCGTAAGTTTCTGTCACTTTTTTCAAATTGAATTTGAAATTGTATTTTAGTGCAGTACTTGAGTATTCTAAGCAGGTAACTGTTTTTCAGTATTTCATAGTTCTCTATATTATTATACGGTCAGTGTAATGTGACGTACCTACCCCTAATCATATACTTAATGTAGCCTATTTGCCGCACACGACAATTTATAGAAAATTCCTAAAAGTCAATGGGTCAACGGCACCGTGTACGTGTGAAGTTGATATTAGACGGTTTATTTCAGTATTTTAATTCGGACGATGCAACCAAAGAGAACCTTGTTTTCATAAAATTTCATCATTCAATATCATTGAAAGTAATACTTGCTTTTCAGTTCTACGCTTTTGAACCAAATGGTTCAATTCGGTTAATTTGAATAATATAAAATGAACATAACACAAATGAATCGTCTAATTTGATATTAGACGGTTCATTTGTGTCTTTTAATTTAGGTGAAGCTACTAAAGAAATTCGTGAATCGATAAAATTGTTATTGAATGTCAGTTCCTTTTCAGTTTTGCACCTTTCAACCAAATTGATTTAATTTGGCTGAACTTTTTATCAGCTTAAGAGCGCGCCTCCCTAATTTGTGCATATTGCATATTTGTCAAGAACTATCAGAAAGCAAACACAGAACAGCTCCATCTAGTGTTTATATATAGAAGTTCTCTGTAATTTATAAATTGCACTTTGTTTTAACCAGCATTCAAATTAGTTTATTAGAATTCCAAAAGATGGCGCTTATTCAGATTCAGCAATATATATAAAATTATTGTAAATTTTTATATCAGGATTGATCTCGACAACTTCGTATCCTCTTTTCGAGTAAAATTTGAGAAGTTGTTCTTCAAAGGCAAATATAAAGTTGATATACAACTGCTGTTGCCATTGAAAGGAGAAGGCACCATGACTGCTGAATCAAGTGAGTATAACAAACATAACAGTCTTCCTGGATTCTCTTATGAGCCATAGAGACATACATATTCTTACTATGATTATTTCAGATATCATAATTCTAATTTGTTCTTAAACTTCAAAGATCTATTTGTTGGGTCATTCAAACTTTTCAAACTAAAAATTGTAGAGATTATAAATTGCACCTTTATAAACAGCTTACACAAAATTTGACACTGGATCTAAATGCAACTGACTAATTCTTTTTTAAAGTTCGTTGAAGGCAAAAGAAATCTCAGAATATATTTAGTAGGGGCTAAGGAGGGAGGGAGACTGCAAACTGACAGACTGGCTAGTGACTGCATTCACTAACCATTACAGTAGTTTACAGCCCAGGGTAAGTGCTCCGTCATTCTCCCTCCTAGCAGACTTTTAGGCCTTGCTAAGTTAGGTATAGCCTGTTAACCGTCTACACTAAATTTTAGTGCCCTTTCTTTAATTCAGGGTAAATCATGGCTAGATATAGGTGAAATCAGGAAGGTGTCATAAGAAAAATGGAATACAATAAAGATTCAACTTTAACTTGGCTACACCCATCGTCTGTACCGGGTCTCTAAATTAGTATAGCGCAATAAGTGTTCTAGCCTTGATAGCTTAGTGGTTAGCACACTCGTATCCGACTCAAAGAGTACACGTTCGAATCTTGGCCGAAAGGCGTGCACCACTTGGCAGTTTTCTAACCATATGCATGCATATTGTTATTATGCGATGCGTCAAACACGCCAAATCTCTTTGGACGAGGGTAGTCGGTATTCTGTTCGTTCCCCTATAAATGGAAGCCCCGAGTCCAGCAATGGGACGTTTATGGGCTTTTATTATTATAATAACTGTTTTAGAGGGTTAATAATGTTTTTAACTTGACAGAGGGCGTCGTCGCTGAATTCGTACTTCGTTCGCAGCCCGTTCACAAGGATGGAAAAGAGTACATTAAATTCACTAGTTTAGATACAAACATCGACATGAAAGATTACAAAGTCAAGTTGGAAGGCCTTTTCAATGGTGATAAAGTTTTAGGTAAGACATTATAGCTTGTTAGTTATAAGATGACTTCTTGGCATTTGTCACCAAATTAATGTATATGAAGGGAACGTACCCATACTGCGTAACCCGTTCAGGAGGAGGGAGGTCTTCAAAATAATACCCTTGGTCACTGGGTGCTTAGGTTTTTGTCACGTAGTCAATATCCTCTAAGGAAGGAAGGAAGGTTTATATTCAAAAATGAGTGAAGCTTTTAGCGCTTTTTAAAATGCTAATGTGCCAAATTATTTTTTTTAAACTTTCTGTTTAAAAAAAAGAGATAAACCATATTTATGAATGACTACGGGAAAACTAGACGGGGACTTGGCATATACTACGGTTGGTCACCAAGGGGAGGTGGGATGAGGTTTAAAACATTGTAAAAAATGGGTCATGTATTATGAGTGTCCTCCCTTGTTTGTCATTGGAAAATGTACGTGGGGCCATTCGTGTTAAAGTGGCTTTCATAGAGTTGTATTATGATCACAGTATTTGTCTCAGTAACAGAACTGAATGTAATATGTTACACTCACCAGTTTACCGCTTATCTAGACAGTGTTAAGTTCACAATACAATCCATAAATCATGCTTTTTCAAATGCGCCAAGACCGTTTTGTGGTCAATTCCCAGTTCTCCAGCTACGTCGTAACTATTAATATGCCGATCTTGCTCCACGTTTTCAAAAACGGCATCAATTTTGTCCGTAACAGGGCGACCAGAGCGACGTTCATCTTTGATATCAAAATTTCCGGATTGAAAACGCTTAAACCAAATTTGCACTACTCTCACAGATACTGCATTAGGTCCACAATTTTTTTTCGCGGCTTGTGTTGCATTTTTACCTTTTTTGTAGTAAAATTTTAAAATGTATCGAATTTCTTCATTAGATTCACTCATTTTAACAATAAGAAAAACAAATGAAAATCACACATTTTCCTAATTTGAATTTGGAATTGTCTTCTTTAAAATTAAAACTTTTTAATGATACCAAAACCAGTCGGATGCAAATGGTATAGCCAAAGAGATCTTATTACAAGTTCATACATACTATATGCGAAAAGACTTTTTCCCCAACCTAATATTTGATTGAACTATTAAAATATTGTATGTATTTGTAAATAATATTTTTTACAGGAGATGCAGCGAACGAAGCAATTAATCAGAATAAAGCTGATTTCCTCAAAGCCACGAAACCTTCTTTGGAGGCAACAATCTCAAAATTACTTTTGGAATCCGCTAATAAAATAGTCTATGGGCTGACCTTTGACCAATTGATACCTAAACCTTAAAACTTAAAGTTCTTATTTTGATGCAACAAGTATTATAATAAAATATGCAGTTTTAATTTTAGTAGATTTGCGTTTTAAAGAAAACTTGATAGTTATATTTGTGTATTATAAGAATATAGAGCGCGTGTAATGAAAGTAGATACTGAAAAAGAGTGGCTTTAGAAAATATTAGTATGGCAACTCTCAATTATAATATTTATACAATACATAACTTATACAATACGTAAGTTCTACAAAACGTAAATTATACAATACGTCAATATTCCTTTTGCCACCTTACTGTTATTTTTGTAGAATTTGCAAATCATACAAATATTTCCACATTTCACTTTTAATGCTTTTATTCATGTCTTAAGCTTGTAAATTCTAAAACACAATTACATCAAATCAACAGTGTTTTAATATAACGTAAAAAAATATTTTGAGTATCTACTTTCGTTAGCCAAATTTATTACAATTATATATAGTGTATGTATAGTGTGCCATTTACTTTTTTGGTAGATCTATTATAATATGCTCATACTCTTCAAAAATTGTCACAGTGTCCGAATCGGGGATAAGTTCTTTGTTATTTTGGTAATGGTAATTAAGTTAATAGTTTTTAGCGTTTATTTTATATGTATACTACATAATATATACAACGTTTATAAATAGACTAGAACTTTCGACGTGATACCGTTAGCGTACTTTTCAAATATTTCCATGATAAATAATACTTGGTGCATTTGTAAGACCGTGAAGAAGGAACAAACAAACTTGTAAACGACCAACTAAACTTATTTAGCTAGTTTATTATATGACTCTTCATTTGCGCTGCTATCGGTTAAGATTTTACATAAGCTACAAGTAATGTCAACATTTAACCAATGGTAGGGCAAGTGAATGAATAGTAAGAGAATAAATGATAAACCGTCGACCTGCTTTTAATTGGTAATAAAATGTTATCATTTTTTTATTGCATAAGTTCAGCAGACAGCCAGACGGCCCGGGCCACCTTATGGAAAGCGGTTACCATCGCCTATGGACATTTTTCACACTAAAGGTGCTACCAATGTTCTGCCGCTCTATAGAAGGAAATTAGAACCTAGGCGGGCAAGTACCCTACCATCTGGCTGTGGGTTGTTTTGTCACCCCTTAAGACAGGCCGCTCGGCCGCATTAAATTGTATTCCTTCTCCGTTCCTGATAAGTATAAGCTGTGATCATCGATCACTAGTGATCGATGGCTGTGATTTAAATAATAAATAAATTTTGTTATGGACACTGTAGTTTGAAATGTCATAATGCTGATAATAGACGGATTGAACAAAAATACAATTTGGTTTAGTTTAATTTAATTTAGTTGAAAGGCTAAGAACTGAGAGCACACGACGGTATTCTATGACATTATATGGTCAAGGTTCAAGTTTGTGTTTATAGGGATCACTTTGATTGATTTATGCAAATTGAAACACAGAAATGTAGTCGGATAATATTTTGTCGTTTCCTCCTTCGTCATAGGTCAAGACAGAGATATTCTTTATCATGTCTTATTTTTATCTTTTTTTACCTTTCTAGAGATAATAAATGGGTGTAGTCTATTTTTCTTTTCTTTTGCTTTGCTTTTGTTTTGTAGGAGCGAGAGGTAGAATAGGTAAGTTAAATGGGAGCGGGAGGGTGTATTATTATTCACTGTCGAGTGAATGATGAGCTGATGTGAACTAATTTATTTTGGGAACGGTAACCTTAATTAACAAGTCGTACAGCTAGTAAAATATATAGCACTATGTGTGAGCGGGACAGATGATGTGCGCTCCCGCGTTGCAAAGAGTACATTGTATTGTATATATAAAGACAGTAGTTCGTTGTCCACTGCGATGACTAGACGTGTGCAGCTTCCAGTTTCTTTTCTTTTTATCAAATTTTAAAATCAAACACAGTGTTTGCTCATTTACATTTATATCTTATTTCTACATTCACTGTCTTCTAAATATATACTTTTATTTTACATTCTTGTTTTACTTATTGTACAAACATTCTAATATATAGTTTAATGCCGTCTGTATTCTGTATTAACTAAATATGCTGGAGCTTTATCTGCGTTAGTGTTAAAGATTTAGGCTGGGGCCGAATGCGTCTTACTTGAAGCTTAAAAAATAACGTCGATAACGCATAGCTACATTAGTGTATATACATACGTTACATGTCAATAATTAATATCATTAACAATGTCGCATATTAAACCCATCGTCATATCTGCGTGAAACGGCCTAAAACTCTAATCACCCACCCAGATGAAACCCCACCTTTGTAATATTATTTTTAATATTTTATTCTAGTAGGTACTTGATAAAATTAATTGAATTGTGCTTTTTCATTAAATGGTTGTGAATTACTTTTTTCAATATAATAAATATTTTTAATGACTGAGTTTTTATCGCGAGCTTCAAAGGTGATATTTGTTGTAGATACGAGTAGATAACACTTTATTGTACACCAATACAAACTCAGACAAAAACTAAGTATATTTAATTATTTACAAAGGGCGGTTTTATCGCTAAAAAGCGATCTCTTCCAGACAACCCCAGGAATGAATTGAGATGATAATGGCGATGGTGGTATTTATCTTATATTTCCTTAAGGAAATCGCTACTTACAGCGAATAAATTCGAATATGTTATATTTTTAATTTTTCATCAATTTTGTCAATAAGATACAAATTGTCATCGATATAAGAATTCAAGAATTTAATTGGCCCAAAAAAGTAAGCCTACATCGGAAAAACAAGGATTTAATTTTAACTTCAGCTTTAACCTTCAATAACTTTTGAAGGAGTCAATTTAGCCAAAAGTGTTGGAGATTTTTTTTGTAGAGCATTTGATTTTCCATAAGAATATTTATCGTTCTTTTCCAGGTACACTGACTTTTACATGAATTACAAAATTCAAAAATTGAGAGATCAAATAGTAAAACTATACCTATGTTTAAGGCATGATTGTAAGGAAACGGTTAATCTGATGGAAAAATTTAATTTAACCTTTTTTGTAGAACGTTCAATTTCCTTGAAAAAATGCCTTGCACTCAATTTCGTTTAAGTCAATGGTTTGGGAGTAACTAACTAACTCCGTTGGCTCAGCGACCCAAAGTAAGTCTTGGTCTCCGAATCGAGAGCACGCCACTTTCCTCTGCCCTGCGCAGTGTCTTGCCAATTTTGGGCTTGTAGTGCGATCAGGTCAGCTTCCACTATATCCTTCCAGCGATACTTGGGACGACCAACCGGTCGCCGACCGACTGGTCGCCCCAAGTATGCTTTCTTCATTTCCCGATCCTCCTCCATCCGCTCTACAAGACCGAGCCAGCGGAGACGGTGAAATTTTATCTCCCTAATTAATGCTTTGGGAGTTCTGAGACAAAAACTCGCTCAGTAAAAAAAAAACTAAATTTGCGATAATAGACCTCTTAATATAGATCTAATGATAGACCTCCTGATAATAATCTTGTTTTTTTAAATCCAAATAATGTTTTCGATATATAAAAAATAGTCCATTTTGTTCACCCGGTCTAATACATATATAAAATCTATAATAAAATTCTAAACATGACGTATCTGTACATTGATGCTATTAAAAAAAACAACTTCAATAGACTATATAAACGAGGGAGAATACAATGCATTTTTTTTAGATTTCTATTTTTTTTTTGTCGATATGTCTCTTTAATCCGAATTCACGTAAAAACGACTGGGCCGATTTCGATGCGGTTTTTGCAGATCGACAGCAAATTCTTAGACTTAAAATCTGCGCTACTTTTTATAATGGGAATCCTGCGAGAATTTTTCTGGGACTAGATTGAAACAAAATTCGAATTCCAGTGCGATTTTTTCACTAGTCGATTTCTAATTTTATGTAATAAAATGTGTGATGCTTTTTTTCACGGAAATCTCGTGGGAATTTTCCCAGGAGTGGTCTGTAGTTGTTCGGGTGCATAAAAATTAGCTTATTCCGACACAGTTTTCATTAAAACGATAGTTTACATCCTTTTTTATACGCTGTGTTCCGGGAATTTCAAGTCAACCTTGGACGAAGTCACGGGCATATCCTAGTGTATATATATATGATCCAATCTTGGTCAGTAGAATTGGAAAACCCTGTGGCTGCCATTGATACGGTGGAAGCGGTGCGCCCACACCTGTTGCGATGGCTCTCGCGGAAACGCGGGACCCTGACCTTCAGGATGACGCAGATACTTTCCGGGCATGGGTGCTTCGATTAGTATATGAATCATATCGTGGGCTGCCTGCATTCACCCTAATGTCGCCAGTGTGGCGCACAAGACACGGTGTTTCATACGCTAGTCGAGTGCGCAGCATGGGCACCACAGAGGTTTGAACTCGAGACAATAGTAGGTCCGGTCGATTCGCTCGGCAGTCTGGTGCAAGCCATGCTGCACAGCGATGATCATTGGGTGGATGCGTCCAATTTCTGCGAGGTTGTAATGTCTCAAAAGGAGGTCGCAGAACGAGACAGGGAGAGAGGGACAATTGCGCATGCGTCTCGTGGGTACCGACGTCAGTCGGGGTTCCGGAGGCGCAGATATGCGCATGACTTCCTCCTTGAAAATATCGCTGCAGGGGCCCTTTAGCATCTAGGGAGCACAGGAGTCTTCACCCCTGTTGACGAAGTGGTGAAACATTGCTGCGCTAGGATCAGCGTGGGCATAACTACGTTCTAAGTCTCACGCTCTTCCTTCCATAAGCGCGGGGCACACGGGAGGAGGGTGGTTTTAGTGGACCATTGAGTAATCGAGTCTCCACACGAGTCGGCCGATTAGTGTTTGGATTGCCCCCATGAGAATGCCTCCATAATCGACTATGGTCCAATCCCTAGCAAAGGACCCGGTACTGTGCGAAATGCATTTCCCCCGCCTTGAAAAAAAAAGTGACTGTGTCACGAAAATGTAGCCAAAGGTTTAATGAGTTATTTTATTTAGTTTTGTCCTTTGCTGTTATGGTTTGTTGTAAATATTATGTTTATTGTACTGTATTAGATTGGCAGAATTTTCTTTTTCTTTTTAATTTACCGGCCAAAATTCCTTTTTATGTCACCTGACTTTTCTATTTACTCGACATTGGCAAAATCAATGCATAAATGGCATTGCAGCCATAAGCTTAAAAAATAATAATAAAGAGATGCGACTTTGTCATTGATTTTAAACATTGACAAGTAATTTATGTGTATACACTAATGTAGCTAAACATTAACAGCTTTATTGAAGTAAAACTTGTATATAGACGCCCTCCGTCTATTAAGATTTTTCTGTCACGAAAAAGCATTACGGCCGCGTGGAAGGGCGGTATAATTTTAGAGTAAACGTGGTGAGAAGCGGCATAATTTTAAAGTAGACTATCGATTTGTTTTTGGTTCCGGATCGAATTCAGTATTTTTGTTTGATAAAATAAAATATGTTTAAATTAAAAATACATTTATTAAAATTTACCTAACCTAACCAAATCATAACTTGCAGTAAACCTGCGAAAAATCGAAATGTGTGCTGGGACACAGTAGAAGTGTAACTTCAACGGACAAGTGGAAAAACGAATCGCAACGGAAAAGTGGAAAAACGAATGGCAACGGACAAGTGGAAAAACGAATCGCAACAGACAAGTGGAAAAACGAATGGCAACAGCCAAGTGGCAAAACGAATAGCAAAGAAATTTTAACTTGAAGTTTTACGGACAGATTGTTAATGTACTTGTCCAATTTGAAAACCCGCCCGTAAAACTTCAATTTAAAATTTTGTTGCGATTCGTTTTGCCACTTCTCCATTGCTATTCGTTTTTCCACTATTCCGTTGAAGTTTTTTTAATGCTATAAACAAGAGGCATTTGGCTATAGTTACTAACACTAATGTAGGTAGAGTAGGGGCATAAAGGTATATGAGTTGATTTATGTCCTACTACTGCGTCTCCCCATTTCAGGGTAACTGACATTATACCCTACAAGTTCTACAACACGCATCGGATTCACACATCATGTTAATAAGATGTTTTCTTCATAGTCAGTACTTCTTTATTGTAACAATATGCACTTCCATCAGAAAAATTACCTATGGTATGCGGTGCATGGCTCTTGTCCAAATTTTGTACCATTTAATTATATGCAGGTATAAGTACATTTTGTGTGCTCAAACTGAATAAAAAACTCAGTTGCTGCCCCTTCATATATATATTTGGAATCCATGTCCAAGAAATCATACAGCGATTTTTTTAACGACGGAAAATCCGCTTGGTGACTATCCTTATCCACTGCGGGGGAAACGCGGTGGAGAGTGTGGGATTCGCCACGTTGGCGTGGCACTAGCACCTCAAGCAGAGCCATGTCTTGTTATATTTACTCCAAACGACTGGGTGACGCAAGTTGGTACGTGGTTGCCCTAGATATCACTGAAGTGAGCGGTGGAGGTTAACTTGCGCCAACTTCAAGCTTATTATACTTATAGAAAATTAAGGCTGCGGTTAGTGAACTGGTAGATTGATAGTCGGCCTACCTAGTTGGAGAGCGTCCTGCATTATTTTTGCCGATATTCCAGTATGCCTTCGTCCCATTGGCCACTTCAGCTTCCTAATTTTGCGAGTTATGTAGATTTTCGTAGTAATAAGTAATTAGGGATACTAGAGGCCATTTCAACTGGCGGAGATAAAGTAAGAAATCATTGCACCGAGCACTAAAGTGGTTGTTACGAACGCCACCGGGGCTTTACTTCAGGGTGATGATATTAAGTGACCATTCTGCAGTTGCGTTAAACAATAAAACATCAAGGAGGGTTGATGCGTTTGTTAAGATTTCAAAATAAATACATTCAAGACGCAATACAAGGATGATTCAACATTTTTATGTATAGTTGAATTTTATAAACAGTACATAGTTTCGCAAATGGTGGCATCTTCGACGCTCTTCGTAGTGTTTTCGTATGTTGCCAATATTCCGCGCACAATATGTCAAGTGCCCGATCGCCTTGACCACCAACATTGCTTCATAGTGCCCCGGTACTAGGCATCGCTTCTGCAGTCGAATGGAATGTTTAGGAAATAGTTGGGACACGATACGTTCGCAACTTTATAATGTAATCGTAATAATATGTTGGGTATGTGAAGCAGGTAGTTAACAAATTAATTAATCTAATGCGTAAAGGTTTGCGGAAGACGTGTTTATAAGAGAAACGATAGAGTGCGGCAAATGGTCTTCAAATAATGTGTAAATAATGCTGGTCGCTAATAATTTTATTTAATTCAGAATTCTTTGCCCTTGAGCCGTAAGTAAAGATGTTATACACCTGGAATATTTGGCCTTTATTCAGAATACAGAGAGAATTAGCTCCTTTGTCTGTCATTATGGTAAATTAAATTGTATTATCATTAATAATACCATAGATACATTATTTATTTAATTTGTCGACAAACTAGATTAAATTAAACAATGATTGCAGTGTATCAAATCCTACCAATATTATAAATGCGATAGTTTCTAAGAATGTTTGTTACTCTTTCACACAAAAACTACTGAATGGATTTTGGATGAAACTTTACAGTAATATAGCTTCAGAATAACACATAGGTTAAAATTTATAAAGATATAGTGAGAGTTATTCAAAATATAATGATTTTCCATCACCACGCGGGTGAAACCGCGGGGCGCAGCTAGTATTTTATATTTTGGGCAGTGGAAGTGCGGAACTCATTTAGAAACATTGTTAGTTATTAAATGACTTGGATTTTAAATTGTTAATCAGTTCCGATTGGTCGGAAGCTGCGTAGCAAATTATGCATCCAGGATAACATTGTCGGTAGTTTCGCTTCTATGTAACGAAACTCTTGTTTAGTTTCTTTTGGTGCCCGTGAATTAGCTCGCCCAGGAAAAAGCTTCTATTCGTTACAAGCTATCCGTGCAGGTACGCAGAAAGAATACAATTTCCTGCGGTCGGGCGGCCTGTCGTAAGAGGCGACAAAACAACCCATAGCCAGGTGGTAGGGCATTTGCCCGACTGGATGGCTACCACCCTTGGTCTACAGTATGTCGCCATAACAACCTTGAGTTGTGTTTCGGCATTAGTGACCAGGTTCCAGTCTTCCTTAAGAGAGCAGCAGCGCATTTGTAGCACCTTTGGTGTTGCAAATGTCCATAGGCGATGGTAACCGCTTTCCATCAAGTGGGCCGTCTGCCTGTCTGCTGAACTCCTGCAATAAAAAAATAATAAAAAAAGCAAGTACTGAACTATATATAGAACTAGCGACCCGTTTCGGCTTCGCATGGGTGGTTCATGTTAATTTTTTTACACCTTGGGTTACATCATTGAAGTTTTATACTAGGGGTCCTTAATTTTTCCAGTAATAAATATAGTGTAAGTTACTCAGGGGTTATATAGCATTCTAATGGTGAAATAATTTGAGTTCATTCGTTACAAACATACAAAATCTTTCCTCTTTTTAATATTAATATAGAAAGTAAGCCATATTTATGGATAAAAATCGCGTAGGGCCATGGGAAGGCCAACATGTGAAAACCCTTTCAACAATGATTTAAAGGTGTAACTTTGGCCAGTAATTATTCCTGAATATCCTATAGGAATACATTAAAGACAAGCCCTGGTTTGTGTGGGACTATTATATGAAATGCCGTTCCCAAAAGGACTTCATTATTGAGAGAAAATGCTTATGGCGCTAAAATATCGGGGATTATGGGGTTTTCGTGTCGTGTTCTACGGGATATGATTGAGAGAAATCTTATATGTACGACGGTACACATACATCTTCATTTTGTACTTTTGCCTTTTTGTATGTGTGTTTTTTTATTCCCTGAAGCAGTCGAAGAGGCAGACGGTCCGCCCATCTGATGGAAAGCGGTTGGTGTACATCTTCACTTTGTGAAGTAGGTATTAATAATTTATATCATGCAAATTTTCTTTCATATGATTTGTAAATTTTTTAATCACGTGAATGTCAAGGTCACCCACACTATTGTTTTCATGACGATCTAGAAATCAAAGGCTTATTTGCTGTCCGACCAGCAGTAAATCGTCAAAGAGGACACAAAATTCTAGAAAAGGGCTGGTATACGTTCACGTGTATTCTTAAATACAACCGAGGGTGGTGGTAAGTGGTCGTACGGCTGACCAGTGCCGGCCCAACCCGCGTACCGGCTGGCTGACACCACGCCGCTCGCTCAAACCAAGTGCTTTACGAAACCATCGTACTGTTGTGCAAGAAATACCGAAATGTTGTCAACAACTGCGCTCCTGCTAATGCTGCATTTTGTCACGGCTGATTTACGTAAGTTGGGAACTTTTACGATTGGATTATTTCATGATTAGTGTCTTAGAAATTTTAGATGTAGTTAATTTTGAAAGTTTGTTTTCGTCGATAAATGTATTTGACCTTTTATATACTCAGCTGAGTGAAAGTTGAGCACTCAAGTCTCCCATTGATTTATAAGATCCACGTAATGTAAAGTTTGTTTACTATCTTTTTTGTATCCACTTTACAATATTAACAAATTTCTATAAAGTGTATTTCGGCGACCGTAGATGAATATAGTAGAGTGAAATTTTATGCCGACAAATTTAAATTTTTCTTGTGATAAGGAATCGGTTACACTTACATAACAACAAACGAACCTTTGCAATGGATATGTTTATTTCTTTACACAACAATAATAACAATAATTTATTTATTTACCTCGCATAAAAAGAAAAACAAAATGAATAGAGTACAAAAAGTTGAGAAACTTAATAAAATGGGAAAGACAGGAGCTCAAACTAGGTAAACCTTGTATGCTGCTACTCCTGGCCCTCGCCTTCCCATTAACCATTATTTCTATAATAACCGCCACCAAAGAGGACTACAATCAAAGAAAAATAAAATGGTTGTGTATGCGTGCTTGCGTGCGTGCGTGCGAGCGTGCGTGATAATAATGATTACAAGTATGAGTATAAGTAAAATCTAATTGTCAATAATGAGATGCTAAAAATCGCGCGAAGTAGAGAAGCAGAAGTATAAAGCAGACCACAGGTTTCGAAGCGACCTCTCCGAATGCAACTGGGATTTAACGCTCGGATGATCATGATGATGTTTATTTATTTAATTTTATTCAAATAAGAAACATAATATCCATGTACTGTTAGACGTTATAACGGAACTATAATAAAATATCATGTATAATTAAATAGCTACTTATAAAACCAGTTCTGTATTTGATATACTTACATGAACACATTAATAATATGAGTAGCGGTTTTATATGTTTGTTGGGATAAAGTGGGTCGAGGAGATAATACTATAGATTACTTCACGAATCGCTACAGCTATGTTAGCTTAAGAAGATCCTGAATAACGCCTTAGCATGTCGCGATCGGGAAGCCTGCCAAAGCAAAGTCTCGCCCTGGTTCACGGTCATATGAAAGAACGCTGGAGTGGTTTTATCAGGTATCCAGCAGTTGATAGATGTCACATTATTTGTCTCCGAGCAGAGACGTCTGCTCATAATGGCGTTTCCACATTATTTTTAGTGCTACGTCCATTATAATTTTGGATTCTTATTATAAGCATTGCTTACTTAAGCATTTTTCAGATATAAAAACCATAAAATTTATAGACACTATTTTATTATGATAAAAAGTAGGCCTCGTAAACAATATCTGTCTAGCTATGATTAATATAGTTTCTCTTTTTTATGTTAGGTATATTAAGCGACCGATAGACGTGCGAGCAAGTTTCCGTGCTTATAGCGCGATGATTTTCTCTACCAAATGTTCTGTTACACAGGCGGAAAACATCGTCGAGTCGTAAATACGCGTACATGCTCGTAAATCTATAACGGCTTTAAATTCCACGACTTTTGAAGTCAAACTTCTTTAGAATCGTTGTGATTTGAAACTCGTTGACACGAAAAAGCGGTATTAAAAAAAAAGATAAGCGCATAAATCGATAGGAATAAGCCTGTGAGAATGAGATATAATACATTATATTTAATAATTTAAACACTATGCTCATACAGATAGAGTTGGAAATGTTTTGAAGATTTTCGTCTATCCTTCAAATTTTGTGTTTTAAAGCTTAAATGTGTTATAACGATATACTATACGAAAAAATCTTTTTAAATTTTATAGATAATAGGTAACATTGTCAATTTATATAAGTAACTAGCGGCCCCGGCAGACGTTGTTATGCTCTGAAAAAATAAAAATGTAGGACCTGATCCCAGCGCCACCTACCGGTTCTAATTATGGATTTAAACCATCCGGGGACTCAAACACACAAAAACAAAATCACCAACATCGCTCCAGGTGATTAAGAGGATTCTAGAACCCGATCTCAGCGCCACCTACCACTTCTAATTGTGAATCTAAACCATCCGGAAACTCACTCAAACACACAAATACAAAATCGGTCCAGGTGATTAGGAGGATTCTAGAATCCGATCTCAGCGCCACTCACCGGTTCCAACGGGACAAAAAGTATCTTATGTCCGTTTCCTGGTTCTAAGCTACCTCCCCACCAATTGTCAGCAAAATCGGTACAGCCGTTCTTGAGTTATAAACTAACACGACTTTCTTTTATATATATAGATAGATAGATTCACCTTTATATCTAAGCTAAGCAAGTTATGTTTGTGTAAAATACAACGGACCACTCTGGGGTCGGTCCCAGACACCCAGATCATAGTAAAAAAAGAAAAGTTTGTTTAAGAAATTTACCATGTCGGGAATCGATCCCGAAGCCTATGCATTCCAGTAAGCTAGACCGAACAAAGGCTTAGCCCATTCAACTACAGAGGCAGAGAAAATTAATTGATATCTAGGGCTGTAGAGAAAAACAAACTAATTTACACATTTATTTCTTATCTAGGTATTTATTAAAACAAGTATCAAAGAATTAACAAGAAATAAGACAATTGGGTAAGGATTTTATCTGATTATATATATTTTGTGGCGATATTACAAAAGAGCCAGCGTATTTCAGATCCAGTTATGTTATTGATTTGCGTAAATGTTTATGAAAGACTTTCGCGTCTTTGTAACATCAAGGTTGTAAAGTAAAATGGACGATAACACGAAAGTTATAACTTACTGGTTTAAAATGGTAATACTTACGTGTCATTATTATAGTCTAAGGCCGTGGTCTATCACATGCTGAACGCGGCGACTAGCGTCTTCTTTCGGTTTCCGCAACTCGACGGCTAGCGCCTATTTTGCGTGTGAGAATGGATGAGGGGTTACTCCATCCAGTTCAGCTTCTTCAGAAAGCCCACCAGCTTTTTAACGGTGCTGAAGACTTCCCCGAGGCTATCTGGGGCGTTCGGATACTTCGTCTTGTATTGGGTTACCTCTCTGCATTCAAATAGGACATGGGCGGTTATTTCTTCTACTTCCAGGCAAGTTCCGCATAGGCGGCTGTCAGTGACATCTAATTGAAAAGATGCTTGTTAAAATTGCAATGTCCAGTGACTGACTGCATTGATAACTACATAGTCTCAGCCGGGATGGATAGACCTTTAGAATTGTTCTGGAGAAACGCAAGTTGGTTCGGGGCATTGCTAACTTGGCATGCCTGCATTCGGCGTCTAGTGTTAATCCACGTTGGACGTCGCTGCCAGCGTCGGATTGACCTATTACCAATGGTCATTCAGGAAATGTCTAGATTCCTATCTATTTTTCATATGCATATTTCTATAAATGGACTGTTATTTTTTTATACGTGCCAACTTTATTTGTTTGAAAATGCGGCGCACATCAATAAATTGAACTATATAATAGGGGGTCATCACCATCATCCGAGCGTTAAATCCCGGTTGCGTTCGGAGCGATTACTTCGACGCCCAGGGTCCGCTTCCTACTTTTTCTTCTCCACTTCGCGCGATCTTCGGCATCCTTTGTATTGAGACTATTAGTACGCATGTCATCCCTCACAAAGTCAAGCCAGCATTTCTTGGGTCTACCGCTTGACCGGGACCTGGCGGTTGCGGCATGGCGAGATAGACATTTTTCTCCACGTAACTAGCCAGTTTCCGTAAAACGTGGCCGTCCCAGCGTAAGCGACTCTCCTGCAGTTTATCTGCTATGCCACGGACGTGTTGGCTGCGTGAGTTCCTGACGCGATCCTTCCACGTGACTCCACACACCCACCGAAGCATATTCGTTTCCGTGACACGCAGCGCCTGCTTGTGTCGCTCAAGTAAAGGCCACGCTTCACTGCCATATAAAAGAACAGGTGTTAAAAAAACATCAATTAACTTTTAAAATATCACGGCGGGAATACTTTTAATAACTTTCAAACAATAATTAAAGCTCTATTTGATTCATTTTACTTGTACTTGCTTATGACGATATACGTGGGTACGCTTTCTCCTACTATGTTAATGTACTCTATGATACGCTTAAACAAAATCGATGAAGCTACGACTTCCTGTTAGTTGCTGTTAGTTTATAAAAAGTAGTTGTGTTGATTTGAATATCCGCTATTCTATTAAATTGATTGTTTTGCATTTGTATTGTCGTTTTCCAGTCAAATAGTTTTTATTTATTTTCCTTTTTTCAAAATTAAAAATATTTAGTTAAAGACAGTTGAATCGCTATAGTGGATGAAGTTACAGTAAGTGTATAGTGTTATTAAGTCAGCTTTCCCGATAACCGTCTCGTAATATGGCTCAAGAATAGTGTTGCAGAACCTACAGTGTGATTGCGACAAACACAAGTTATTATGCCGACGTTAATATCTTACAACTCGATACCTTCATTATTTAATATTAATAATTAATCTAGAAAAAATCGATACATGATAGTCGACGAACAATGAAAGGCCGTAGAGCTTCTAATATTTTCGGCATTTCGATTCTCTCTTCTCTTTCATGTTTACCCAACTATTTGGAGTCGGCACATCACAAATCATTATGTCATCCTCCACACAATCCATCCATATCCATCCATTACTCAAAACACAGGGCTTGTTCCTGGTTTGAGAGTCGAAGGTATACTTACTTGCCTTAAATTCCATAGCCGTATTTTAAACTAACATATTTTTACTGTTCCCTAATTATCTTTCTATATGTCTCCTTTTGTTGAATTGTAAAACACTATAAAGGCTAATAAAGATTTATTATTATTACTGGCTGTACCCGGCAGACGTTGTCCTGCCTTTAGAAATAAAAATCTAGAACCTATTTGCAGCGACATTTACCAGGACCAATAGTTAATTTAAACCATTCTTGAATCCACTTTAATAAAAATAAAAAAAACATCAAAATAGGTCCTACCGTTTAGGAAGACTTTAGCGGTGCCACCTACCGGTAGATCTATAATCTTAACCATCCCGGGACCCACTTGAACACACACAAAAATAATTTCATCTAAATTTTGGAACTCAATTACAGCTAAATTAATTATTTTACATGTATTTTATGATTAAAATAACTCCAACCGAAGCATCTGTTTTAAACGATATTCCGTTTTTTTACATCCTCTTTGATGATATTTGCAGCACGCATTTTGCCAATTCTGTCAAACGTCATAAGGTTACATTTAAAAAGTTTATATTGTCCAAAGCGCTAAGGTTAGATTAGAAATAATTTTATATGGTGGTTAAATATTCTTAAATTTTCTAATCTTACGCGCAATTTTCTTATTTTTTTCTTTCATAAGAACCTTTTCCTGACAATAAGAAACACAAACAAAAAAAGAATTAGTGAAATCGCTCTAGACGTTCACGCGTGATGGCGTGACCAAGGGAAATAGGGATTCATTTTTATATACTTAGTCTGGCCATAAATACTGTTACAATTAAAAAGAAACAAAATATTACATTTGAATTTGGAATCTGTCATTTTTATATGATAGTTCATTGTGTTTTCTCTTTTTGGCGCCAATACATTGTACAACATTTTGCGATATTAAAATGGAGTGGGGCGATAAAGAGAACCGAATCGCTGTGATTTCATTACACAAAGTAGGTATGGAGCCAAACGCAATTTTTAAAACTCTCCATACGCTTGGTATTAGTCAAATGTTTGTGTACTGGGCTATTAATAGGTACAATGAGATCTCCTCTGTTTGTGACAGAAAAAGATCTGGCCGTCCACGTAGTGTTCGTACGAAAAAGGTAGTCAAAGCAATAAGGGAAAAAATTCGAAGAAGTCCTGTCCGAAAGCAAAAGATTTTATCTCGTGAGATGAAGATATCGTGTAGAACCATGTCGCGTATTTTAAAAGATGACTTAGAACTTGCAGCCTATAAGTGACGCACTGGTCATTTCTTAACTCATAATTTAAAAAATAATAAGGTGGTAAAATCGAAACAACAACTTACGCAAAGGGAGGTCACAGAAAAATTTCGTTTACGGATGAGAATTTTTTTACAATTGAGCAACATTTTAATAACCAAAATCTCCGTATTTATGGTCAAAGCTCTAAGGAAGCTTCTCAATTAGTCGACAGAGTGCAACATGGGCATTATCCGTCTTCAGTGATGGTTTAGTGGGGTGTTAGCTATGAAGGAGTGACTGAGCCATATTTTTGTGAAAAAGGTATCAAAACTTCGGCATAAGTATATCAAGATACCATTCTTGAGAAGTAGTTAAGCCCTTTAACAACAACATCTTCAATAACCAAGAATGGTCCTTCCAGCAAGACTCGGCGCCGGGTCATAAAGCTCGGTCCACGCAGTCTTGGTTGGAAACGAAGGTTTCGGACTTCATTAGAGTTGAAGACTAGCCGTCGTCTAGTCCCGATCTTAATCCGCTGGATTATGATTTATGGTCAGTTTTAGAGAGTACAGCTTGCTCTAACCGCCATGATAATTTGAAGTCCCTAAAACAATCCATATGATTGGCAGTGAAGAATATTCCTATGGAAAGAGTGCGTGTTTCTATTGATAACTGGCCTCAACGTTTAAAGGATTGTATTGCAGCCAATGGAGACCACTTCGAATAAGCTTTTTATACTTTAAATTGTTTTATATTTATGTATTAAACTAACACACTGTAAAATTTATGTTATTTTCTAAAAAGAAAAAAAGATTTTCTTTGTTACAATATTTATGGCAAGACTAGGTATATAGATTATTACCTCTTTTTATTACAAGCTTTTATTTAACTTGCAATGGACGTACCTATGTATGTATCTATGTATATTTATGTAAGTTCGGGTGGAATCTTGCAAGTTAAACTTGACCAACTTCCCGGATTCCGATGGAGCTAAAATTTCACACGCATATGTATATCGCGTGACATTGCAATAATATGGAGCTGATCTGATGATGGAGTTGAAAGATGGCCATAGGAACTCCTGAAGTAAATACGATAGACCCGTCGTGTTTGGGCTAGTTTTAATTGTCTTGGCTAGCACTTTGCGGCTACATGATATAAAGGATCTCAAAAGCTTGTATTTAAAAACCTTTTTAAAAAAGCTTATTTGCTCTACCTTTACATTTGTACCCATTTGTGTCGATCTTGCAGTTTAACATACTTTTTCTCCCGTGACTTTGATCCCTCCTCATTACATGCTCATATTACCTTAGTCTTCTTCCTCTCAATTTTTTCGTATGTACCTATTTCTCACCTTATCCTTTCTTATAACACCACAAAGCTTTTGACTTTGGACTACTGAACTAAAAATAAATCTACAATATACCACTACCTCTATAACTACTGAACGGAATTTGTACAAACATATTTTAGTTGTTTTTTATTGCTGGAGTGTTATCAGACAGGCTGGCGGTCCACTTATGGCCGGTTTCTGTGTTACAATTCATACACTTTCCCTACCATCGCTCGAATTTTGACATAAGATGTATGGAGCTAATGTCAAATTTTAACCTATAGTAAGGTAAATGAATGATGAAATGAATGAAACTATTTATTATTTAGTTAGTTCTTCATAAGCACGGTATTTTGCCCTTTGATCCTAGTATATATAATAAAAGAACATACAACAACAACCACAACAACAATACACTTTATTGTACACCAACATTACATAGAAAAAGTACACAATAAACTTATATACTAAAAGGTAGTACAATGGGCGGCCTTATTGCTAAAAGCAATCTCTTCCAGGCAACCTTTGGATGGACAAGAACTAATTACATAGATAGCGTTGGCGTGCAGTTACATACATACATAACTTCACGCCAGTTCCCTTGCGGGGTAGGCACGAACAACAGATTGCCATTTAGGCTTATTCTTACACACCTCACTTGCCTCTTTGACATTCATAACTCTTGTCATGCAAGCTCGTCTGTTCTTAAGGCTCCTGACATCACCTTCTGCTAGTACACGATCAATTTGATCATGGAAGGATTTGATCATATAATAAAAGAAGATGCGATTTAGTTTGTACACTTGTACCACGCCGCCTTCGATTAGCTGACCGACATGCTTACATTCTTAGTCCCAAGATTTACAACCGAATTAATAAGTTACTAAATCTATACTCTCTTACTCATCGCGAATGTAAATTAAATTTATTCAAGTGGCTAATAGAACTCTCTTATGACGACACCGAGAATTTACTGAACTTACTACACTAGTCTAATAAGTCTGTAACCATAAACTCACTTGTTCACTTCTACACACATAACACACATACACACCACATTCATATACACATATGTTTGCGTCAGTTATTTGGTAGCTAGATTATGCGATTGTATAGATATATGTGGATTAGGTTGTCAGAGAAATTTTCTACACGGATACCTATTCAAAAAGACAATTTCGTGTTGGCACTTTTATAATATACAACTGGCGTGATCCGTTTTTGTGTTACCAGTCTAACAAATCAAATTTGCGCAACCTTATTTAGTGTTGCCACTTACACTGGTTTTATGCCATCACGACACCTTGTCCTAGACACCATACATACATATACACACCCATTCAAACACCTATACATTTCCACATATATTACAAATATTAACACGAATTTTTCCAAATGTATAAACTTTAAAATAATTTTTATTTTTTAAATTGTATAACAAACGAGTTGTCTGGCAGTGGGCGCCAAAAACTGCAACACAGTATTATACTACAGCAGTTGTTTGCGATACCAAATTGTTTCTGTACACATGTTAATGGTTCGAATAAATTCTTTAATTCTAACGGTCCGTAAAATATTGGTACCGGCCATTAATGGAAAGTGGTTACCGTCGCTTATAAACATTTGCAATATCTAAGGTACTTACTGCCAATATGCTGCCGGCCTCGAAGGACTGGAGCTTGACTACTGATGCCGAAATATAATTCTGTTAAATTAATTATTTGTTAAGCCTGTTATGGTGGAGTAGTCTAGAACAGGGGTGATGGTTATCTAGAAGGGAGAGAATTAATTTTATATAATATAGAAAATTCTCGTGTAGCGGTGTTTGCTAGGTACCAAACTCTTTCCAAACCGCTGAACCGATTTGTATGAAATTTTGTGTGCATATCGGGTAGGTCTGAGAATCGGCCAACATCTATTTTTCATACCCCTAAATGATAAGGATAACCCACCCCAAAATGTTTTTGTTAATTTTTTTGTCAACATTTCTTATTTATATTTTATTATGATTTAGCATTGAAAAATACATACAACCCTAAATTTTCATTCTTCTACCACCAAACCCTATTTTTTAATAGCGATATAAGTACTTTCATAATTTTCTACTCCGTTTTTCAAAGGCAAGAAGGACAACGTCTGCCGGGTACAGCTAGTATATATATATATATATATACTTCTTTTGTGCGTGTGTATGTGACTAAACTCCTCCTAAACGGTGGACCGATATCGATGAAATTTTTAGTGTGTGTTCAGGTGGATTCGTCAATGGTTTAGATTCACAATTGGCCCCGGTAGGTGGCGCTGAAATCGGGTTCTAAATTTTATTTCTTCAGGTCAGGACAATGTTTTCCGGGACGGCTAGTATATACTAGTAAAAACTAAAACTAAAACTTCTCTCAATTATTAAGATTAGAATGGACTGTAAATATTATAATACTCCGATCGCAGTTAGACTGTGGCCGAATACGTCTTATTTAAAGCGTTAAAAAATTGGCATATTAGTGTACAAAAATATCTGTCAATGTTTAACGTCATTAATAATATCGCCGTTCAAATAACGCATGAAATCCATCGCCATATGTGCGTGAAACAGTCTATCTGTAACACTATCACAGATGAATTAAAACGACACGTGCGGACATAATTATGACGATTTATAGTATTATTATAGAGAGAAAAAAATCTGACATTTAAGAAACAAAAGAACATTTAGAGTCCGCGCCACGAAAGAAGTCCCACAGACGCGGCGCTTCAATCACCGGAACTAATTTTCTAGAGAGTAATTATTTGCTAATCCGTATGTCGATGTAGGTAGTCACTGAATAATAAATACAAAATCTATATATATAAAAGAAAGTCGTGCTAGTTACACTATTTAAAACTCAAGAAGGGCTGTACCGATTTGGCTGAAAATTGTCGGGGAGGTAGCTTAGAACCAAGAGACAGACATAAGATAATTCTATCCTATTGGAACAGTTAGGTGGCGCTGAAAACGGGTTCTAGAATCATCCTAATCACCTGGAGCGATTTTGGTGATTTTGTTTTTGTGTGTTTGAGTGGGTGGGTCCCCGGATGGTTCAAATCCAGAATTGGAACCGGTAGGTGGCGCTGCAATCCCAGCACCACCTACCGGTTCCAATTGGTCCTAGATTTTTATTTTTTCAGAGCAGGACAACGTCTTCGGGGCCGCTAGTATTCCATAATTAAAACTGTAAATTTATTTCTTGACTACTTTACAAACAAAATTCTATTAAATAGCGTTGAGTGCCACTTTTTAGTTCCTCTATTTTATGTGAATACTTTTCTGTAGCGGATTCTATTTCTATAATTAAAAATAATATTTTGTGGCCAGTCCTAAGCCTTATCAGTCATATTATTTTTTTTGTTGGAGATTCCAACAGAAAAAAAACAAAGCGTTATTACATATTGTATAGCGAAAGAAATTCGACACGCTTCTATACCTATTACGGAATATACCCAAACAAACACATTAATTCTGTAAATACGGCCATTGTCATGCAAACAAAATTAAGGGGTCATAATAATGATTAATTATAGGTTAAGATGGCAAATAGAATTATTATGCAAATCCTACTAATATTCTAAACGTTTGTAAGAATGTATAGATGTATGTTTGTTACTCTTTCACGCAAAAAGTACTGAATGGATTTTGATGAAACTTTACAATAATATAACCTACACGTCAGAATAACATAGGCTATAATTTATAAAGATATGGTGTGATTTTAACTGTGGCTTTACGTTATATTTTTGAAAATGTTCTGTATGTTAAGAATAATATCTTGAATTTTCCTAGCTTAGGTAGATTAGACAAAAAATAAATTAGAAACGTGTAGGCTCCATAAAGTTTATAATAGTTTCGTGGGGCAAAGTATAATGCTCTTCAACAAAATCCCAGTAAAACTTCAAGAGCTTTCGGTAAATAAGTTAAAAAAAAAGTTTCTTTCCTTAAATCTATTATCCAATATGCTTATACATTAGAAACACATTTAAGTGTGGCACAGAAACCTCATGCGTATATTCGTACCGCAGAGAGTCGTGTAAAGCAAAGTTTGTACGAGAAAGCTACGACTACAAAATTTCTAGATGACCGCACCGAATGGAAATAATGCGAGCGCTACCAAGCTCGTTCAGTAATAATTTATATTTAAATAACTTTAATAAATCTTGTATCAGTATAAACTAGACTTAAAAAAGATGAATAATAATAATTATGAAGTATTTATTGTAAAGTTATGTTGCTGAAGAGTTTGTGCGCCGCTTTTTCTCCTTCTAACAATTCTAAAATTGCTTTAGAAGCGTGTTAGACTCATAACTTTCAATAAGCATTGCTTTTTTTGTAGGATTCCATTTTGAAATAAATACATTCCTATTTCATTTTCATATGTTATATGGGGTTGTTCAAGAACTGGTCTTGTTAGCGTCCATAGATAGATACCTCTTACCAAGAGGTGAAAAGGTCTGCCAATTTGTCTACTTCAAGCAATATAACAATACGATTCAGGTCAACCGATGGTTTAGGTAGTTGCTCTAGGACAGTCTCCCTTCCAGACTCGACCTTTCACTTTCCGTCATGCTACGGGCCTTGGTCAGGAGCAAATCAAGACGGGACGCTGTCTTCTCCTTTTGCGAGCGAGTTATGCTGGCAAAGGAGGAAGCACAGAGGAAGCGTGAGCGTCCTTGCTCCGCACCCGTCAAAGGAGGACGCGTCGGCGCCGGAAGGTGGCTTGCGACCTTTGTCCGCCTTAAGCGAGCGGTGCCGGTGTGTCCCTTGGGAAAGTATTGTCACCCGTCGTTATGGCGTCGCGATAGGGGCGCGCGGTGTCCGGGCACGCTCTCTTTTCTTCCCCGGGAGTTCCAAACCTCTACACGCCGGGACTAGAGTTCGACGACACCTAGAGCTATCCTACCCCCCTCCTTCGTGCATGTAGGGAAATGACATGTTAACATATATACGTAGATTTAAATTAACTTAAGCATTTTTTGTCATTGTATCTGGCTTTATTACAATAAATTATTATTATTATTATAATGTGGCCACCGGGCCCTGCGTGACAGGCACGTGGAATTGGCAGAGCCTCGTGTGGTGATGGTAGTGGTGTGGCAATAGCACTTCTTAGTTGCGGTGCTAGTTCCACCCTAAAGTGGTGAATCCCACACACCAGCCGCGATACCATTCGCGATTGGTGCTCTTCAGTCGAATTCCCCTCGTTAAAATACAAGGACAGTCCCCCTTGTAGCTCACAAACGCCTTTACCTGTGACTGCGGTTATACCGTTTCTTAACACGTTCACTGCAAAACGGGGTCTAAGTCTCCTCGAACATGTGTCAGTTGCGATGCGGCTAAGAAAAACAAAGACCTCTCTGCGGGGGTGACGTGTAACGTCTATTTGGTACGGTGTAGAAAAAAAAAATATATATTATATCTAAGATGTGCTATTAAACTAGAGTTCCGTGGTATAACTACTTTTTCAACACACTTGCTCATAAAGTGGCTCTATGGTCACCGCAATTAGGCACAGAATGATACCCATTATCAAACTGTGAGTAAAAAACATTATAACTCACTAGTGAGTTATAGATTTTTTTTAAAATTTTATTGGTTGAGTTGCTTTGTTCTTAAAAAAGTTTTTATTCAAAAAAAAAAGATCGTGTTCTATAGAACAAATAAATTCATGTACCTATTGCTTGCTCATTTCATGCAACTTCTTATTTAAATAGATAATTTTAACTTGTACGTGTTTAATAAATAAAACTTTCACTCATATATAACTTTTTTTTACCTACTAAATAAAATGAGTTTTTGTTGTTATTTTATTCACAAGTGTGTTGAAAAACGTCGTATGATACACGTGTGTATTGATGATTACCGTCCTCGGCTCTCTTAAGACCCTCGCCTACGGCTCGAGTCTCAATGGCGCCTCGGCGGTAATCACCAATGTTACACACTAGTACCATAATGTACTATAATACCTTAACATAGTACCGCACAATAAAAAAAGTAATCCACAAATTATTTTATATATAATCCAAAAAAGAATGTTTCAAATGTTACGGGTCTCAATAGGCCTCGTGCGGCCACAATAGTAGCTTATGTACAAGGTCTAAGACGCCCCCTAATGCAGGGATGGAAAATACTGATGAAACAGTGCCGTTCTTAACATGTTAATGTACCTCCACCTTAATGAAAAATCATCAGCGGATTTTTACAAGTATTAACATGTGTTTGTTTAAATATTTCAGCGCCTTACATCAAAGTGTGTCAGCGAAAAGATCCCAGTGTCGATAAATGCATCAGAAACGCAGTCGAAGAGTTGCGGCCTCGAATGGTTGAGGTATTTTAATGTTTGTTTATTTTCTTTTAATAATAAAATATTGTCTTTTATTATTATAATAAATATAACATACAATATGAAATAATAAATAAACTCACCATAAAATTAAATAATTTTATTATAATGCAAGAACATGCAAGAACATATATAAATATACCTTTTTAGTAACTTTCGATTTCTTCTTTTTTTGATGAATAAATACCTCAAGACTACATAATACTATGCACACAACATTAGTAATTTTTGTTGATTAAATATATAAATATTTCAAATATATAAAACAAACATATATATCAGAGTAAAGAAAATGTTGTTTAAATAGGATTTCAAACAAAGTTTCATACATTACTATAGTGTTTTATGATCTTGCTTCCATTTTCTCTCCTAATGGATTTACAAAAAGAATTGAAAATTTTATTAATATTTAATACCCCAGAAACGTATCCAAAAATAATAATTTAAACATCTAATAAATTGTAAACAGAAACAGATTACATCTACTATTGTTTCAAATGGACTGTAAATAAATAAATATAATTTAGAAAGTTTATAATACATGTCAAATTATTTTTTTGTGATTAAGATATTAACATTGAAATAATAAATACATATATATAAATTAACTATTAAAAATAACGTCTTAAATGGTAACCTACTAAATTTACTGGCATTAAAACCTGCCTCTACCTGCATCTGTTACAGCTGAAATGTCTCCTGTAGTTCAACTACTGCTTGCACTTCCTGCACTTGCTCCGTTCGAAGTATCTCCTGCAGTTGTGCCACTGCTTGCACTTCCTGCACTTGCTGCGTTCGAAGTATCTCCTGTAGTTGTGCCACTGCTTGCACTTCCTGCACTTGCTCCGTTCGATGTATCCCCTGCAGTTGAACTACTGCTTGCACTTCCTGCACTTGCTCCGTTCGAAGTATCTCCTGCAGTTGAACTACTGCTTGCACTTCCTGTACTTGCTCCGTTCGAAGTACCTCCTGCAGTTGTGCCACTGCCTGTACTTGGTGCTCCAGTCGAAGAGTCACTTGTAGGTGCACCACTATCTGCACTTGGTGCACCACTATCTGCACTTGGTGCACCACTATCTGCATTTGGTGCACCACTATCTGCACTTGGTGCACCACTATCTGCACTTGGTGCACCACTATCTGCATTTGGTGCACCACTATCTGCACTTGGTGCACCACTATCTGCACTTGGTGCACCACTATCTGCACTTGGTGCACCACTATCTGCACTTTGTGCACCACTACCTGCACTTGGTCCACCACTATCTGCATTTGGTGTACCACTATCCGCACTTGGTGCACCTGTTGTAGCCGAAGTGCCTCCTGTACTTGAAGTACTGCCTGTACTTGGTGAACTTGCTCCGTTAGAAGTATTTCCTGCAGTTGAACTACTGCTTGCACTTCCTGCACTTGCTCCGTTCGAAGTATCTTCTGCAGTTGAACTACTGCTGGCACTTCCTGAACTTGCTCCGTTCGAAGTACCTCCTGCAGTTGTGCCACTGCCTATAGTTGGTGCTCCAGTCGAAGAGTCACTTGTAGGTGCACCACTATCTGCACTTGGTGCACCACTATCTGCACTTGGTGCACCACTATCTGCACTTGGTGCACCACTATCTGCACTTGGTGCACCACTATCTGCACTTGGTGCACCACTATCTGCACTTGGTGCACCACTATTTGCACTTGGTGCACCACTACCTGCACTTGGTTCACCACTATCGGCATTTGGTGCACCACTATCCGCACTTGGTGCACCTGTTGGAGCCGAAGTGCCTCCTGCAGTTGAACTACTGCTTGCACTTCCTGCACTTGCTCCTTTCGAAGTATTTCCTGCAGTTGAACTACTGCTTGCACTTCCTGCACTTGCTCCTTTCGAAGTATCTCCTGCAGTTGAACTACTGCTGGCACTTCCTGAACTTGCTCCATTCGAAGTATCTCCTGCAGTTGAACTACTGCTTGCACTTCCTGCACTTGCTCCGTTCAAATTATCTCCTGTAATTGGATCACTTTCTGTAGTTGGTGCACTTATTGGAGCCGAAGTATCTGTTGTAGTCGAATCAATAGGTTTTGAGCCAGTTATGTTGTTTGGTAAATTATTGTTACTTGGACGATCATCAACAACAGCACGTGATGATGCAATTTCACCTTTATTATTTTGGATAGTTGAGTCAGTTATAATAGAATCCCCTGCAGATTTATTATTATCTACTGTCACATCTACTGAGACGTCCATGTTACTATTTGTGCCATTTGATGAAGAATTACTGTCACTTTCAGCATCTATCATACCTTTACTATCCTTTATAAGTTCAGATGTTGTATTGGTATTTACTGGCGCACTCATATTGCCACCCCCATTTGTATTCTTATTTTTTATTTTCACCGTTACATCAAGTATTTCTTTTGGACAAAGTCTTGCTCTACCAGTCATATCGATAATAACTTTAGGTCGTATCTTTCTGTAGCCTGCTGGCATTGAGATACTTACCATTTGGGGAGCACTTTTGCGACATTTTTTGCATACTTTTTTATGTGGAGCAAATAGGTTGTAATAAGTAGGAATTTGCGAATCGTCGAATTGGCCAATAGGTATTCTCATGTTAAAAGTATCTTCGTTTTGAGTGATCACGGCAGCTTGAGTCACGTAGCGGTTGATCTGAAAGATATAATATATAATTATTTATTAAAAACAACTCATTTAATTTTATACATAAACTCTCTTTTAAATGATTCATCAGGAGTTTAAAGAGATCAAAATATTAGGTATTTTAAAATAATAGGTAGGAGCTGGGGGTTCATTAGACATCAGGACAGGTGCAGTTTAAAACTACAAACATCACTTTATGAAATTTCTAAATGCACTATCTTACTACTATATTTTAGATTACAAAATGTATTGTCCTCTTTCTTGGGTGTTGGTATACACTTCTTCAATAAGATTCCGAGTGAAATGTTACATCTGCCATTCATGAAATTTAAAACCAAATTAAAAAGTATCTTGCTTAAAAATTGATTAAAGAATTGAATTGAGAACTATTGAAGAATATTTAAATGATAAAAATTCATTCACATAGCAGCTCGCTCCAGCCTCTTATACAGTCTGTATAACGTTTTCATTTTGCTACACTTGAAAAGAATTTATGGAGATATGTTGCATTACAAACTTTTAGTATGTCTTGTCATTATTATTATTATAACATATTCTTCTTTCCTCTTACTGTGTCTTTGTCTTACTGAATATGCATTGTTTGATACAACTCTATTAATTCTTCGAAAAATAATTCTGTAACATGCTTCTCAAAAGTAAAATAAAGAACTTGAGATATAAATAGGATAAGAAATATAAAGAAAAACATTTTTTAGCTAGACGTGTTGCTGGGGAGTTTCTTGCCGCTTCTTCTTATAAACAGCAATAACACGTTGCATAGCGGCGTTAAAATTAAATTTAAACTTATATGTATGACCATCAAAAAGTGTTCTCCAGTGGAAGTTATTTTGAATAAAAACTTTTTAATTTGAATTTGAATTACCACCATAGATAATATACATAATTACGACATAGCCTGCTTCATGCCGCTTTTGTAAAACCTAACCTAAAACTTCGGTATTGTAAATTGTCTATTTTTGTAAATATTGACGTAGTAGAATATCTTGATTACAGTTGGTAGGGCCGGGTTGGCTCAATCGGTGTAATATCACGCTCACAAGAAATATCGGCGTGAAACGGTTAAGCTATAAGCTAATCATGTATGTTTAAATAAGCAGTTAAAAACATCACTTATGACAAATATTATTGTAATGATTCATTAAAAAGTATCAGGGAAATAACGCTAGGGGTGTGACGTTTTCTTAATAAAACAAATAAATAAATAATCACACATAACCAACAAAAACAACAACGAGCGCTAGCGTAGTTTATATTATCAAAAAATAAATGGAATACAAAGTATTCATTGTATAAGAAAAATATTGATTTGATTTTGGCGCCACAAGACAGTATCACACTCACTTGACGAAATTAAAAGAGTAAAATTTGATATCAAAAGTATATTGTGTGGTTTTGACTATGTACAACGCGTATTAAACACGCTGAGCTTACCAACAAACTACATGATTATACATGTATTATACATGCTATCTATCCATAATAAATAATTACGTTACTTTAAAAAAATAAAACATTATAGTTACCAGGGGAAATATTGCAAATACACACGTTATTATTTGAATTTTAGTCGATGACTGTAGTTTGTTGGTAAGCTCAGCGTGTTTAATACGCGTTGTACATAGTCAAAGCCACACATTATAATTTTGATATCAAATTTTACTCTTTTAATTTCGTCAGGTGCGTGTGACACTCTCTTGTGGCACCGAAATCAAATCAATATTTTTCTCATACTATAAATACTTTTATTAAATATTGTTTATTTTTTTATTTGTTTTGATTCAAAAACATGATATGAGTGAATTTAAAAATAATGTTGTTGGGGCAGCTGGGGGAGTATATATACATTTATCACTATTTTATTTATTTTCAATTTGCAGACAAAACTGTTTATAAGTAATGTTATGGTCATTATTTAAATATTTGATCTTTTTTATGGTTGCTATTTATTGCTATTTCTATGGAAGTCTAATCTAACTTGCCACCACTTCGCAGCATGTTGTGGCTTGAAGAAAAGAAGTCATTGTCATTGACACTTGACATCTTTGTCTTTTGTGAACCCGGCTACTAAAAAGTGGCCGAAACGTTGAAATAAAAATAAAAATTCCGCGCTTAAAACCGTTAAAACGTATTTTAAATATTCTACAGCATGAAAGCTGGACAGGTTTACTAAATTCATTTTAGAAAAAAAAGATGATGGATTGTGCGAAGGATGATATGATGATTTGTGGTATGTATCTTATATAATATGTATCTTAGAATGGAGTGTGGAGGGAAAAGATATATTGTGCCGACGCCAAATCAATGGGAGAAGGTAAAAGAAAAGAGAGTGGTTAACTAAATTAATTATCCCTTAGCACATCAATAATATTAGTGGTTAATATGATTAAATAGGTAAGAAAAAACATCAATCAAAAATATACGGTGGGTTGGAGTTTATTTTTACTATAAGTTGTTAATTAACAACAAAATTAATTTGAAAGTTATTATTGTACACCAAAGTGACTCATTTACAAACAAACAAAAAAAAAATATTTTAATAGAATAATAGGCCGTTAAAGCTGAAGAGTTTGTTTGTTTGTTTGCTTGAACGCGCTAATCTCAGGAACTACGGGTCTGATTTGAAAAACTCTTTCATTGTTAGATAGCCCATTTATCGAGGAAGGCTATAGGCTATATATCATCACGCTAAGACCAATAGGAGTGAAGCACCAATGAAGAATGTTTCAAAATCGGGGGTTTTTTTAACTTACTTTTTTTTATCATTCCACGTGGACGAAGTCGCGGGCAGAAGCTAGTATAGAATATAATGTGTGTATTTTTAAATAATAAATATGATATCCAACTTGATAGCTGGACAATAAATTTTCTAATTTAATTTGTATATTGTATTTGTATTTTTAATAATAAGTATGAATTTGCATATAGAGCGTAAGGTTTTTGTAATATTGAAGCATATGAAAAATTAATTTCATAATAAAATACTTTACCTGCATATAGCAGACCACGGCAACAAGCACACCTATACACCACCCCATTTCCCTGATGTACTGCTGGTGACTATCGTAGAGGCCTTATATATGTATCAACATATCAGGAATTGTCTTCTTCTTTGTCATTTCATGAAGTCATAAACATTCATATCAGCAGCAACAGCACGTATAGTCAGTTATGATAAACTAAATGAGAACATAAGAACCACGTGTCTTTAGAATGTGTCTAAATTGTGTGACGCAGTGGATTGTTGATATTTGTTATTGCTTTATGTTGTCTAGTAAAATAAGGAAAGGTCAGTTCATAATGAAATTATGTTTGTATTTTGTATGTACAAAACTAATTTGTTTAGCTTGTACTTAATAATGACCAAGGCGCCTGCGTCTCATTACGATGGCGTGAGTTTGAATGTTACTTTTTATCGTCTGAAGCAGGTAAACAGGCAGTGCCGTAAATAGCCTTATATGCGCCCTATGCCAGCTTCTATAACTGCGCGCTTGTTTTTTTTTTATATTATAGGTACCCTATCTAGAGCAATGCCATGTACTTATATATTAAAGTCACGATCCTCAGAACGACTTATGAGAGACAGCAGATTGGCTGACGACCCACCCGATAGAAAGTTGTTACCGTCTCCTATGGATATTGGGAACACGAAAGATGTTAACAATGTGCTGCCGGCCTCAAAGGGGGGGGGACTGGAACCTGACCACTAATGCCAGAACACAACTCAAAGTATTATGGCAGTACACTCCTGATCAGAGGTGGTAGACATCTGGACATCTGATCTGACAGGACTTGACGGTTTGCGAACCTTATGTGCATATTTTTTTTATGTAGGTAAATCACTTGTGATCAATTATCCTTCACGATTTTTTCAAGTACGACACTATATTTATTATTTTAGAAGTAAATATCGCACCACCTATTGCATGACTTAAATAACAAAAATCACTTAAAAACATCTATTTTTGAAGATCTCACTAAAGATACGCTTATGGCATTATAACTAGTCTGACTATAAATACTGTTACATAAAAACTTTTCTTTTTTTCAACTTTTTATTTATTTTGAATTTGGAACACGTATATTATTTTAAAAACTTCTTTCGGTTTTGCGCCATTTCACTTAATTTTTCGTATTCATTATCAAATTGCAATATGGAATGGGGTGTTAAAGAAAATAGGATTGCAGTGATCGCCTTGCACAAAGTGGGTATGGAGCCATCGGTCATATTCCAGACACTTCAAAAGCTTGGTATCAGCCGTATGTTCGTATATCGTACTATCAACAGATACAAAAACACTTCGTCTATCGAAGACCAGAAAAGATCGGGGCGGCCGCGTGATGTTAGAACTACAAAGGCTGTTAATGCTGTTAAAGTCAGAATTCGTCGTAACCCCGTTAGGAAGCAAAAAATCTTATCGCGAGAAATGAAGATTCCCGCTAGGACTCTGTCGCGTATTATAAAACAAGACCTGAAGCTCCGTGCTTATCGTCGATATACAGGATATGCCCTAAATCAATCTTTACAATTAAAGAGAGTGGATCGATCAAAACGCCTTCTGTCGCGATACGCAGGTGAAAGGCACAGAAATATCCTCTTTACCGATGAAAAAAATTTCACGATTGAAGAACACTACAATAAGCAAAATGATAAAGTGTATGCTCACAGTTCTAAAGAAGGTGCTCAAGTGGTCGGAAAGGTACAATGTGGTCATCATCCTGCATCAGTGATGGTTTGGTGGGGCATGTCTAATCAAGGAGCCACAAAAGTACATTGTTGTGAAAAAGGAGTGAAAACTTCAGCCAAAGTGTATCAAGATCCAGTCTTGGATCATGTTTTGAAACCTCTCAGAAATACACTTTTTAAAAATATACCGTGGACCTTCCAGCAGGACTCTGCACCTGGTCACAAGGCACGAAGTACCCAAGCCTGGCTTGAAACCAACGTTCCGAACTTTATAAGAGCTGAAGACTGGCCCTCATCTAGCCCAGACCTCAACCCTTTAGTCTTCAAATTATGGTCAGTTTTAGAGGACATGGCCTACTCTAAATGATACGGCGACATTGAGTCTCTTAAAAATTTCAGAAATTTCCCTTGGAAACAGTGCGTAAATCCATAGATTCGTGGCCAAACAGATTAAAGGCCAAAGGTGGCCATTTCGAATAGAATATTTTTTTATTTTTTGCTTAGACTTTAATAAACATGTAGGTATAAATTTTAATAATATTACATTATTTCATTTAAAAAAAAATGCATTTTCATTTGTATCAGACCTTATGGCTGGACTAGGTATATACACCGTATTATATACGAGTATTCACACTTAGCATATATACCGAAAGAAATTGTTTCGACTCTTATTACCTTATATTAAGCATGATCGCCATACATGTAGTATGGAAATCATCCCTCATATTTATTATTTGCATTTCACTACAGCATTGTATTTGTACACCTGCAAATATATCACATTCTAGCGGCCCGGCGCCGTTTCACCCGCGCTCTGTCCCGCTCCCGTGGTATATGGCGTCATGTTATATAGCCTATGACACTCCCTGTTAATGTAACTTTCGCACAGTAAAAGAAATTTTAAAATCGTTTTAATAGATCCAGAGATCCCTACAACATCATAAACTCACAAATTTTACCTCTTTATAATATTAAATAAGTGTAGATTTCTAAAAAAAATCATTTATGCAGAATAAGTAGTTCTTGTTAAAAATTACTGTGTCATACGAAGACGGATAGATATCCATGGGCCCATTCTATACAGTTCCATCCAGCATCCTTTCCATCAATACAGCCAGTTTTTTAAGGGTTACATTATAGACAGGATAACTGCGGAACTCTAAAAGCTGAATAGTTATTTATTGTCTTAACGGAACCCTTCGGATTTTTTATAAAAGTTATGCGTCATAATTTGTTATAAAATATATCGAGACGTATTATAATTACGTATGTATACTTAGTATGCGTTATTATCGGCTAGGCGTCACAAGGACAAAATACACCAAACATTAGTCATTTAAAATAGGTGTATTTAACTGACATTAATAGAGAACAAGCTTAAAAAGTATAACGCCGCATTATCCAGGGCCGGTCCTATATCACTGATCGTTTATTTGCCCTACTATTAGTTAAGATTTGATATAAGCTTGTATGCAGCTTATGTTAAATCTATATAAGCTATATCATAATTCAAACTATGTTAAGGCAAGTGAATGAATAGTAAGATATAGGAGCTGGCTATAAATAGTTTAAAAAAAATGGTGTGTGCAGTTCATATCCAGGAGAAGTGAAACTTCGAAGAATATGCTCATAGATAATTCTTCTCTAACTTTTATTAATATAAATATAATTCTTTTAGCCCACATCCGACAACATATTATAATTCAAAATAAACTTCTTAAGACTTTCAATTTTTCACTGTTTTAGTCAAAAAAATACTATTATCAATTTTATGTCGGTCCAAATTGGCCTTATAATCATCGGTCTTATTGACTCTCTAATCTGTGCTGCACAATGTAAAACTCATATCTCATTCCTAAAGAAGTTTCACTTCAAGAACTCTAAGGAATTAATAGTGTTTACGTTAATACACATTTCCTAATATACGGACCGGTTCTCCGTTCACCCTAATAGGCACAGGGCTCAAGGATATGAGCCTGCTGTTTGCACAACACGATGTAGGTTTTAGATTTTCGAATGTTTGTCCCTTCGCAAGTTTCATCACGTTTCCTCTGAAAAAGAATATTCAACTGTGGCTACAAAATTAACCAAGAAGATGCCTACTTACATTTTTTACAACATAATTCGGTTTTGTAGACTATCAAAATTAATAAATAGTTTTTAAATAAGATCAAAAACATTACCAATATCTACATGGTTATAGTTACATTTTAATGCTAAGGCCACACCTGCGATAATGTTCACGCAGATGTGTCGATATGTGTAATGCAATATTGTTTTTAATGTCGTTACATATTGACAGATAACCTACGTATATACATGAATGTGACTATTCGAGCGGGGGTACACACTTAGGTTAGGTTAGGTTTTGGGAGGAGGGGGGGGGGGGGGGGAGGGCCGTACACTGTTAAAAAATTAAATCTATATACAAATCAAACATATAAATAAAGTATTCAACTAAAACGATAGCGTACATTATTTTTAAACTGCTGAGCTACTTTGTGTCCCGGGAATTCCGCGGGAATTTCAAGTCAAGCGTGGAAGAAGTGGCGAGCAGTTTCTAGTTTAAAATATTGTCATAAATTGATAGGGCAGTTCTTACTCTTTGGTCTTTTCGTGGGTTGCGACATAAAAATCGTCGATGCTCAATATAACTTTCAATTTTCGTACAATAGGCTCGTTCTGTACCCTACCATATTTTTTTTAAAGTGATAGCTGTAGCTAGTTTCGAGTTATTTTAGCCGAGAGTGCTGACCTTGATCGTAACAAAGAGTAAAAAAATTTGCTTCATACCATATTTGAAAGTATGTCATTGCCATTGTTTCATAATGCACGGGGTAAGCATGTCAAGATGATAATCTTATGCACTTAATAAAAATACATAAGCGAATATTTGCTTCAATGTTATGTATGAGATATGTTTTTTATATTTGCTTGTAGGCAAACTGGCAAAAGGATCCACTTAATGGCAAGTGGCTACCGTCGCCCATGGACATCTGCAACACCAAAGATGCTGCCGCTCTCTTAAAGGAGACTGGAACTGGCCACTAACGCTGAGACGCAACTCAAGGTTACTTTGGCGGCATACTCTAGACCAGGGGTGGTAGCCATCCAGACGGGCAAATCCATACTACCAGACTCGTATCTCAAAATTGAGTTCCAAAGGATGTAACTCCGAATCCTAGCTGAGGAAACATGTATCTCTTAGCCAGTTTTCAGACCCAATGGTCATGTTGAAAGAAAACATCGGGATGAAATCCGCTTATCAAGATTATCAATGTGTCGTACATGCCAATCTGCCTTAGGCAAGCCTGGTGCGTATACAGTCCGTTCTGTAAAACATGGTAAAGCAGAAGTGAGACGTTTATGGGATAATATTAAATGAAACAAAAGTTTTCTACATTTTTTTATGATAAATAGGTTCGCGTTTGACCACTATAACGCCTAATATTAGACGATGATGCGGCCGAAGATAGAGAACACCAACTTATAAAATACCTATTCACACGGGACTTGAACACACTCGGATTGTACTTTTCGGGAAACGGACTCTGGTAGCACATTCCACAGCTTTGCCGTATGCAGAAGGAACGTGGAGACGAAACGCTTCATTCGCACTACCGCTGTTTGCGTGTATGTAATAGCCTACACACTTGTAATCATAAATAAGTAAATTACATAAACACATAACACTCGGATTTGGAAAGTCTTGACATTTTAAGAGTTCCGGGATATAAATGCCGTTACAGAGTCATAATTCTTCACTTTGCCCTGGTGCGTACCGTTTCGTCCGTTTTCGGTACCTTCTCTGTGGGGTTAGAGTTCAAAACTGAAACGTCTGCCTCAGTAAGGCATCTACTCTTGGATGAAAAATGCTTGCCGTCACCTATGCACATTTGAGAAACCAAAGGTGTTAACCAACGTCGCCTTCTACTTATCGCAAATTAAGTAGAAGTGGAAAGGAGGGTTCTCTCCTCTAAGGAGAGCGAAAGCTATTTATTAACATTATAAATCAACCTTTTGATATTACAGTTTTTTGCAGATAATATAATTATGTGAAACGCTTCAAAATTGATTTATAATTATTTTTTATACGTTCTAGGGTATTCCAGAATTGAATGTGCCAGGCATCGAGCCCCTCAGCTTGGGCCAAATCGCGCTGGCCCGCGGACCTCAAGGTGCCAAGCTTACTGCGGTCGTGAACGATGTTAAAGTTTGGGGACCAAGCAATTTCGTCATCGAGGAACTTAAGTACGTAATAGTGCCATTATGATAAAATACAAGATATGTAGAATAATGCTTTTTTAAAACACTCATTTAATAATGTCCTCATTATTAAAAGAGTGAGTTCTCTCTGATCTGAGATTAATTTTTTGTTATCTGCAATCGCCATTCCGTCAGGTGTTAGTACAGTTTCATCTAGAATATAGAATGTTTACCTAGGAGATATTTTTTCTCGTGCCTTGCTTTTTACTCGTTTTATTTATTTTTTACCTGACAACGTGTAAATAAAAGCAGCTAAGTGACAGTTAAAGCATGAAAGCGTAAGAAAGAAACTCTTATTCGCATTTATTTAAATTGTTAAGAGGTAAATTGTTTAACCCTGTGCATTGGCTGAAATCTAATTGAACATTACGGCGAATTATGTGATGAGACGTAGACAGCCACCAATGTTCGTAGTGCCACACGGCAAGACCAACTTGCTTAATGAGGCGCCGATGACACAGTCTACAAATTGACACTTTTATCTGTATTGTGACTGAATTCACAAGAACTGCATACTATATTATATGATTAAATATGTACATATAATTTATTATACCTAAATGTACCGCCCTATCGTATTGGTGACAACTGTAATGATAGTGATGTTTCTAAGTGAATAAATAAATAATATTATTTAAGATTATAATACAGAGGTATTTTTGATTTGTCATTTAAATGTTTTAAACTCTTTTCAAGATAATTTTTATGTTGTGCTTTTTGGAGTGAAACTTCATTAGAAACGTTGTGATTTGAAACTCGATGAAACGAAAAAGCGACAGTAAAAAGAGTAAAGCACATAAATATATAGGACTAAGCTTGTGTTAACAGCGTTAAATACTACTCGGTCTCCTTTTTGTACGGTGCTTCGTAGCCTCCTCATTCTTGTCTACTAAGCGTTGTAGCTATATTTATGTTGGCCTGTATATTCTCTGAAATTTCAATGCACGTGAACTGCACACACATTGTTTTATGAGAATTGATAGACTAACTCGTATTATATATCACTAAGTTAAGCAAGATACTCTTGTGTTGTGGGTATTATACAAGGGACCACTCTGGGGCCGATCCCAGACACCCAGATCATATAGTAAACAACGGAAAGTACGTTTACAAAATTTACTAGGCCAGGAATCCATCCCTGGACCTTTGCTTTCCAGTCAGCTTGGCCAACAAAGACTTAGCCCACTTAACTACAGAAACAGTACAGTTAGTTACAATAATTATCACATACTGATTATTCAAGAACAAAATTAATAAACGTATCCGACAGTGTGGTTTTCCCCTCCAAGAGTCGAGTGATTTATTGCGTCGAAATTACAAACTTTAGTATGAAATTGGATAATTGAAGTACATTATTTGCCCTCAATTCAGTAACATTTTGCATGCATGCGATGACTTCACGCGATGAGGATATGTTGGTGTTCACCTTTATTTAACTTGTTTAGGAATACAATCTAAAAACTTGTTTATTTAGTTTAAAGAGAAATTTGTGGCTATGCTGTTTGTCCCTTGATACCAAACTCTTGCGTTTTTATCGTTTATTTTTCAAGAAATGCAATACATTTACATATAATTTCAACATTCCAATAGAAATCTATTTTATATGTTACAAATATATTTATTGCTAGGTATATCGTTATTCTCTGGAAGAGATACATAAATATGTAAAAAGGTAAACAGTTACAGCGTAGATGACATTGTGGGAGTTTAACTGCTATGTCGCAGACATAGATGCTGCATTCTCTGAAGGATGTTAGTGGTCCTGAATGTATCTAATATTTACATATATATATAAATAACTTGATGCCAGTTCCCTTGCGGGGTAGGCACGAATAACAGAGCGCCATTCTGGCTTATTCTTACACACCTCACTTGCTTCTTTGACATTCATAACTCTTGTCATGCACGTTCGTCTTTTCTTAAGGCTCCTGACATCACCTTCTGCTAGTACACGAACAGTTTGATCATGGAAGGTGTGTCGTGGCCTTCCACGACTTCTGTATCCATCCACTTTTGTATTGTATATCTGTTTAGTCATTCTTTCATCATCATTCATTCTTTCCACATGCCCGAACCACCGGAGCATTCCTTTCATTACTTTTACCCCGACACTTTCTTTCAGACCAACTCTCTTTCTTACTTCGGTATTACGATCTAATATTTAATGGGGTTATATTAAGTTTGAAGACATGAGTAGATGAAAAAGGCCTAATACAATGGGCTAATGTTGAGAAAATAGACGACAAAATTATTTTTGACAATTAGATAGATAGATATAGATAGATACTTTATTATAAACCAATACAAAAATGAACTTAAAGAGTAAAATTATATCTAGTTATGGGAGCGGTCTTATCGCTAAAAAGCTATCTCTTCCAGACAAACCCAGGAATGAATTGAGATGATAATGGCGACGGTGGTATATGTAACATATAGTACGAACTACTTACATTTGAATAATAAATACATCAATGATACATATATATGCAGAAATTTTATATATTACATAGATATATACTTAATATACATACCATACTAATACATATATACAAAATATGTAAATGATTATAAATGAATTTAAATATCATATTCCAAGGACAGGTAGTATTTTTTGATCATAGTTTTAAATATCGCTAGCGATTTTGTTTGTCTGATGGTAACAGGAAGCGCGATCCAAAGCTGTAGCCTATTATTTGCATACGTCCTTCACGCTTGCTATTAGAAAAGCCAAGCTCAAATAGATTTGTTTTGATATTTAATGCGGTTTGAAAAGTTAAGATTACATTATATTCATTCGACATCTATATTCTATACAGATAAATTAAACTGAAGTGTCTGTTTGTAATGTCAATGTAAAGTATATATAGTACATATATAAAAAAAAACCATTTTTTTAATTTTTTGTCTGCCTGTCTGGATGTTCCGCTTAATCTCACAAACGGCAAGTCCGATTTTGACGGGACTTTCACTGACCGATACCTGATCTTATAAGGAGTAAGTTAGGATTATTTTTTTTAGGGTTCCACGAAAAATATTACTCGCGGATGTACATAGTCGCTGGCAAAGCTAGAAAAAATAAAAATCTTAAAAACGTTTCAGTACTCCGTTATCTACTCATGTCTTTGTTTAATTATACGGGAAGTACGGTTCTGTTTACTACATAATCGTTACTAAGCATTAAAAAATTAAATAAGGTTCTACGTTTATTTGAGTCACGCGCGAAAGATATTTATGAATGGCGCGTAAAATTAAATATATTGAAAACAAAGGGCGATTTAAGATGTTCTACTACTATTAATAGAGTTCTTAGTCATTCAAGTATTCATTCAAAGCTAACGCATACTACTTTGTCTGTATATCCGTACATAGATATTATGCTTACTGAAACTACTTTTTGTACTATAATTTTATTACTATATATATTTATCCATTAATAAGGACATATTTCTATTTATCGAAGTTAGGGTAATAATAATAATTTCACTTGAACAATAAACAAAAGATTATATATATATGAGTGTGTGTGTCAAATACATGGTAGTGTGTGTAATATTCTTTTTATTGATTTTAGTATTTACTATGCATAATTTTAAAAATAATAAAATAAAATAAAATTCCTCTCTTCTTCTCCATATAAAATAACTTTCATACTCCTCCGTCCGCGCAATTTTCTTAAAAAGGGGTACAAAATTTTTGCTTCACGTATTAATATATAGATAAACATCCCAGTATATTAAGTTCTATGCCAAATATTTAGAAGAGAGACCAGCTACATACAGAAAGGCAGTTTATCGAGACCCTTTCAGCTATATACTTGGTTGGAAACATTCCAGGTCTGACCTGGACAACAACCGGTTCGACTTCAAGCTGCTACTGCCCAAACTCGAGTTCAACGGGAAGTACAAGATGGACATCCAGGTGCTATTGCTGAGGCTTCAGGGCAGAGGCGACATCACGGGGACATTCAGTTAGTAACATGTTATATTCATATCTAGTACTAGGATCTGCCCGCGACTTCATCCACGCTTGACTTGAAATTCCCGCAGGATTCCCGGGACACAAAGTAACGCAGGATTTAGAAAAGAATGTAAGCTATCATTTTAGTGAAAACGGTGTCGGAGTACGTTAATTTTTATGCAGCCGAACAACTTCAAACCACTCCCGGGAAAATCCCGCGGGATTCCCGGGATAAAAAGCAGCGCAAATTTTATTTATTTATTTAAATCTAAGAATTTGCTGTCGATCAGCGAAAACCGCATCGAAATTGCTCAAGTAGTTTTTACGTGAATTCACAACAAACATACAAGAAATTAAAATAATTTATAGTGTATTTCAGTTTTTTTTAATAGCCTCAATGCACAGACACGGAATTTTTAGAATTTTATAATATTATAGATAATCGTAAGTTAAGTAAGAGTACCACGCTGAGTAAAAGATATCGGAGAGGTAACGACCGTCTGCTATTTTTGTCATTTAGCTACGGAACCATGAAGAAATTTAATCTGAAAAACCCACATCTCAAAAATTACCTAACTGATCAATCACGTTTAAACGATTGATTATGAATGGCGTTATAAATTTCTCCAAGGCCGGCAACGCGTTAGCGATGCAAAGTGCATGCAAACGTACATAAGCAGCAGTAATCACTTTCCATCAGGGCCCAATACTGCTATTTCAATATCTTGGTGTTGCGAAGATATTTAAAGTACGATTAGATTGAGATAGTGTAAAAAATTCGTATTCTACCAAATCCACAATATCGTCTCAATATTGTCGCAGTAGAAAAATAATAATAGTAGAAAAAAAATGGTATAACCTAATGGTTATACCAATACCAATAAAACCTGCTAATGAAGAAATAGCCTTAGCTGAAATGGATATTGAAAAGCTACCAAAATTTTAAACATTTTGATGGAATTATAGACACGAAACCTTTGCCTCCGTTTTGTTTCGCCGCGCCATCGTCTCTTCCATTCGTTCATCCGCGGTCTACAACATGTACTCCCAATTATAATATTGTAATTAATCATTTAAAGTAATTAAAAGGTATATCTGAATAAATCTTTTTATTCCCACACATTTGAATTTTTTTTTAAACATTTCGCGAGTTTTAAAGAAAGAAAGAAAATATTTATTTCTAAAAATGCGACACTTAACAATAATTTATTATAATAACAATAACAATGAAAATGTGAGTGTGAAATGAGGTTGGTACTCAGTTTTTGCTGTACCGAAACAAAATCCGACACAGCACTGATTGTCAGTGCCCGCCTCCTTAATCACAAAAGTCTCACGGTAAAAACAAGTTAAATCAAATTAAATTATAATCAACGTATACGTGAAAGGAATTATTAATTTATAAATAATTATAAGTTTTCGCTTATAATTATTTATAAAGTGACGTGCCATGGGCACGCCATTGGAATTGACAGGATACCGAAATCAGGCAAACCTACGATTGAGACCGGCGATTTTGACGAGATAATAATACTAGAATTGGGCCCCTGAATGATTGTCTGTTTGTTTGTTTGTATCATTCAATAAAAAATTATCAAATTCATATGATTAACGGAACATGTTGAAGGTATATTTTTTTCATCTAGGTCATTAGATACAGGTGTGGGCCTCATTATTTCCAATTTCGGAAGTATATAAAGCACCAGTATATCGTTCAATAGTGGAGGACTCATTGTATCACACTTTGCGAATACATAATGATGTCCCTCTGTTGATATAACTACAAAATCTGCCAATTTCAGTTCAGGTATAATGAAGGGTTCTGTTCATTGTGCATAAACTGCGAGTGTGATAAATATCAACAGTTTAGATTTAGTTATTGAATTCTAAAAAATAAACAGCCCGTTGCTGAGCTCATGCCTCTTAATTTTTAAAGCAAGAAGGATACGTTGGTTACAGACTCGGCGATCGCGATGTGCTGAGTTCCTAATGATGTTTTTCTACACCGTGATTGTAACTCGTGGTAGTTGTATGAATATGTAAATTAAATTAGAAAAATACACCAGCTGTGAATGCTGCTTGATTAGGATTCGAATCGATGTTACTGTAATAATATACCGGTGCCTTAGCCGCCACAAAGCTACCACAGCATTGCAAGAAAGAAATTGATCTGTCGAAAGCAGTACACACATGCAACGGCAGAAAAATAATTTTATTAACTTTTTTGTATTTTTTGATTTTATTAATACCATATTAATATTACAATCAAAAACTAAAAAGAATAAGTATTTTATAACCTAAATAAACTAAAAATATTGTAATAAGAACGAGTACATTAAAACTTTTCTTATTGTTTCTATTAAGGCGAAGATAGTTTGTTTATATGTTTTTAATTTTATTTCATTTAGCATTTTTATTTGTCTTCCAGAGGATTACGCATGCAATGTTACTATGAGAGGACACAAGGAAAAGCGCGGCGAAGAAGAGTACCTAATATTCGACCCTTTCAAAGTGAAACTTCGTGTGGGACAATCCTCCATCGATCTCACCAACCTCTTCGATGGCGATCCAGTATTAGGACCTGCTACCAACAGGGTTATCAATGAAAATTCACAAGTGTTCCTTCAAGAAATCAGCCCAGTACTAGAGAGGAGTCTTGGTGAACTATTCACGGAAATGGCAAACAAAATAACATCGAAATTTACATATAAAGAACTGTTTCCATAGTGAACGCTGTATTGAAGATATGTTTAAGTTAAGATTTAATTGTAACAGATATTTGCATACTACGTAGTTTGTAATTGCTCATAGGGAGCTGCAATCAGGTGATGATTTTATTTTACTGGAAAAATAAACAGCTACATTATTAAAATTGTATACATAAAGTTACATCTTAAAATATTAAGTAATAATGCAGCCCTCAGCGCTGTCCACATGTTAAAAGAGAAATATATTATTAAAGGGATTGTGTGACTACGTAAAAGCGCTAGGCTTAATATTAAGTATATATTTACTTATGACATTTTATATATTACTATAAGCTATTAGCAAGGAGAAAATGGGATTAGAATTATGATCATCAGTGATTTAGGACTTGTGAAACAGGACTTTGAATTTGGAAGATGAGTTGGCAAATTAGTCTATGTGTTCAAATAATTTATGAGTGTCAATTACACGTGTGACAGGAGGATGCAGGCAAGAATTTGGGAAGCAAACACTTATAGCTGATGATGATGATATTTTAAGAATATTCTGTACGTTCTTAATCCATGCAGAAAGGAGGATTCCGTACAGATAATAAACGTGTAGTTTTTGTTATTTGGCGACAAAGTAAAAAAAATATCCAAAATAATTAACATATGGGATTATCTTAAAAGTACCTAATACCTTTTTCAAACTAATTGTCATTGAAGTTCCGTTCAAGTTACCATGAAATTCCTGAATTTTCCATCTTATACTAAAGTAATTAAACTTTGAAAAGTTAAAGGGGAACAGACTCTTTACACCTTTGGCTCCGAATATCTGTCCACCTTAAATGAACAGTTATTAATCTCATTAAAAAAATCGAAATTTAATTTGAATATGTACAGCCAGGATGGGTATACACATAATCGAATTATGACATTTTTTGTTTTATATGCTCATCTTTCTGCCATATTTCACCTACATTATAGTTATCTTATTTAATGCCATAATAAAGTAGTACCTAAATGGTGACTAAATTTTAATACATAAAACATAAATAATTATACAATCTTAATACATAAAACATAAATAATTATACAATCTTAATACATAAAACATAAATAATTTAATACATAAAACATTGTTCCGAAAGATGGGGTTTGATAAAATGCCAATTTAAAACATCACAGCCAAAAAAATAAGACTTCAAATTGTCTAGCCATTACTCATTATAAAGTTCTACATACTGCATGTAAGTTGTTGTAGTTAAAGTGTCTTGACCAAGGCTTATTTGCAACCATTCCCAGACTCAACGGGCTGACCCTATATTTTATGATATACAAGCAAAATTGGAACAGGCTATAGAGAATTAGCCTCGATCATCTGTTGGAAAGCACAACGTTATTCGTATAACGCTGAAATTAATAATATAGTTCTCAAAATGCGGGAACGAAAATTATGATGATTATAATTATGTATGTAAAAATATAGGAGACGTGATTGTGTTTGTAGTAGTTTTATACACAAAATGAGCAAGATCGCGATAAACCACTGATCGGACACTACTACAAACGCAAAAACGTCTCTGTATCACACTACTATAAAGACAAAAACAGATGCTGATTTATGTATAGTCTGGTTTGCTTGAAAGTCGGCCATAGATGTGTTTAAAACCACACAAAGAGTAAGAAAAATAATAGCTAGATACTTAGTAAATATGTATAGGTTACGATTAATTTGATTAATTGGGCATTATTTATATGGACCGATCATTATGAATTATGAATGACCAAGAGACGCTCTTGGTCATTCATAATTCATAATCTTTAAAATACGTATGGTTTATTTCGTAACAATATACCTTATACAAAATCTGTTACAATTAATCAAATTGTATAGTAATGTGATAGAAATTTCCCATGAAATTATTGTAAGGTATTGGAATAGTTTATAAGTAATAAGATGTGTAAATAATTTTGTTGGGTAGTGGATTTACTTCTAAAGCTAAGTTTAGATAATGTCCACGTGCTATTCTTAGCACGCGTGCCGTTTATCAATCCGACCGATATTTTTGGAAATATTTTATAGATATAAATCAAACACAGTATGTAGGTGTGACGTATCTGAAAAGCCTGGTAAGGCTTTGTCTTAAGATATTGAACCTATACAGACCCCGTAAGGGTAAATGTGTTTTGTGATACACACCAAGCAGAAATGTATTAAATACAGTTGTAAATTGAATGTAAAATATTATATACTTAACAAATTATAAAAATCCTCATTCGAAACTGCGCTATACATGTAACAAGCAAGTTGTGAGAGAAGAACAGCAAAAGAAATATTTTGAGACCTATTTTGTCATGTCTCACGCAATTCACATTTTCTCATTGTGGTCAGTATATTCGTATTTTGTTTTAAATTAAGGTATAAAGTAATTTCGACGCATTAACATTACAGCCACATATTACAACTAGCTGTGCCCGCGACGTCGTCCGCGCGGAATTTGATTTCAAAACTCTCCGATTTTGAAATATTCTTCATTGGTGCTCCACTCCTATTGGTCTTAGCGTGATGATATATAGTCTATAGCCTTCCCCGATAAATAGGCTATCCAACACTGAAAGAATTTTTCAAATCAGACCAGTAGTTCCTGAGATTAGCGCGTTCAATCAAACAATATATTAGTATATTTGGCTACAACACTAGTACTTACATTTTAAATATCGCGATATCTTTTGAATGAAACGTCCGAATTGAATAATTCAAAAAGTTCTAGAAAGGTATTGAATTCGTCTTGAATATGAAGTAATTTATTTTCATAAGGATTAATACCAAGGTACAAAATAAAGAGTTTTTTCAGCTTTATAATATTAGTCTAGATAAATAGCTACAGCAATTTATATTACAAACAAAAATCAAGTAATTGACGGCCAAACTTTTTCTAGAAGCTAAGCTAAAGCTGTACTGCATTCAATATGAAAAAAATCACGTGGGATTATAATCAAACCTTAGAAAATATTACACACGGATTCACTGATCACAATGTTATGATGTTGAAGTGTAGACATGTACGCCTGTCAAGCCAAATAGACCCACCAATGAATAGAAAGAGCTCGTGTAACTATCCTAGTGGGACAGGCGTAATTCCACACCGGAAGAGATAGATAGAACCATAGGTTTCTCTAGATAATTTAGAATATAATTACAAGATACGATATAGAATTTAAAAAAAATGACATGATATTGCGTAGAAATTAGAGAGAAGATACCAAATTCCGACAGCGATTGAAAGAAAATCAGCTCAATGCTATCAAACATATGTTTAACTATTTTTACTGATTGCAAATCAATATTTTCCAATTTACTTTTGTTTCTGCTAGAAGGAAGTTTTGTACAGGTGACCTTTTTTATGTTTGCTTATAGGCAAACTGGCAGACGGGTCCACTTGATGGCAAGTGGCTACCGTTGCCCATGGACACCTGCAACACTGAGGGAGCCGATGCGTTGCCTACCTCGTTGAGAATTTAAATATCTGTTTACGTCCTATTTGAAGAGCCCCTTGTTGTAGCGCTCTGGGAAAACCGCGGGAGGGAGCTCATTCCACAGCTTCCTCACGTATGGCATAAAGGAGCGAGCTCCACGTACAGTGGATAACTTCCAGGTGTCAAGGAAGTGTGGATGAACTCCCAGTCGCTGGCGAGCAGTGCGGTCTCTCCTCAGAATACTCTCCATTGCACAGACGGTGGAACGCGCTTAGAGTGCCAACGTCTCTTCTGAGACTTAAAGGTTCTAAGCCGTCTGTAAGTTCAGACCTAAAAGAAAGTTAATGTTTGATGGAATTACAGCGTAAATACAATTCTGATGGGCGCGAGTAGACATCAAACAATAGCCCGGATTTGGCTAAATTTGTTTGAACTTAGCTTTAAAATATACAATAAATTTATTATAATAAGACTAAAATTAAACGCCATTGGAGTCTGTAACTAGAAAATCTTATAGTTGAAGATTTTTATATCTTTAATGCATATCACGAATTGGTAAATAGATGTTAAAGGCTAAGTATAAGTACCTTAATATCTGGACCAGTTTATTAGAATTAGATATAGTTTTGTAAATAAATCGTAAGAAATATTGATATGAAGGAAATAAAGACAATTTTATTATAACATGACTTTGGTGTTTTAATATTTTGGAAATTATCTAGTTATGACTCGTATACAAATCAGTTTGGGACTGGCCTTGTGAACGGCCAAAAGAAGACAAAAACGGTCAAGAAAAAAACCAAAAAATAAAAGACGTATTTGGATTAGATCATGGGTAGTAAGGCAATCAGAGAAAGGGGTCAATAAAAGCTTACTCAAAGAACTTAGATTGGAAGATAAAAAGTCTGACAAAATATACAAGCTATTCCAGTCGAAATTCTTGCATTTTGACGCCATTTTTGAAGTTAGACGGATGATATGATCATATTTGTAGCTTGCTGTCAAATAGGATCCCTTAACTATGATCATAGAGAATATGAATCATATGCAGTTATTGCACTGTCATAGGTTCTTCATATGAAAGTGACCTATACTTCTATGATCATATTTCTACGGTAGTCTAATAAGGCTCTCAGAAGGATTTAGCGAATATATATATAAACAGACGAGGAAAGCGAGTTTCTTTAGACTATGTAAAGATGACACGTTCAAAAAGAGCATTCGAATGTATTCAAAACTAGCTGCGCCCGCGGTTTCACCCGCGTGGTAATGAAAAATCGTTATATTTTGGATAATTCACACTATATCTTTATAAATTATAGCCTATGTGTTATTCTGATGTGTAAGCTATATTATTGTAAAGTTTCATCAAAATCCATTTAGTAGCTTTTGCGTGAAAGAGTAACAAACATATATCCATACATTCTTACAAACTTTCGCGTTTATAATATTAGTAAGTATACTCGAGCTATCATTAAGATAAAATGTTAGGAGGATCTGACCCCCTAGACAAGCGGTCTTAGCGCTATACCAGTAGAATAAAATGTATGGGAATGACATAATACTTAGAATAAGTATATATCATTCCCATATATAATATAATATCAACCCATAAATGTCCCACTGCTGGGCTCGGGCCTCCCATTATAGGGGGAACAACTTTCTATTAAAATAAAACTACGTTTTAACGGTTTTAAGACCGGTAATTTATTTGATTTTTGATTATCCCACGTTTCGGCCACTTTTCAGTGGCCGTGATCACGGAACACAAAGATGTCAAGTGTCAACGAGTATTGTTAAAGTTTTATTTAGCTTACCGACAACATGTTCATTTTAATTATTTAGTTTTAATTTTGTTTATGGTTATTATTTACTCTATGGGAACCTAACCTAATTAACCATCGCTGCGCAACATGTTATGGCTTGAAGAGAAGAAGCGGCGCAAGAAACTCTCTTAAAACCGTTAAAACGTAGGTTTATTATGTATACAAGTCGCGAAAACTTAAGAAAATATTATTTTCTATTATATTCGTTTAGAGCTAATGCCGCTTGTCTAGGGGAGCTGAAACGCATAAATACGTACCAGGGTCCGCCTAAAACTTTATTATACAGACCGGAATAATTGAGTACGCGTTTTGTTTTTTTTACTATTGTCTGTAGTACGTTTTATTAATTTATATAATCAATTAAATGTTTGTTTATTCGATTAGAATGTAAATAAAAGTTGTTGCAAGAGTTACGAATCTGTTCAAAGTGGTTTAACCCGGCTGCGGTTTTACATAACACGAGATTATGTTTCTCGATGGTGTCGACTTCTTATGAAGCTCCGATTACAGCACTAGTGGATATAAATGTACTATAATGTGTTGATAAAGGATACATTTTTTTTAAGTCAAGAGTAATCAAGTATTTGATGAGTTGTATTTTTTCCTTAACTCGAAAATTAAATAAGCTTATACAAATTTTTAAGAGTTTTAAACGACGCCTGATCATAAATTAACCTTTTCTAAATAAAATTAGTTTTAAGTTTTCGTGTGTTCTCGATATATAACAGGATTAAGCAGATCCCTATTAATATTATAAATGCGAAAGTAACTCTGTCTGTCTGTTCCGTTTTCACGTAAAAACTACTGGACCGATTTGGCTGAAACTCAGTATATATATATATATTTTCGATGCCGAGAATGAACATAGGATACTTTTTATCCCGGAAAATGGGATAGTTTCCGGGACAAAAGTATATTTGTCTCTCTGTTTGTTATCCTTTTATGGAAAGATTATTGGACCGATTTGGCTGATACTCGGTACATATGTAATTTGAATACCGAGGGTGGCCAAGGGATACTTTTCATCCCGGATACTGGGATAGATTTTGGGATAGATTTATGTAAAGTTTATCCCGGAAACTAGGATAGGTTTTTTATTTGTGGTTTGCCATTTTCGTCATTTTGTTTATTTTGGTCAATTTGGTCGTTTAGGTAGTTTTGGTTGTTTTGGTAGTTGTGATAGTTTTGGTTGGTAGTTTTGCTATTTTCGGTAGTTTATGCTGCTAGTTTTGGTAGTTTCGGTTGTTGTGGTAGTTGTGGTAGTTTTGGTAGTTGTGGTCGTTTTGGTAGTTGTGGTAGTTTTGATTGGTAGATTTGGTAATTGTGTTAGTTTAGGTAGTTGTGGTAGTTTTGGTTGGTGGATTTGGTAGTTTTGGTTGGTATATTTGGTAGTTTCGGCAGTTTTAGTACGTTTGGTAGTTTTGGTCGTTTGTGTAGTTTACACAATATTTAGTTATATAAATAAAACTAGAACGGGTTGAAATAGGGTATTAAAGTTTGTATGGGGGACCAATAATCTATCAAGTTTATAGATATAAAAATTCATAATCTTTAAAAAAATGCGACTTTCATTCGATCTGTCTGTCTGAATACCGAAAATGGACATAGATACTATTCACCCCGGTAGATGGGATAGTTTGCGATATAAAATGAAGTAAATCTTCCGAGGGCAAATAGCGCCAACATAAAAATACAATACAATATATCCTGTATTAACGCCTGCTCTTAAAACAAGAGGTACGCACTAGAGTTTGACGCGCGGCGGAGCGGCGGGGTAAACTCTAGTATGAATATAAAGTACCGCGAGAACAAAGTGACGGGGAAAGCGAGTTATATTAAAATTGCGCTGTCTACAGTATATATGTTTTCCGTACAAGAACGGAAAATACAATTCCTGTGGCGGGAAAAACAACTCACAGTCAGGTGGTATACTATATTTCACAGTGGAAACACCACCAGTGCAAACAAAACGTTTTCCCTCCACGTTCCTTCTGCGTGCGGCTGAGGTATGGAATGTGCTACCAGAATTCCCGTTTCCCGAAAAGTTCAATCCGGGTGTCTTCAAGTCTCGTGTCAAGAGGTATTTTCTGGGTAAACCTGCTCCATGTAGGACCGCATCGTTGTCTAATATCAGGCGTGATCCTGGTCAAACGGGAACCTATTTATCATAAAAAATATCTATGATTTTTTTTTTTAGTAGAGTGACAAAATCAATACACGTTCGTCACCTCTATAGAATCCTTCAATGTGCGTGGCCCTACTTGCACTTGGACGATTTTTAACACTTCCAGTCGTTTTTAGATTTATTTTGGAACAATACTCTTGATTTTACGTAACCTATCCCGGAACTATAAAAAATAACGGTATAAAAAATATTAATTTGCATAATTTAAAATTATGAAGTGCATAGTGGTAGTGCTAAATGTGAAGGTTAATGATATATGATTTGTTTTATTGCTTTTATAAATTATAATATCATTATTATTACTCAAACATAGTTGTTTGGTTTCTTCAGTAGGTGTACAAATACATTTAGGGCCGCGTGCATAACGTTGCTTAAGTGTATTAAAAAACACAAAACGTATTTAACACCCTTAAATACTATTAGTGTCTTGCACAAAGCAAAATTTGCCGCTAAATAAAGAACTGTCAATACGTTTTGTGTAAAACGTATTTAGACAGTTTAATATGATTAACTAATCTTATTTAAAGGCGATCGTTATGCAAGCGGCCCTAAATACCGCATCAGTTTGCCAGGTGGTAGGGCATTTGCCCGACTGGATGGCTACCACCCCTGGTCTAAAGTATGTCGCCATAACAACCTTGAGTTGTGTTCCGGCATTAGTGATCAGGTTCCAGTTTCCCTTAAGAGAGCAGCAGCGCATTTGTAGCAACTTTGGTGTTACAAATGTCCATAGGCGATGGTAACCGCTTTCCATCAAGTGGGCCGTCTGCCTGTCTGCTGATCTCCTGCAATAAAAAAAAAAAAAAAAAAAACAGTAAAATATTGTTCCGTATTGTTGTAACGCTGGTTAAGAATGGAAATTTTGGAAACCCGTTAATTTGATAGGGTTCTGTACGCTGCCGGGATGTTGACGCGCCGGTGTTCCGCGCGCGTTTATCTCAACTATCGTAGGGTGCGTATTATGTGGCACTCATCGCCTGGTAGGTGAATTTTATCATTGTACAAGTCGGGTGCTCACTCCCCCGGATCTATACGAGGTCTCATGGACTTGCCAGTCGCATATTTGGCCATTCTGTTTGCCCGTGTTCCTCGAAAAAGGCGATGGAAGAATGTTTTACTGGGTATATTCCAGCTGTCTGAAACGGTGAATCTTACAAATGCAACAAGTCGCCAGATGTTATGGATTATTTTATATAATATAGCGAATCTAATTAAAACAATGTTTCGCTTCTTAAAAACATTATGTTTGACTTGTTCTAACAGAAATTTTTCACAATACACCATAAATTTAAATTTGAAAAAACACATTCTTAAAAGTTGTAACATGCCTCACCACCCGCGACGGGCTGTCTTTAAAATCATTTCAAATCGTTAAAAATATGTCCATCTGTACATTTGTCCGTTTGTTTATTTGTCCGTCTATCCGTCTATCTATGTATGATACAGTCTTTTTTATATTACTGTCTATATGGATAAAATTAGGCAGGAACATGTACATGCTTTATATTATCGCTACAAAATTCCCTTTGTTTAGTTATATAAATGTGTATGAATAGTTTACGCTGTATTGTATTACGACAATTTCCGGCTTACCATCTAGGAATACATATAGCAGTTAATAAACACTTATTTATAATGACCGTCATTTAAATACATAACATGTAGAACAATATTTGTTATGACTGCAATGGAGTACTTGCGAAATAATAAATGTGTTTGACAGAAAATATTTGAGTTCTGGTCGTTTATATTTTATACACATGACCTTGGTATTTTTCTCAAATAAATTACTAGTTTCTTAATTACATATCCGACTGCATTGAAGGTGATTTAATTTTGGCATCTAGTTGTGTATTATAAAAATAAATCAAGTGCCTGTTACTTTAATGTGATGGTTTTCGTAGATACAAATAAAGAAGGAACATAGAAAGTAAAATGGACGGCCTTATTAGTTTTACTAATTTAGAAGTGAATATTTCCCTACATAAAGACTAACTATTCTTTCAATTTCCGGAAATATGTTCAACGATATCCACAAACTATGAATAAAAAACACACCTCAGTTATGTAGTGTCTATTGTATATAATAAAAAATAATAATTATAAAGCCCATAAAAGTCCCACTGCTGAGCTAAGGCCTCCCATTTATAGGGGAACGGAGAATTTACCTGCCACGCGTGTCCAGGGCGGCTTGGCAGGTTCGACACAACGGTAATCTCAATGTGCCGGTCATCACGATGTTTTCCTTCACCGTTGTTAGCATTTGGTAATTGTAACAACGTGCATGTTAGGTCAGAAAACTGCCTTAGTGGTTCATGCGTTCCGGCCAGGATTCAAAAGTGCCCTTAAAAGCTTACTTTACGCTACCACATGTTTATTGTATATATTATATCATATATAATACGGACGGCCTCTGTGGTCGAGCGGGCTAAGCCTTTGCCGGCCTACCTCACTGCGACGCAGAGGCTCCGGGTTCGATTCCTGGTATAGTAAATTTCGGAAACGTATTTTCTCCGTTATTTACTACGGCCTGGGTGTCTAGGGTCGGCCCCAGAGTAATCCGTTGTATATTACCCATAACACAAGCGTAACTTGCTTAATTTCGGGATATACAATGTGTGTGTTTGTCTGCCGATTATAAAGATTATTATTATTATATATACTAAACACGTAATATTATGTGTATATGTATGCCGTTTACTCCGAATTTCCTGTCAACATATGTTGATTGATAATAATATTATTATACACATTTCTGCCAAATATAATTGATTTGTGTCATAGGGGTGAAAGGCTAATTGATTTAAGCGATTTTATTGAATGTTGAAAAAGCCATCATTTTTCATCCTAATTATCAAACACAGGAAACATTATGAACTTGATTTCCAACAAATTTTGCACCTTTTAACATTATGTATTAAAACATCTTAAATCAGTCATAATAAAAACCTAATTTATAGTGTTGGTAACAGTAAAAAAGACCACTACACATTTGTGGTCTGTATTATAAAATTTTATAAACAAAATCGTTATGAAATAATAACAGTTCTTGAGACGAATTTAACTCATCGATTTTAATCATCAATATAATAATAGGAAAATCCCCTACAGGATGTCCCTGCTTGTATTTAGCAATTTTTTCGTTGTTTTCAAGTAATCTTGCCTAACAACAACTAGTTGGCTAGTCCATTCTCCCTCTACAAATATCAGATATTTCAGCGCCCGCGCACATTTCGCGGCTAACCGGTGAACGGTAATCGTTGTACGATCGTAGTTTGATAATGATAAAAATATAAATAAAGTTCGCAATAAATCAGAATATAAAATTTATATATTCATAGTATTTCAATCACGTGGTAAAATGAAGTTTGGAATAGTTCTATTTTGTGTTATCGTGGTCTGTGCTTATGCCAGAGTTACGCGTGAGTATTATTTATTATCTTTCATTTTTAATTAATCTTTTATAATCTATTTATTTAATTAAAATCTAACTCAGAACTAGATAGAATATAACTCTATATTCTATATATATATAAATGAATCGCAAAATGTGTTGGTAAGCGCATAACTCAACAACGCCTGGACCAATTTGGCCAATTCTTTTTTTTAAATGTTCGTTGAAGTCCAATGTTGGTTTTTACGGCGAGACAAATTCGAATAATGGCCGGGAAAACCCTAAAAACAGCCCTTTTCTTTTTCCCATACAAACGTTTTCTAACTAAAATGTAGAGTCAATTTAAACTTTATTGCTATTCAATAAAGTTCATATTAAATTACAAGCTTCCAATCCGGTTTTCCAATCAGGTTTGAACCCTAAGTTCACCTCTTCTCTCTGGCAGACATCCCAGTCGGGATTTTTTAGTGGGTCTCAGAAGGGTGGCCAAAGTTCGCGCAAGTGAAGATACTTTGGTCACCCGAGCTGAACCCCACACACCGCCCTATCACCAAGGTGACGGTTCTGTTCAGGAGAATTTTTTGCCCCGGCTATAAAATAGGTAGGAACAAAAAACTGCCACATTCCAAATCTTTTTGAGAGAACGAAGTCTGTTGGGTCCGTTAGTGTATAATATAAATATATGCAAACAAAATTAAATAGAAATAAGTAATGATAGAAAGTTGAAATGATGTACAAATAAATCAAAACCGTAATAGATAAGAATTGTAAATAATAACGAATGTAGCGGAAAAGAACACCCGCAGAGAAGATGACTTTGGAAAAGAATGCCCGAACCACAAGAGCTTTGACATACAGACTCCCTGACTACCTTAGGGGGCCGCCTGGCCTAAAGGGCCTTTGAAAAACTCTATAGTGTATACAATTACAGAAGATTTAGAAGCTAGTATACAGCTATGATTGTGCAAATCTATCTTCATCTCTGATTACCTGAAAAAACGATAATGAGCTTTGAAAACTCTTAATAGATACTCAAAGTCCTCTTAGAAGTCTAAAATTCAACTGGCTGCATTGTATTTAATATATGTATCTACGTATACTTTCGGTTGTGGGAATAAACATGGGGAACTTTTAATCCACGATAATGGGAAACTTCCGGCAGCCTGAAACTAAATGTAGCGAAGATTGCGTACTTGGCCTGCAACACTACAGATCCCACATCCGTGCGCATAGACGAAGATATAGTCGAGGACATGGGACACTTTGAGTAATTGGGATCTGGACTTTGGGCATCCGGGGATATCGACCTCGACGTCAAAGTCCTTATCTCGGCATCTTAGGCCAAGTGGTGTGAGGTGACAGGTGTTATTTGTAATCCCAAAATGCCGGTTAAATTAAAATGACAGGTCTATAAATCCATCATTAGACCTGTCCTGTTGTATGGCACTGAAACGTGGCCTGTACTTGAGCGATACAAGCAAGAACTGTGTGTCGAGGAGATGAATATGTTGCGATGGATGTGTGGAGTCACGCGGAAAGACCGTATCAAGAACTCCCGCATCTGCGGTAGTCTTTATGTGCGTTACTGAAAAATTGAGAAGAACAAGACTGAGGTTGTATGGGCATGTCATGAGGAGAGATGAACATCACTTGAGAAAAAAATGTTAAACAGGAAGTTTGATAATTGGGAGAAGATGAAGGAAAGGACTAACGGAAAATGTTATGTTGTCATGGGATACGCATGCACAGTTTAAAATACATATAGGTATATTAACTTTTATCCCATGCTGTCTTCGAACCAATCTTAGTAGACTAATAGTTTTCAAGTAAAAGTAGGTACCTCAATAAAGTTTCAAGGCTGTCGTTTGTAATCTTAATCCCTATATTTCAGTTGAGATATTAATCTTTGCAAAGTGGTGTTGCAACTTGCTTTTGTAAATGTCGTTGGTTATTGAAGAAATTGTTGCGAACTTTTGTGTGGTTTACTGTTAAGTCTTCAGTTTTAATTACTTTTGTACGTTACTTAAACAATAAAACGTTTTAAATTGTTTAAATATAAGTAAATAAAGAATCTTGCTTTGAATAGAACATCCTAGGCATTCATAGTATTATAAAGTAAATACATTCAATAAACCTTACTTTAATCTTATGGTTAGTTAAATTATACTCACAATGATTTAAGACTGTAAGTATCTAATTCGTTCTTGCGGGACATTATCTTCATCTTCTGAAACCTGTATGATATCTAACCACCTGTTTCTCCTGCCACACAAGCTCTAAGGAGACCTAGCTCGGGAAAGTTTCTTTTGAGATGCCTCTATTATTACTTAACTCTTCTTTTTATATTAGTAATATTGTACCTTGAATTGCTTATATGTCAATAAAAAAATACTTGGTAATCTTATACTTCTTATACTAATATATAAAGCTGAACAGTTTGCTTCTTTGTTTGTTTAAACGCGCTAATCTCAGGAACTACTGGTCTGATTGAAAAAATTCTTTCAGTGTTGGATAGCCCATTTATCGAGGAAGGCTTTAGGCTATATATCATCATGCTAAGACCAATAGGAGCGGAGCAGCAATGCAAAAATGTTTCAAAATCGAGGGGGGCTTTGAAAACAAATTCCACGCGGACGGCGTCGCGGGCACAGCTAGTTTAAGATAAAATTACAATTTTATTTCGTAACATTTACATTGACATTCAGAGTTGACCCGAAACAAACCTTCAGATAGAATGAAATACAAAAACTAAAAATAGTAACTTATGATGAGGCATCATATAAATAAAAATAAATGGTAGTTATTTTGATATATAAAACAGACATTCCCAAATTATTAAGTACGAAACTGCAAATGTGTGTGTTCCGTTCTATTCCAATCCGTTCCGTTTCATTCCACTCTATTCTATTACCAGATGGTGTATTAGTATTTTGTCCTTGTGATGATGTGCTCCGTTGGTAAAGTTGTACTACTACGCCAAAACCACGATTAGTTATATATATCATTAGTAAGGTATAACTACGGCCGTGTTTGGTAACCTGAGATGCACTTTGCAACTTGTTCTGTACAAGTGCTGCACTTAACGGCGATGTTGATATGTACGTCTAACTTACTAAATAATTTGTATGTACAAAATACGCTGTACCAGCAATATTGACTCGCACATGATGCAATATATTACTTTTCACCATGATTTCTCTGTGAAGAAAAAGATAATTTTATACATTAAACATGCAACAGTGGATACCATGCTTGTTAAAGTAGAGGAAACTCAATAAGCCCAAGGCCTATTCCATTCACTACACCGGAATGGGAGTTGACGACTTTTCCGGACGACTGGCTTATGGTTAGGTATTATGTAGCGGTTATGCAAAAGGTAATCGTCTGCGGTTATTAGTGTCGTAGTACGCGGTTGTATATAATTTAGGATACTCACCGCCTTATCAACGGTTGAAATTTCGAATATCGTGATATACCTTGTGGTAAATACATTTTTATACCCTTTCATTGAGTTTTTCATTCTCTATCAATCTGTATTTTATTAAAACTTTGATAGCTTTTAAATGAAGAGTACCCTGATCTATCAATTTGTGTAAGTGACAAAATAGTATAAAATTTTATTAAGTCACATAGATCAAGTCAAAATTATTGTCTGTTCGCTAGGGTGTAAGGCATATAATTTATTTCAACATCAATATGAACATTAATATGAATGAAGAGCATCGTTTTGTCGAAGGTGAATTAATTCAGAAACATTAATTATCATATTAGGTTAAAAATGATAAAAGTGTTTTGTTAAGATGTTTTTTATAGACCAAATTTTATTTTTTGATCCTACTACAAAGTTTGTCCTTTTTGATATTTGAAATTTCCACCGTGTGTTACATTTTATTTTATTCGGCGTGTTACCGGCCGCATGTAACCTTAATGAGTAAAGTACAAAAAGGTACATTAGGAAAACTGTTGATAAGTCTTCACGTGTTACTTTAATGTTTGAAATTACTAAAAGTTATTTTTTAAAAGCTACTGGAAAGTTAAATAATCAATTCGTTTTTCAGACACGTTGAATGTCAGCGTTATTTACAGTAATCGATCTACGAATTAGTCATGACACAAATTAACAAAATACAGGACGAGGACAGCTGTCAAATGTCACGCATATTTTTCTTCTGTTAAGTGCTTATAAAAAAGCTAATACTAGTTGGAATTGAAACATTAAATACATTGCGGATAAGAAGTTATATGCTATTTTTCTTTCAAAGGTGATTTCACTTAGTTTGGTGTGCACAGACACTTTTAACTGATGTTTGAAACAAAATTATAGCTAAAACTATATGGCTAAATATCGAATGCCAAGTGGGAGGGTTTTTACTCGACTGGATGCCGACCACTCCTGGTCCAGAGTATGCCGCCATAACAACCTTGTGTTGTGTTCCGACATTACTGACCAGGTTCCAGTCTCTCTTAAGAGAGCAGCAGCGCATTTGTAGCACCTTTGGTGTTGCAAATGTCCATAGGCGATGATAACCGCTTTCCATCAAGTGGGCCTTCTGCCTGTCTGCTGAACTTCTACAATAAAACAAAAATATGTTTACCGTCGGTTAAATGTCTATGCCCACCAGCCTTAAAATAAATACTGTGTTAATGGTCTTATTGTTTTCTTTTACAGCGGATTATTTCCCATCATGTAAAAGAAGCGACCCCGAAATCGAGAAATGTGCTCTCGAAGCAATAGAAAACATGAGAGCGAAATTGAAGGAAGGGATTCCAGAAGTAAATATTCCTTCCGTAGACCCCTTTACGGTACCAAACTTGAAATTGGACAGGACTGCTCAAAACCTAAGGATAAAGGCAACTGTGAAAAACGCGAAGGCTTATGGTGGATCCGATTTCAAGATAGAAAAGTTAAAGTAAGCAATTTGGTTATAATAAAACTACGTTTTAACGGTTTTAGGCGCGGTAATTTATTTGATTTTTATTATTCAGACGATGATGTCGAGTGTCGATGAGTATTGTTAAAGTATTATTTAGTATACCGCCAACTTGTTCATTTTAATTATTTACTTTTAATTTTGTTTATTATTTACTCTATGGCAGTTTAATCTAATTTACCACCTCTACGCACATATTGTGGAATGAAGAGAAGAAGTAGCGCAAGAAACTTTTCAGCAACATGCCTTGCTTTAATACATACTTAGATACATACATAACTTCACGCCAGTTCCCTTGCTGGGTAGGCCCGAACAACAGAGCGCCATTTAGGCTTATTCTTACACACCTCACTTGCTTCTTTGATATTCATAAGCCTTGCTTTAATAATTTTATATAATATTAAAATGGGTCGGAGGTAAAATAAAAAGAAAATTGTCAATCATTAGTTTGTGTTCCGGTGCACGCAGGAAGAGCTCACAGAGTCTTGAGATCTGGCAGTTGGTTTTTTCTGGGTTTGGGTCTTAATAGTTTTGATGACACGACACAGATGACAGGGGTACTTGCCAACCATCTTCTCTATTGAAATTTGGGTTTTCATTATTCCAATAGCCTCCCCGCATCAGTTTGGGTTTGAAACGATTCTCTTTTGCGAGATTTTGTAGTTTATCGAATCTGATGTAGTGGTTGCGTGTATCCAGCATGTGTTCACTGATTGCAGACTTCGTAGACCTTGTGTGTTTCATGAAAGCAATATATCGTTTTACCGGTGTGTTTTGCTCCTCTATGTTTGTCCAATATATAGTAAACCACACTCGCAATCGATCTTGTAGACACCAGCATCCTGGAGTGGGATATTGTACTATTTCATGGGTCTCAAAAACTGGGTAATCTTTTTGAGCGGCTTGAAATACATTTTGATTGAAACTCGCCTAAGGATATGACCAAATCTGTCTGTGACTCCCTTGATGTAAAACAGGATAGCAGGGCACCGTTCAACTGAAGGTGGTTTGGGGCACTTGTGACGTTGGTGTGGAGTCTTCAGCTAATTGCGTTGTAGAACTCGCCTGACACCCTGAAGCTCTCCAGCCAGGTAGTTCTCGTCACAGATTTTTCGTACTCTCTGAAACAACTGTCTTTCGTGGATTGATAATTTTGATTACAACTCGTAGGGCCAGCTGAATCGATGTGATAAGTCACTCTCACAGAACACCTATCGACGTGAAATGGTTAGCTTTTAGCTAACTGTGTTTCCTACAATGAATGAGAGTTTCGATGGCTGAATTCCACTTCCCTCTATGCTATCACCATACTTCGTTGTTGTATCCCATTTCTCCTGGCTGACCCCTCTATCTCATCCTAAGGCTGGCAATCCATTGGCTTCGACCATGGTGTTGCAAATATCTATCTGCGATGGGAACAACTGCTTTACGCGGGTCGCCTGCCTCACTGCGTCATCGTCAGTTGTTTTGTTTTGGGAAAATCCCAGTTAACTGATAAATATAGATGACCCTGACTACAGCCATTCATTCGATTATAAATTACTTGCTTTTGTTTTTACAAAGTTAAATTTAGCCAAAATTTTCCATATTCCTTATTGACCACAGATAAATCAAGATGTTTCTAGTTTTTTTATTAGACCATAAAAACATTCGGCGGTAATTTTGTAATTAAAAATAATGTAGTTGGTTTTATGCCTTAGTTCTAAATTGTGGTAGTCAATTATAAAGTGTTGATTAACATTTGTAGTATCAATATGTGTCGTATAATCAAGGCAAACTAGCGGCTTGTGAGCATATTTCTATAAAGGCGAAAGTACTTGTAATAACTGTACTTGTAATGAGCTTGTTTCGGATAGGAAGGCATCGCTATTACGATTTTACGCCCTCTATACTGCTTACGTTGTGAAATAGTCAAGTTTCGTGTAATTTCCTACATAAACATCTTTGAAGTATTGTTACTTTAGCTTTAATGCTAGCATTAGTTGTTACTTGAAGGGAATGTTTGAATAGTTTCTATTAGTACATTTTGTACAGTTCAAACAGAAGCGGGGAGTTCGCTGCAAAACATTTACAAGTACTTCACTAGAAACACACTAGTTTCAAATGTTCTACTAGGCTACTGTGAAAATTTCTTACAATAATTTAATTATAATACATTAGTTCACCTACATCTTGATTTTCGTGTCGTTTTGCCAAAGAATGAAGCCTTATAAAATCGTCATGTCAAATAGAATTATGAAACATCGACAAATTCAAGAGGTAAAGCTTAAAAAATACTTTCAATAAAAATATGCTTGAAGAAGATTCTTTGAGTAATTTCTAAGATATTTTTCAAACTATCCCAAAGATATTTAATGCTCTGTAATTAAAGAATAAAAACAACGGACGTTAATCAAATCTACGGAATCCTCCGATACGTAACTGGTCCATATTTTAGTTATAGTATAGACATGATACAATAAAATTTAATACAAAATGTGTACATGCTACCAAAGAACAATTATTATCTCATAACAGACACAAGATTGGTGACACGATGTTGCCACAATATGTTTATTCATTAAAAGTAAAGCACGCATGTAATAATTACACGAGAAATGTAATACAATTAGATAACAGGTAGGATTGCAACATTATGTTCCAAGTGTGTTAGAGTTTATAGATTTAGCAATCTTAGCATGTTGAATGCAGCTATAATCTTATAAATCGTTATAACTTTATTAAAGACAGGTGATTGTAACTTTGTCGCAAAAGTTATATAATGACTTTCGTAATAATCTATTGATAAAATAAGTAACAGGAAATACTTTTTTGCTGTAACCGTAATTTTGACATCCATAATTATATGGATTTATGGGCTGTTATATATTAATATAACAGCCCATAAACGTCCCACTGCTGGGTTCGGGCCTCCCACTAGTAGGGAACGGACAGTTTATACCTGCCACGCTTGACAAGTTTGACACATCGGTTATCTCGATGTGCAGGTTTCATCGCGATGTTTTCCTCCACTGTTGTTAGCACGTAGTAATTGTAACAATATGCACATTAGATCAGAAAACTGGATTTGAACCCGCACCCTTTTAGGTTGGGTTGCGCTAGCCATTACTCTACCACGACTTCACTTGTTATCCATATCCCATGGAAATTATTCCAGTATGTAGGATAAAATATACCTTAAGTTCATCAATATTATCAAAAGCATACTAACATTCATACTCTTAATTCGTAGTAAGCGGTTTATTCCCGTTTTTTTTACTCAACTCTTTTGTAATCAATTTTTTTACCGGTTTCTATTGTTTTATTCTTGTTATAGAAAGTGTATAATAATAAATAGGATTTCATGATCGATCCTTTGTCAAGGCTAGAAAAGCAAAAAAATATTTTACAATATAATTTTTATGAGAGTGACATCAATCTCATAAATTCAACGGATTTCGATAAAATTTAATACGCTGTACAATTTTTTTGCTCCTATTTTTCGGTTTGAGTAGTGTCTAATTGAAAAATTGTTATAGCTTTATTATATTTTGGTTGAAAGACCATTATAGCTTTATAATGATTAAAAAAAATATGATTTTAAATATTTTTGAGAGATAGATAAATAACATTTTATGTTACTCATTTTTCAGATTGAACTTAAACAATAAGTATGCAGGTGAAATCAAGATGACGTTCCCGAAATTGGTAGTGAATGCAGACTACGACGTGCGGGGCTCTCAGATTCTCACCATAGACATCAGTGGCAAAGGAAAACTCAAAGGAAACTTCAGTAAGTTTTTTGTACGCTTTGAACATTTATTTGTCAACCCACGACAGGTTATTTATTGTTACGCAATACTTATTATTAGCGTTAAAACGTAGTAAGTATCCTGAATTATGTATCGTCAACTGATGATATGGTGATAAATATTTTCATACAATCTGTGAAGTACAATAGTTTAGATGTTGGCAGACAGTGCTCAATATATAAAAAGTAGATCCGAGCAAAGCGCCTTGTGGAATTCTGCTTGGAATCTTCAACCAACACGATACGTAATTATTCAAAAAGACAATTTACGGCTTATTTTCTATATAAGATGAAAACCATCTTAATAAAACTTCTCAAACGCCAATATTCTTAAGCTCACAAAGAAGAATTCTGTGGTTTACTCGATCAAATGCCTTGCTATAATCGGTGTATATGACATCCAATTATATACTAATTGCAATATATTATAAATTAAGTACAATAAAGAAAACGTAACATAGACTATATAATTTATTAATATTAGTTATATATATTATTGTAGTATTCTTATCAAACCGTGTCTGTATATTGAAGCTATTAAAAAAAACATAACTGGAATACACTATTTAAGTGATGAACACGATGCATTTTTTTTAGATTTTTTGTCTGTTTGTCTGTTCTTCTATTTGTTTGGGATTTACTTAAAAACTACTGGGCCAATTTCGATGAGGTTTTTGCTGATTGAGAGCAAATCCTTAGACTTAGATTTGGATTAGATCCTTAAAAACTGCGCTACTTTTATCCTGGGAAACTCACGGGATTTTTTTTAGGAATGATTCAAAATGGTCCAATAAAAAAAAACAGCGGGAACATCGCGGGAAATTTTCCGGGAACGGTTCGAAGTTGTTCAGGGGCATAAAAAATAGCTTATTCCGACATAGTTTTCACTAAAACAATATATTACATTATTTTTTAAATACTGTGGTACTTTGTGCCCCGAGAATCCTGCGGGAATTTCAATTCAAGCCTGGATGAAGTTACGGGAATATCCTACTATTGTATATAATTCCTTAAGACTGGTAGAATACTGTGCCAAAGTCTCTGCAACATATTATATATAATCATTTATAGATATATAAGTAGTTTTTTTACGTTGACTACTATTGTAAAGGAAAACGTTGTTATTTCACTGTCAGTGACGCAAGTAACCCAGTTAAGTCGATTTTGCCAATGCAACAAAATCGTAATCATTTCACCTCAATACATACATACGCATGAGTGTTGCCAGGAAACATGCGATTGGATTTTATTTTATGAAAAACGATAAATGCAATTTTCTATTCGGATTTATGGACGTTAGTTGTAAATTCAAGAATTTCTACTAGAACTACACTAAATTTGATTTTGTTTGGATGTTTCTACGTAAATGTTTGCCTGTTGGCCTGATGTTTGTTTACGGTCTCGGGAATGAATTGATGATATAAAGGCAAAGGAGAACTCTCTACCCTATTCCTTTTTTAAAACATAGGTCCGGAGCTTGTTTGGCATAATATAAAAATAGTGTAAACTATTTTTTATTTCAGCTTCAATAACTGTTGTCGCCAAGGGCACTGCTAAGCCGATTACCAAGGATGGTGTACAGTACCTTCAAGCGGACAAGGTTATCACCAAGGTCAGAATCGGTCATGGACAAATAGCTGTTGATGATACACAAAGGCCTGTGGCAGGTACAGAATCTTTATTTATAATAAGGGTATTTATAATTTTATTTATAAGGGGGTGGTCCCATTACAAACGCAGAAGATTGCGTCTGCCGTGACGCTGTACGCGACAATATTTATTATGAATTTATTATGTAAATGCATAGTAGTAGTTTCTCTCAGACGCTTGAAGCATTGGTTTCTCCTGCATCGATTTCATGTGACCAAGCCAGCGGAGGCGGTGAGCATTGTTTTCTCCAGTTATAAAATACGTTAAGCTCACCCGAGCGAGTTGCTTAGCTGACAGTTGGTTTTCATAGTTGGACTGTGTTCTTTATATTGTACCCAAAATTCTAAGGGTTTTTCACTCTGCAATTATTAAGCGAAAAGATAAATGATATTAGTATAATATATCAAAATCTACAATCACCTATTTATATTTTATAGCATCATCGGCTGCAACGTTCTTCAATTCCAATCCGAACGTGGTCTTGGATATCCTGACTCCATTGATCGAAGAGACCAGTGCAGCTGTCGTCAAGGCATTCCTGAATAAGATTTTCAACAGCATTCCCTTAAACGAACTACTTGTAGATGATGGAGCGGCCGTGGCCGCTTAACTGAAAACTGACTAGTTTGAAGCTAACATTATTTATTGAACTTTGTGGGACGAAAAACACTATCTCGGGTGATAATAATACTTTTTTATAAATGAGATATAGTTTATGTTTATTTTCAAATATGACAAAAATGATTATTTTCAATAGGTGTTGGCGGTGTTATTTCATGACGAAATTGAGTCTTTAACTTTGTACGATTTGGAGCGGGCTCACAACAATAGCTAATGCTTTAATTTTTATTCTGGGAGAACAGTGTGATGTGAAGTGATGTATCGATTTTCATTGAGATTTTGTATCGTTAGTACGATTATAGTAGTAAATTAATAAATAGCTCGAATACAATCTATATTAAAAATTATATATAGTACTTATTAACAGAATACTTTTCAAAATACAATTTAAGTATAAACCGGGGTTTTTATTCTTTAAATTATTTTCAAATAATCCAAACATTGTACAAAGAATTTGTGTGAAAATTAAAAACAATACACACACAATATTATATCTTACTAATTAATATGTAATGTTCTAACCATAGAGTGCAGCACTGGTCATCTGTAATACAGATCTGCACAGAATTACAACAGGCACCAGTCTCATACAACGGCTATTTATTATTTGTAAATTGTTGTATGAGAAAATAAACAAAGTTTCTATTAAATTGAATATGAAAACTGAAACTGATTCATCACTTAAGTCTGTCTGTATTAGAATAAACCGAGAAAATACCATTGATATTGACTTATATTATCGAGATGAAAATATGATTTTACCGTTTGTTTTGTCAATAATCGTCTTTGGCAACCAAAGATGATTTCTTGTGTTTTATGTACCTGTGTTAATATAAGTTTAAGATTGTAAATATAGTTAGTAGTATTTAATAATAAAGTGATATGAGACGTCTATTTTTTTTTCATTACTCGCCATCTAACTTTCATTCTTCAAGTAGGCCTGCCAGGCAACGCTGTTTGCGTAAACTTCTGGTAAACATTGCCTGCATTCATACCTATTATCAAAAATAAAATTACATATCAAATTTCACGCTAACTGATGCATTCACAAGGTCGCTAAGATAAACAAACGAACGTAAAAAAACAAACACAGTTTCACATAGATAAAAAGAATCGTAGAATGGTATGTACGCACATAACTTGAGAACGGCTTTAAACGGCTTTACCGATCTTGATGATTTTTTCGTGTGTGTTGGAGTGGGTCCCTAGATGGTTTAGATTCACAATTGGAACAGACAGGTGGCGCTGGGATTGGGTTCTAGAATCCTCCTTATCTCCTGGACCGATTTTGATGATTTTATTTATGTGTCTATGAGTGGGTCCCCGGATGGTTTAGATTCAGAATTGGAACCGGTAGCAGGTACTAGAATCGGGTTCTAGACTTTTTTTTAAAACTAGATTTAACAAACATATACAAGAACCGATTTTTTTTGAAGCTATTTAAAAAAAAACAACTGGACAAGACTGTAAATGATGTAGAACACGATGCTTTTTTTAGATTTCTTGACTGTTGTCTGTTTATTCGGGTTTCACGTAAAAACTACTACGCCGATTTTGGTGCGGTTTTCGCTGAACGACATCAAATTCTAAGACTTAATATCTGCGCTACTTTTTATCCTGGGAATCCCGCGGGAATTTTCCCGGGAGCGGTTTGTAGTTGTTCGGGTGCATAAAAACTATCCTATTTCGACACACGAAACTATAGCTTATATTCTTTGTACGTTCTCTTCTTTGTGTCCCGGGAGTAACGCGGGCATTTCAAGTCAAGCGTGGACAAAATCGCAAGCATATCCTAGTTTAAAAAATATTTTTAGTTCGAATAAAAAACACCTATAACTGCTGCCAATTTAAATCCTAAATGACCAACAGGTTTGCATTGAAAGTTGTAAGGAAATAGGTCTATAATATATGGAATAATTGTAATACGGAAAAGGTTGGTGAAGGTCATGGCGAATGTGAAGGTGATTTTAAATCCACTTAGATTTTTTTAAGACTGCAGTAACATGTGAAATCAACGGACATATTTTGCATATACCCTAGGTGAAATAGTTACGTTTGAGTAAAAGTAAAAGTAAAAGTAAAAGTGTAGCCTAGTGTTTCTTACATTTTTTCGTGTTTGTCTGTTTGTTCGGAATTCACGTAAAAATTACTGGACCGATTTCGATGCGGTTTTCGCTAATCGATAGTAAATTCCCGGACTTAAACTCTGCGGTACTTTATATCCCGAGAATTTTCTTGAGAGAGGTTTCACTGGCCAGGTCGAAAAAAATTCTGCTTGCAGTGCAATATTATCACTGATCGATAGCAAATTATCTGTCATAAAATCTGTGGTTTTTACGGGAATCTTCAGAATTTATGTATTTTCATCCAATAAAATCCATTGCATTGCTAGAAACACCCTTTGATTCTATAGGAACGGAGAAAGAATACAATTTCCTGCGGCCGGGCGGCCTGTCGTAAGAGGCGACAAAACAACCCACAGCCAGGTGCTAGGCATTTGCCCGACTGGATGGCTACCACCCCTGATCTAGAGTATGCCGTTGTAGTGGACCACTTACAAGCCGATAGATGGCGTGCAACAATTGAGGTCGCAAACGTTTCCCGAAACGTGTAAAGAATATATACAAATTTTCAACAATAACAGACGAGCCTAAGCCTGCGAGGAACAACAATAGTCTCATTGGAAGGTCTTCCATTGAGACGGAGGAGCATTCTATCTCGCTCCTCCACCCTATACGGGGCACCTTCTTCAACGCCATTGAAGTTGACTTTGAAGTTTGAGTTGTGTTCAGGTGGCCAGGTTCCAGAGTCCCTCAAGAGTGTAGCAGTCATTTGTACCGCGTTTGGTGTTGCAAACGTCCATAGGCGATGGTAACCGCTTACCACTAGGTGAGTCCTCTGCCTGTCCGCTGAACTCATGCAATAAAAAAAAAACCTAGTACAATATATAAGACAGCTCTAACCCACAAATACAATAATAGGCTATTAATGCCGTTTCATATATCTTACTATTCATTCACTTGCCTTACCATCGATTGAATTTTGACAATACTTCTATGCAGCTCATGCCAAATTTTAACCTATAGTAAGACAAATGAACTATCGGTAAGATATAAGAACCGGCCGTTACTCAGTATGACGATTTTTTACAGACAACCCTTTAACGGAAAGTGAATATATTGATAAAATGTTTTTGTATGTTTTAACATATATTTTTTAAATCATCAACTAGTCTGTTTATGCTTTAGAGAAATTATAGAGGAGAATTGCTACAAGAGTAAAATGTAAAATTAGGCCAAAAATGAAACGGTCAATTTAGTGAAGGATAATGTGAGTATTTATTTATAAGCTAAGACACGAAGGAGCTGAAACACTGGGCTCCATTGGTAAAGAGTTTCTTTAAAGACATCTGTACAAAACTCTTTGACAATACTCGTGATCCGAAGGCTGGTCATACTTCGCACAGCGAATTAGGATTAGGAGAGGAGTATTATTGCGCGTACTAATGCGACTCCACGCGGACGTCGGTCATTGGCTGGCATCCGGAGACGCAGGTATGCGCATGACTTCCCACCCTGAATAATACCGCTTCGGGGGGCCTTTAGCTATCAAGGGAGCAAAGGATTCATCACCCCCGCTGACGAAGTGAATGTGTTCTGATTCCCGGGGCACATTCAGGCACTTTTTGCGCTGGATCGGACTGGGCGTAACTACGTTCTAAGTCTCAGCCTTTCCTAAATAAAAAGCGCGGGGCACATGGAAGGAGGGTGGTTTTAGTGGGTAGTGGGTGTTGCCCGTGCAACTACTCTGAGTCTCCACACAAGCTGGCTTGATTATTGTTCGGATTGCCCCTTATCAAAGGGGAAAGCCTTCATGATCAACTATGGTCTAATCCCTTGTAAAGGACCCAGTATTGTGCGTAAATAGCATATCCCCCGACTTAAGGCTATCCGTGCAGGAACGGAGAAAGAATACAATTTCCTGCGGCCGGGCGGCCTGTCGTAAGAGGCGACTTAACAACCCACAGCCAGGTGGTAGGGCATTTGCCCGACTGGATGGCTACCACCCCTGATCTAAAGTATGTCGCCATAACAACCTTGAGTTGTGTTCCGGCATTAGTGAACAGGTTCCAGTCTCCCTTAAGAGAGCAGCAGCGCATTTGTAGCAACTTTGGTGTTGCAAATGTCCCTAGGCGATGGTAACCGCTTTCCAGCAAGTGGGCCGTCTGCCTGTCTGCTGATCTCCTGCAATAAAAAAAAGCGAATTAGGATTGTCATACACTGTGGCAATATAGCCATAAAAAAATGATCTGTTATTAAATATATAACTTTAGAGTAAAATTCTTACGTTTTTGTATGTTGATTGTTAATGTTAATTAAAAGTAAATAAATATAATAAAATACCAAACTTATTGGGCAGACCTTGAACTATTAGTAAAATTCCCAACAGAAGTAAAACTTAACAATTCTTCATTAAAATAAAGATAAGATTTGCAATTTAAATAATGTAAACAGAATAAGAGATAAAAGTCCCTGACAAATCTTGGTAGTCAAGAGCTGGATTCAAATAGATTTAAAAAAAACCTTCCTTAAAATACCTCCAACGTTATTATCCCATTTGCATAGCTATTTTAACATCTATCGTCCTATGATGCATTGAAGGTTCACACCACATATGGAAACATGTTGTTCCTTTATAAGCAATATATCTTACTTTAAGTATTACATTAAGTTAATCACAATTCTGCAGCAACCGAGTTAAGATGGGATGTATAAGAATCATTATTCTGATTTTTTACTTTGCTTGTGCATATTCAGGAAGAATTGTTAGAAATAGCACGAGCCATGCAGACAGTGGAGAATTACGTAAGCTTATTATTGTACATTATTTTTTTACTATCCGTGAACCGAAGATAGCTGTTAGTTACAAATTTATAAATCGACCAAAGATAATACTTTACAGGGTGGAAATTTTCAGCGGGGCAGTAAGGGAAAGTACCTTAACCTACACGATATGGCCTCAGAAGGCTATCCATAATTATTAGTGAAATTTTGATCCCCATTCACCGATTTAAACAAGAATGTAGAGTTAGCAAGAAAATGCTATATTTCTCAAAAAAAATGCCCATTAATCCTGTTTTTGCTACTAATCAAACATTTCTATGGGACTGACCCAGATTGGCTGGCGTACTAAAAAAGTTAGAAATTGCAAAAAACTTTTCCCGTAGATTTTATATGAAAATTTTACTCAAATTTCTTTTTGATGTCAATCGATCTTCTTTCTAATACTAATTAAAAAGTTATTTCTAACCAATCGTAGTTAGTTCTACGAGAGTCAGAAATCGTGAAAATCTTTTCTCATACATCAATTACAAAGTTCAACTTAACTTTTTCATTTATAAAATCGTTTTTTTTTTCACTAAATAAAAAGATAAGATTGAAAATTTCAAATTCCGAACTCGTTATTATTTTATTAACTAATCTTGATAGTTTGTTGCGTCAGAAAAGCTTTGTGTGAATATTTTATCTGTATACGCCAAGCCATCCTTGTCTCAGTCTAATATTTTTTTTTTCTAATCTTATACATCTCTATACAAAGGTCAGAGGTATTGTTACTTAGTTTCTTTAGAATGGAGTAATGTATATAAAAACGTATATTAATATTTACATAATTCATTTACTCTTAGCACATTCATCAGTTTGCCATTACACCGAGCCAGACGTTGCACAATGTATCCAAAGAGTGGCTGAGCAGGCAAGGCAAATTCTTGCTCTAGGAGTACCGTCTTTAAATATACAACCTTTGGAACCTCTGAAGATTCCCAGTATTAGACTAAGGCAGCATAACATGCCAAAGAACGGTTTCAAATACGACGCATGGCTCTCCGACGTGACCTTGAAAGGACTTACTAACTATACGTTTAATAAACTAGAGTAAGTATCAGAGTAATTTTTAAAACTATAAAAGTTTTGTTAGCGGGCCTAAAATATTTTTGAAATTATCATCAAAAGCTAATAATAAAAATTGAGATAACCAATATTGAAATAGTAAAAAATCCAAACCAAATATATATATGGCTGCGTAGATAGCAGTATTTTTTGTGTTGATTTATGTATGAAACATGATTTTTCTAAAAATAAGTCCTTTATTAAACACCTTTTTTTGTTAACCATACATTTTGCTGATAGTAAATACTTAAAACAGTAAAATTAACGACATTTGTTTATTTGTAGTGTTTTCCCAGAGGAAATGAAAATAAAGTCTAATATAAGTTTACCGCATTTGTTAATGGCTGGAGATTACATGGTAATTGGAGAATTTCAAATGCTGCCAGTTGAGTCCGCTGGAACAATATCAGCTAATTTCAGTAAGATTTTTGTAAATATATTACTAAAGAAGCTTTATGAACGTTTAAAAGATTACATCATCCATTTTACATAGATCAAGTTTTGGATGTCTTTTAATCTATAATATTACAAAAATTCTATATATGCCGTGTTTGTACAATATTGAAGTTATTAAAAAAAACAAATGGAATAGATTATATAAACGATGGAGAACACGATGATTTTTTTTATTTCTTGCCTGTTTGTCGGTTTATTTGTTTGTTCGGGAATCACGTAAAAACTACGAGGCCGATTTAGATGCGGTTTTCGCTGATCGACAGAAAATTGACAAAACGACAAAAAATCTGCGCTATTTTTTTTATTCCAGGAATCCCGTGGGATATTTTCTGGGAATTATTTAAAAGGCAAGTTTAAAAAAAGAAATAAATTGTCATTGCATCACTGATAGATTGCAAATTTTATATATTATAATAAAATGTGTTTCTTTTCTCGGGAGTGGTTCGTAGTTGTTCGGGTGCATAAAAATTGACCTATTCCGACACAGTTTTTACTGAAACGATAGCTTACATTCTTTCTCAAATGTTGCGGTACATTGTGTACCGGGAATCTCGTGGGAATTTCAAGTCAAGCGTGGACGAAGTCGCGGGAATATTGTAGTTTATAATATTTGCAGTACTACTACAACAATAAAGATAATTATTACAATAGAATATAAGTAGAATATCTTGTTGTCATTTATGGGTAAGGTTCAAAATTCTGGTTATGTTACCTCGCTGGATCGCCACTGTCTGTAGTATGCACGAGGCCTCTCATCACTTGAAGAGTTGATTTTTTTCAAGGGGATTAGAAGGAGTAATATACAATATAATACAAGGGACGAGATAGGAAAGACGGGATAGGAGGAAGAACTAGTGAGCCATCGCAATTCTCACTCACCGCACGAGACACGATTAGCTCAATGTTAATCTTTTGACGCCGATACTCTTTGAGAGCGTTCACACCGACCGAGCAAGTTCTAAGAGTTATAGTCAAGATAATTTTTATTAACATCGTTCATTATTAGGTGTTTTTTATTGTAGCTCAATGTACAGCAGCACTTGAAGCACTTGGTGCCCGAGTGTCTAATAGGATGGTGATACGAGACGCGACTGTGCGCCTACGATGCACTGGTGAGACTCAGGCAAAGCTTATGGAGGCACACTCTACTTCTGGGGAAATGGGTATGAGAATACTTCGTATTTTCCGAGTTACGTTAATATTTACTAGGAAGATTGTATTTTTTTTATTATTGATTAATAAGCAGCCACGCTTCAGACACTCCCGTGTTACTGCAACATAAGGAAGACTTAACGTTCTGTCTGATATTGTTCTGGCACATCAATCATTGAGCTATATAGCACCAATAAACTGAGTGCAAACTTCTTTTGCTAAAACGAGGCATATAAATTCTTAAAACCTGCTTTTATGTGGCCTATATATTTCTTCAAATAAAGTATTTCCTTTCTTGGATGTTACAGTAAATATTGACTAAATATTTACTATACCTGATAAATTTGTTCATATACGTATTTATGTTTTTTATTGCAGATAACATAGATACCTAATATAGCATTTTTAATATTCTGTATATATCTACCTATTTATCATCCTTAGTACCTAAAGTAATTGATTTTTTTTTCAGAAATGATAACTGACCACATAATAAACATGCATTCAGTTGACCTGGCAAAGGAGGTGCAGCCAGCGATCGAGACCGCTTTAGCCATGGTGTTGGAAGATATTGCCAATAAATTCCTCAAAACTGTACCTCCAGAAATGGTATTTCCTAACTAACTGAAGGATTTTAATGTATATAGATGATCTATTATTACATCGCCTTGTAAATGTCAGTATTAACCGAGAGACGATGAATAACATATGTATGTGGTATTGTAGAAATAATGTAATTTATAATTTAGTTATTTTTAGTATTTTAATTGTATTTTTTAAAATTATTTTAAATAAATAATGATAAATTTATAATGTAGAGATATCGTGTCAGATGTTTTTTTTATATAATTTATTCATTTTTGGGATTGAATAATTTTGAAATAGGTATTTTTATAGGATTTTTGGCAGAACTATTCTCAAAAGAGGCTAGTTTGGTAGCCGGCTCATTATTTGAGTTATAAAATATATAATTTACTGTATGTTATACAGTTTAGAAGATGGGGCAGACATGCCAATGTGGTAAAAGTCCCAAAAATGAAAAATAAAGAAAAAGTAATTTATTGATTTATTTTTAGGAACACTGTATTTTTTAAATTAATATAATGTATGTCTTTGTAGACCACGGGCCATAAAAATGGCCCGGACATTTGGAAGGCTTGCGTGGGGCCATGGGAAGGCCAACACGTAGAAGCCAGTTGACAAATTTAATGTAAATGTGGCGTGACATTGACCGGCGATTATCCCTGTCTACACCATATAGTAATGCACCCAAGGACAAGCCCCGGCTAGTGTAGGACTCTTGTGGGAAATGAGAACAAAAAGTACCGGGCTATTGGGGTGAACTGTTAGTGGTACTGGGGGTCTGGGAATACGGGGACTATGGCGTCTGCCCATCGCAATGTTCAGGGAACATGGAAAAATGGGCAGACGGTGACTCGCCACTCCCTGCATGGGCCCCAAAAAATGCCATAGAAGATAGGGGCAACATGGGTGTGAGTGGCTAAGGGGTGTAGAGAGGTGGGCTGTAGGTTCACCGAAGCTACTTCTGACGTGATGCCATTTATCACTTCCACCCCTGGAGCTTGAGTCTTAGCTCTAGCGATCTCCACTCCGTGCCGGCCGGTTAAGGCAAGCACGGAGGCGGGGGCCTTGCCTTGGCTCCCGGAGTCAGGTACGAGGTGTCTCTACTCACCTAAGTTAAAAATTAATATTATAATTAAGTTTTATTTGTCTTCGCTTGTTTGTTAGTTATGTACAAGTACATTTTAATTTCAAAGTGTTAGGTAATGTTTACTTACACGCATTAATTTCTTATGTAGAACTAAACCGTGGCATCACTTAGACGTAGGACAATATAATTATTGTGTTTTGATTGTTATGTTTGTTATTCTTTGTATTTAATTATAACAATAATATACACTTTTCTTTCTTTCTTTTCATAATACAATTAATTTTAATTGTATTCCAATAATCCGTTTGATGTTTGTAATCTTGCAATAAAGCCTCTCTTCTGCAAATCGTACCGGGTCATTGTGCAAGCAGCCTAAAGTAGGCCAATGTACTCTATACCTACAATCGTTACGTCATGGTTGCAATTGCAAAATTGTTCAGAGGAAAACAAACGAAAAATTAAAAAACAATTTAGACTTTAATTCTTTAATGTTAAAGTCTATTTCCATCTGTTATTAATATATAGTTAACAAGATAGCATAAAATATCGGTAGTAAAGCCGCAAATGTAGGTCGAAGTTCTCCGAAGTAGCGTTTACGTTATTAGGCCGTAAAGTCTCAAGCGTAACAAAGTGCAAGAGAAAATTGCATTACTATCAAGAACAATTAACAACAATTAAGTTCTCTACATAATTTGGTGTTAGTAAATGGTAACATTTATTTTAGAAAAATAGTGTTAAAGGAGCCTTCATTATGACTTATTAACTTTAAAACCTTTCAGATTAGTTGTTATACCTTCAAATAATGTATATAACATGGAAAGAAACTAAAAATACAAACTATCATTGAAAGATACTGAGTAGGTTATATGCTTTTGACTATTAACTTCCATAATTACTCTGAAAGGCCGAACAAACATTGATTCGCACTTAAAAATACATACATACATAACTTTACGCTAGTTCCCTTGCGGGGTAGGCACGAACAACAGAGCGCCATTTAGGCCCATTCTTTCACACCTCACTTGCTTCTTTGACACTTAAAAATATTGTGTATAAATACGGTAAAAAATTTAACAGATAATTTCGCTTCAAATATGTTTTATTATTTTAGTCAAGTTAAGGAACGGATTGAAATTAACCATCTGAACACAACTTTTAACTAAAATTTAATTTATTTAATAACTGATCTCGTAAGAATAAAGGCAATACAATATTTTTATTGCGCCTGATCAAATTATCATAACGATATTTTTACGTGTATAAGGTATTAAAAAAATTAAGGAACCAGAAATGTAAATATACAGTCTGGAGGTCGCATGCGACCTCAGTTCATACATAGTTCATAATAGTGGGGCCTACAATCTAAATCCATATTCTGTCTAGATTTTACATGACAGGTGATACCGTCTTAGCGTCTGGATACTCAAGATAATTTGCTTACATAGTTACTATAGAATGGGTCGAGAATGTCAATGATAGTTATCTAATTTGAATACTAAACATACTTAATTAAATAAATATTGTATTACTTTAATTCAGTGTGTGATAAGTTACTTTGAACCTGGCCTAGAGGAATAGATTCAACGTTGAATGACACAGAATTTTGTTAATAACACAGTAGAAAATCCAGTCGACACATGCTGACATTGTGCTGCTCATATGCAGAGAGATAAATGATTACGAAATCTAATTATTTCTATTACACAATAATAAAACACTAGCCCTCCCTTATCCACTTTTCCATCACATCATAAGGAAATCGTTTCACAACAAATTGACAACACATTAACAACACTGAGAGGCAGATAACGTAATTTGATAACAGGAAAAAACAATCAGCACGTTCATGATCTTATTTAAAGAAAAATCAATAAGATTTGATCTTAATTTTCAGTGTATAGTAAAATGTTAATATTGTGGTTATTTGGTGTCATTAGTTCTGTTCATGGAGGAGTTGAGGATAATTACATAAATTGTAAGTATTAACTTTTTCTTTTTTTCAATATTGTGTATCTAGTTAGTTGCATAATTATACAAATAGTATTGTACCTACATTACGATTTATACTCGTATCAATTAATTTTATAACATTGTGTGCAACAAATAATATTTTATTATATTCTAAGACATTTGATAACGTTTCAAAAGTACTATTAAATTGTGTTATTTTTAATCATAGATTTGTTAAATGTTGTAGTGACTGACTGACTTTTTGCCTGAATTTCATATTTTTAACATTAGTCAAAATATTCCCGTTTTGATCCCTGCAGTTGGTGGGTTCATGTGTCCTAGAGAAGATAAAGCTCTTGGAAGATGTCTCCGAGATGCATTAAATGCTTATATTCCTAAACTTGCTACAGGTAAAGCTATGTTGATACTATAAATATGTACTACTGAAATACACACTCCAAAATGTCCGTGCGATATCATCGCTGGTTGTGTTATGTACCTTTAATATTTTGGAGTATGTATAGAGAGTTTGGATTTTAATGTTGTATTAATCCTGTACATAAACTACTGATATGGTAAGAATCAATTACTTGCGATTCCATAGTAAATAGAGCAGCTTCAGCAGGTTTCTTATAAAATTTACTATCTTTACAATTTTTCTGACGTATGCTGTAGATTGAATCGTGTTATATAGTATTATGTTTTAGGATTACCAGAATACGGCATCCCTCCATGTGAACCTCTCCTCGTGCCATCGCTCTCAATACAACAAGCCGCGGGACCAATCTCCGTCACATCCTCATTCTCCGATGTTACAGTCAGAGGACCATCGAATATGCGGGTTATTGATGTTGAGTAAGTTAGTTCGAATATTATCTCATATAAAAGAGTAACACAGGAATCAGGAGAATATTCAGGCATAATAACTACAAGAAACATGAACTTAAATTAAAAATATAATTTTGCTTTCTCTTGGTGTATATCTGCGGAGGAACGGAGAAAGAATACAATTTTCTGCGGCCGGGCGGCCTGTCGCAAGAGGGTAGATGGCTACCACCCGTGGTCTAGAGTATGCCGCCATAACAACTTTGCGTTGTGTTCCGGCATTAGTGGTCAGATTCCAGCCTACCTTCAGAGAGCGGCAGCACATTGGTACCACTTGTGGTGTTACAAATGTCCACAGGCGATGGTAATCGCTTCCCATCAGGTGGGCCGTCCGCATGTCTGACGAACTCATGCAATACTACCACCTGGCAAGTATTCTCCGTAATACTGCATTAAAGTGTTAAGGAATTTTTACGAACGTTATATATGTTCGAATATAGATTGAATCTTAAATGAACTTAGATTAAATATGACCATGAATTTGATATGGCCTCCTTTTTTAACTGTAAATGTCCAAAACCAATTATTAAAAAATGTTAGACGTACGATAGCATCAAATTTGCTACACGATGATGATTCATCCTTAACCTCTCGTTAAGATTATGCCACTTTCACGGCACTAAGTAGGCAAGTACTCAAGTAAATTCATCATCATAATCATTTAAGAGCTTTGCTCTTGTCGGTGGAGCCTCCTCCAGTCTTCTCTATTAAGGGACAGTTGTTTTATTTTTTGTACGAACAGCATCTACTTTTTCATTATTTATTGATCCATGAATACTCGCCTTGGGCTTCCCTTCTCCCTCCTTGCTTCCACTTTACCTTCGATTAACGTGCTTAAGAAGGTGTAGTGTCCTAGAAAATGGCCCAACATCTTCCCCTTCAATCTTCTAGAGTTTTTAAAATTGTGCGCTTCATCTTGCCCATATCCAATACTTCTTCAATAAAAATAAAAGTAAATTATGTGTATAATAATATTAATATTTATTTTGTTTTATTATTTTTAAAATATTGCTCACCAAAACTCTGCCCTAGCTTTTGTGCCATATTTCTCTCTCCATCCCAAGGTTGTCTGGAAGAGATCGCCGTTAGCGATAAGACCGCCATTTGTTCCTAATTCTAAGCTGTTTTTGTGTATTGTGTCATTTATTTTATTGTAAAGTAAAGTATTTTCTATTGTATTCTAAATTGCGCTTATATACTCTTGCTGCCAGGAAAGTAGGCATAAATGTAAACTTACTTTAACTGGAACTAAAATCTGGTCTCACTAAAGTGCAATGTTATTGTTCTGTATTTATAAATGTTAGTAGAATTCAAGGTATTTTATTAAAGTATTTATGTTTTCAGTGTAGACCCGAAAAGACACAAAGTTGTGGCGAAATTATTCATCCCAGAGTTGAGGATGAGAGGCAATTACAATTTAGCAGGACAACTGCTCATGTTACCCATTGAAGGCGAAGGACAGTTTTCATCCAAATACGGTAACATATTGTAGTTAGAATCAAAATTAGTCTCGTGATACAATTAGGCCTAGGTAGATAACGTGCCCCACTCATAACAAACACCGCTACTTTAAAGGTACCTACCTGTTTCAAAAACATAGTCGTTTTTGAACAAGCGTTGACAAACACAGTTATTCCACCAGAACTTGAACTGGAACAATTTTTGTTCAGATTCGTGAACTGATAAGGCTTCCTTGTATTACGTTTGATGTTAATACAAAACGATATCGATTTTCGTATTTATGTAAGTATGTGTATATTTTACATGTATGGTGTATATATATCATTATTTATAAATAAAAATCTATCAATCTTATTAGCCTAGGGTTGTCTGAACAGATCGCTTTTTAGCGATAAGACCGCTCGTTGTACCTATCTTTACTTTATACTATCTTTGTATTTTTTCTTCTTTTGTTTATCTATGCTTTGGTGTACAATAAAGAGTTATATATCTATGTAACAGATACATACATGTATGTTAGATGAATAAATAATAACATTTTATATTTTTTTCGTTTTTTTAACTTAAAGTCTTGTGTAGGTGACATCGATGCCATTGTAACCATAACTTTAGGCCGGAGGGCTCGTCCACATGATTCTGACGCGTTATCATGTGAGCAACTAGATGTATCATTCCATGTTGGCTACGCGTCTATGCAGCTCGAGAATCTGTTTGGCGGGGATGGAGATTTAGGTAAGATTGATATAATACTGATCTTTTAAAATATTTTTATGTATGTACATTTTTTGATATACGTCAATTTAAACAATATATAAGTACTGTAAGTTGCTGCAGAAAAATGGCTTTTAAAGTTTTATAGCAAGATCTTATAACAAGAGTTGTTTCAGCGAAATCAGACACTATTCCTACGTGAACACTTTATTACGCTACTTTTCTAGCTATCACATCAGTAATTTTTCATTGTACTTTAATTGTCAAACGTCTTGAATTTACATCATTATGAGGTGAAATGAATAAAATTATTAATCTTACTAGCGGCCCCGGCAGACGTTGTCCTGCCTTTAAAAAATAAAATTCTAGAACCCGATCCCAGCGCCACGTACCGGTTCTAATTGCGAATCTAAACCATCCGGGTACCCACTCAAACACACAAAAACAAAATCACCAAAATCGCTCCCGGTGATTAGGAGGATTCCAGAACCCGATCTCAGCGCCACCTACCGGTTCTAATAGTGAATCTAAAAGAGTAATATATTTTTTTTTATTCTAAGTCATGACAAAATAAGATTAAAAATCTTGCCAAAAAACTAAAGTTTATCATTGACAAATAAAAAATAGGGGTTGATCGTAGAGGGGTGAAAAATTAGGGTTGTATGTATTTTTCAATGCTAAATCATAATAAAATATAATTAAGAAATTTTGACAAAAAAATAAAAATAAAAATTTAGGGGTGGACTACCCCTAACATTTAGGGGGATGAAAAATAGATGTTGGCCGATTCTCATAGATACCGGATAAGCACAAAAAATTTCATCAAAATCGGTCAAGCCGTTTCGGAGGAGTATGGCAACGAAAACTGTGACACGAGAATTTTATATATTAGATTACGGTGACTGGGAAAGTTTCAACATAATCCAGAGCTATTAAGGATTTGCTCGTAAGACTGTGGTCTGTTACAAATGCTGTAGCCTGCGTCCGCCATGACTCTGTACAAGGCCAACGAAAGCTTATTAAAAAGATATGCTATAGTGGTCCCTCTCAGCTGCAAGACGTGACCCACATACGCTGTGCGTGGCCTCCTTACGTCGTACATCAATTCCGCAGGTATACTTAAGCATTCCAGCGTAAAGAATTCGCATTATTGACGTCCGTTAACAAATCTGTCCGATGATATAGAGTGGACAGGATAACCTGACATACTTTAGACGTTTCCAGAGTGACCATTATTCTATCTTCAATCCGATGTGGAAAGTGGCACTAACGTCGCTTTAAGCATATGTGACGGGCCCCGGTCTTACTATAGATATTATGTGTTCGTTAACTTTTAATATATCTTGCATCCAGGACACGCAATGAACAAATTCCTAAACGAGAACTGGCAGAAGCTGGCACAAGAGCTACAGGTGCCTATGGAGGAAGCTTTGCGTGAATTCTTCAAACCACTGGCAGACCACGCATTTGGTACCCTTAAGGCTGACGATATACTCATATCGAAATAGAACCTCAGTACTAATGTTTAATAGTGTTACTCATATTGAGTTAAAGTAAGTTTGTAGGCCTATGAACTTACTACAACTCAATATAAACAAGACCGTAATGGTTTCGAATATGTCTTGAAGTAGATAGATATATTCATGTGAATAAGTTATTATTTATTAAAATATTTATTATTTAGATTTAGATATTATTTTATTGTTCGCCTGTTGTAATTTGTACAACAGAAGGAGGAATTTTTGACGCCTTTGGAATATACTTTTTATTTATTTGCGATATACCCATATAACATTTGTCAAAGGTGTTAAAAGTGCTCGTTGTGAGTTAACATAAATCAATAAATAAAAATACTTCTGAAGATGTTTTATTGTATTTAGTCATCACAATTATCGGTGTTATAATATTAAATTAAAAATACTAAGTACTATATTATTCAGTGTCTACATATCACAAAGAATAATTATGTTTTTTATTATTTAAAATAAATAATTCTTATTGCTAAGCTTATGTAACTAGAATACTTTTCCATGTTTTCTTGTTAGGTAAGTATATATTCAAATCTTACAGCTCGAATTCGTTTCGACATTTTATTATTACGGAAAATAAAATATTAGAGAAATTAAAAATATCACATTTTTCTGACCATAGTTGAGTAAACATGTATACCTATACAAAATAGGATGAAATAGGAAGGTGTTTAAAAGTGTTCAAAATTAAAAAAAATGTTTTAAAGTTTTGATTAAGGGATGACTGGCTGTTGTATCCATGTTTTTTTATCTATTTACTCAATGTAGGTATAAAGCTTAAAAAAGCAAACAACACTTTCCCTTAGTGTGCCGTTTAACATTCCTTGAAAGAAATTGATTCTTCTACTCTAGCTACTGGTGTAATAATGTAAAGTGTACTTTTTCCCAAAATCAGCCGATTCGATTATTGAGTAGGGTAATTGATTTTTCAAAAATCTATTGATGCTGCTTTAGTTTTCATCAAAATGGGCCCCGAGACCCCTTTGAGTATTCTTCGCTATTTCTCATAGATAGTGGTTGATAGTGGGTTTGGCCTTAGAGACCCATTTGAAATATTCACCCTGTATATGTATTAAAAAAACTCTGGGATTCTATTGAAGCTACGATGCTTGATCACTTGGTCAGAGCAATACTGCTTTCACAAAATAATCATAATCAGATTACATACCATTAATAATGTTTGCTTGAAGGCGGAAATTAGAAACAATATTAAATATACCTATTAAGTTAAGGTTTGAGCCACACATCTATAGGTATTTTGGTAAAGGCAGCGTTTAGGAAGGATTGGAAGTGCTTCGCGATAGAAACCGACGCGGCCGGCCTCATCTCTTCGATGATCTCTGCAGCGTTGTTGTTGAGAAACTGATTCATGGCCTCACCTATAATGTGATTTAAAAATGTATAGAATTACATGTCTTTAGATTAACTAGTGGTCACCCAGTGGTCGAAATTCGACCATAATTCATTTGAATTATAATTTTGAACATTATTAAGGTTCTGTTGTCAAAGACTATACTTCTATAATCACAGATTTCGCCAAGACTACGCTGTTCATTTGACTTGAACAATAAACAGAAGAAAATATATATGCGTGTGTGTTAAATAGATGGTAGTGTGTGTAATGTATTTTTTATTGATTTAATGTATGTTTTATGCATAATTTAAATAAAATATATTAGCTTTCTAACTTCTTTATATAAAGTATAAGTGTGCTAAATTTCATACTCCGCCGTCCGCGCAATTTTCGTAAAAAGGGATACAAAGTTATTGCTTAATATTGTGATAGTGTAAAATTTAACTTTCTTGCTAGAGCTATTATTATAATATCTTAGCATTAGCTTGTTTAATCTTTAGAATCGCTATTTGGCAATTAATGAATCCATTTAATCAAGTCAATGTTTGTACAAATGAACAGTGCGTAGGCTAGATTCCTAAAGCTGCAAATTAAGCGATCGAAGAAGTAGGTAAATTGCTCAAGCGTGCAAATAAATGTAATTAAATTATTACCAATAACACTGCCATGATTTACTGTGTCCCTAACTTTGAATCTTGAGCTTCTCAGTTTGAAATCTACTAGCATCCTGTCAGCTGACATGTACTTGACATTTTCCTTTTCAATCTCTTTGCCAAACACCTTAGCTATGGCTGCTACGTCCACTGAAATATATTAATTTTTATTTTATTAATGATAATGAAGATATATAAACAATAAACAGCCCTTGGGTATCAAGTAGCTCATGATTTTTGATCTGATAGATAGACAGAAAACTTTTGGTTGTTCACCACATTCATGATATAAACCATTTACAATTATTATTCGTTGCATATAAAATCATGAACAACTGGCGGCCTTATCACTTTTGAGAGATCGCTTCCAGGCATGTTCGGGTAAATACTTAGATTTAAATGGATATTTTTGAGATAAGAACAGTCTTTACTCTTCCATTCCAGTCATATGCATTGCACGTTAAATACAGTGATCAGGCCTGGGGCCCAATTCTGCTATTTCAATGTCTTGGTGTTGGGAAGATATTCAAAGTAAGATTCCATTGCGATAGTGTCAAAAATTTGTATTCTACTGTAATACATAACTTCTTCTCAATACCGTCGCGGCGGAGTAAAAGTAGAACAAAAATTGGTATTGCCATTTGCAGAAGAACCCTCGGACTGCAAGGTCAGTGTCCCACACTGCACCATATGTGCAGCGGCGGGACTAAAAGCGTCACACCCAGTGCTGGCTAGGATTTGCCTACCTCCCATCATAAAGGGTAAATTCACCCCAGCGAGGGCGAATACAAAAGGGGGCGAGGAGGTCTCAATGGAGCAGTAACCATATGATTATTAGCGCGTCGTGTCGCCATTTATGTCACCTGGAGCGCAGTGCATTCCATCATGGCGAAAGCTACTCTCCAGGCGTAGTTAGGGCCGGTAGACTCGCTGGGGAGCGATTCACAGCAATACTCGACAGTCGACATTTTTTTGTGAGTCATTACGTTATGTTCTCGTTTCTCATTATCCGTGGTAGAGGGCCACTGTTTACGGGGGTATCTCGGTGGAATCACCTCTACTGTACAAAGTGGTACGGCCCTGCTTCCTGGGGTTTAGTACCAAATCGGCGTACTATAATGCCAGTGAGCTTAACTACGTTATAGATCCGCTGGCATTCTAGATATATGCTCTCGTAGGGTCTTTAAAAAATGGGGTGGCTTAGTTGGTAGATGCACGTGAGCCATCGAGCGTCCAACACTATCGTACTGTTATCTTCGAGCGGTATCGTCTCTCTCCATGACGGTTTACAATTAGATAAAGATGCAATTGAAGGGGCATGTACAATTTTAAATTGAAAGTGCTTCATGTTTTACTTCCCCGCCAGAATATAGTTATTATCTTAATATATATAAATTACGTGTCACGTTGTTTGTCCGCGATGGACTCCTAAACTACTTGACCGATTTTAATCAAATTTGCACACAGTGTGCAGTTTGATCCGACTTGAAAGATAGGATAGCTTACATTTGGACCCGGTAGGTGGCGCTGCGATCGGGTTCTAAATTTTATTTCTTCAGGGCAGAACAACGTCTGCCGGGACAGCTAGTAATAATATATATATTAGATCCGAAAACTGGCTAAGTCATATATTCTCGGTCAGGATTCAAACCCACGTGTCTTTTGAATCCCATGTATATGACTCGAGAGCGTTATCCACTTAGCTATCACGGCTTTTTAGGAGCATATAACATAGAACAAGCATTAATGAAACCAACTTACTGAAAGCAGCCCAGAAATCACCCTGCGATCGAACCGGGAATAACAACACTTGTCCTGAAACTTCATAACGGCCAGTGATCTCGATGCGAGGGAGTATTAAACCCATATCGATCCTTAATTTATTTAAATCTGATCTGAAAATTGTACAAGAGAAACTTTATTAAAGGATCTAAGCGGTGGCGTAGCTTGCCTTAGACGGGCCCTGTATCACAATGTGTTGGAGGGTTTTTTTTATAAAAGAAACAAAATATGCTCCGATTGAATTAAAATAATTATATATTGATTGTAAGTTATTACTTATACTTAATACTCCTAGGAGATAAATTAGACAAACAATTTAAATCAATCAATTCCGGCAAGCTAATTTATCAAATCAAATCAAATAGATTTATATACAATAGATTTCCTGCCTATATCTATACTTATACTTTACTAATTTATACTAATATTACAAAGAGGTAAAGTTTGTGAGTTTGTCACGTTGTAGGGGGTAATCTCTGGATCTACTAAACCGATTTTAAAAATTCTTTTACTGTTGGAAAGCTACTTTAACAGGGAGTGTCATAGGCTATATAACATGACGCTATATACTACGGGAGAGCCGCTAGTAGACAATAAAAACAAATCTGATAGCCGTTCTTGTTGGCCCAGCAGTTATTCTCAAATATGTTATTAACCTATAAAATATTGTGTATAACATTTTAGGAATTTTTGCTTACACACTTTCGGGGCACCTGTAGCCTGGGGGCCCCGTATCATTGATACAGCTGATAAGGCGGTAGCTACGCCCCTGAATCTATGCATCCTAAGTCTAAGTAAACATCTAATATCAAAACTATAAATAAGCCATTAATCAATTTAAAATTATTAGCAAGTTTACTGTCTTTCTTTTTCTTGGTTATTACTCATTTGGTTGGCTTGTTAATATTTTTGATTAGATTTACAGCGTTTGAAGTATAAGTTACCAAAAGTGTATAAAATATTATTTAAACAGGAATATTTTGTTAAAATTATGTTTTGACGGTTTTAAGCGCGGAATTTTATTTCAACATTTCGGCCAATTTTTGAGTAGCTGTGATGACGTTTTTAAATGATCAGTTTAGTTGCGGAAACTTAGAAAATGATAAAAGTATATTGTGGTTTATCTAATCTATCTTCTATACATATAATAAAACTGTAGAGGTCGAATTTCTGTCAATATTTTTTTTTTCTAAAAACCGAGTCAGGGGGATGTAAGAAGTGATATAGAACTAATTTAGATATTTTAAAAAAAATTTTTGGTTCTCTGTTTGTCTGTCTATTTGTACCGGCTAATCTCTGAAACGACTGGACCGATTTAAATGAAATTTTGTATGGTGTTATATCCCTGGTCAACATATAGGATACTTTTGATCCCAAAAAATTAAAGAGTTCCCGTGGATAGTTAAAAAACCGCACCACGCGGACGAAGTCGCGGGCATCAGCTAGTTTCAATATATGGCTATACAGCAATATGTTCAGTTAATTAATTATGTAAGTTTTGGGGTCAATAATCATCAATAAAAGAGTTTTAATTGTGAGTAAATGCAATAACCATTTCATCAATCCTATGAAAGCCATCCTACTTTAATGTCAGTACTGTCGTATGACTTGCGAAAACGTTGTGCAAGTAACGCAGGTCTTATGGACTTACCGTTTGTTACAAAATATTTGACAGTTTTTATTGTAAGTAATTTTTGCAATGATGAAGTACTTTTTGTTCGTAAATACGTACTCACAATAATGTTTGAAGCGTTTTTGTAAAGCACATTATCGATACTAATATTATAAAGATGAAAGATTTGATTCTTTGTTTCTTTGTTTGCATTGAATAGGCTCCGAAACTACTGAACCGATTTGAAAAATTCTTTCATTGTTGGCAAGCTTTTTTTTTTGAGGCGAGGGAAAATGCTTAACCGATTTACGCACAAACTGGGCCGTTGCTAGTGGAACGACACGCGTCGGTCGGGGGCGATAACACTGCAGCAATAGTATGCTCTTGGCAGTGCTCCGTCCGCGATCGACGTCACAGAATAGTGTGGAAGACTCCGAGCATTGCTGCCCAGGTGACATGGGCAATATTTTTTTTTTTTAAATTAGGGATCCTTATTAAAACTCCAATAATGTAACCCAAGGTGTAAAGAAAAATACCTAAAATATTTTCACATCGCGTGCGCTGCGAAAACTATTGATGATAGAATAAAATAATGTACTACGACTTTGCAGAACACATCATTATTTACAAAAAGTGTCAGGACAGCATATGTCTTACTATTATAGTTATGCCACAATAAGTGTTCTTTTATTTTAAAAATTTAATTAAAATACCGCCGCTAGAAAAGGCTCTTTATTTGTATCTTGGTATTATCCTTATCAAAATAAATTACTTCATATTCAAAACTGCTTCAATACCTTTATATAACTTTTTGAATTATTTAATTCGGACATTCTATTGAAAAGATATCACGAGTTTAAAAATGTAAGGGTCTGTTTCACAAAGCTCAAATAAAGTTCCCAATAAGCTACTTGCAACTTATTTTTCGAATAAAGGCAACATTTGCGTTTCACAATTGACACAATAGCACTAACTGGCAAATAAAGTACCGTGTAAACTATATGCCAGATCAAGTGGCCAATAGCAACTTTATTTGCCATATAAATTAGTCGACTGCTATAATATCTAGTTGACAGCTGTGATTCGAATAATTACTGTTAGAAGTTTTGTTTTTTTGTGAATGTATATTTGTAAAATGGAAGTATTTGATACCACTTAAGACGAATTAGATGATTATATGTATCGTTTAATTGGACCGCGAAGGAATCCTGTGTTTCGACAGCATATGCAAGCATTGGATGTACGGATTTTAGGATAAGATTTTCACTTAATAAAGATGCTGTAGGTTATGTATATTTATTATTTATACATGAATATTATGTAACGAAATAAAATCTGAAATTACGCCGATTCTGCAAACATTTATGGTGCAATTTTCACTTTGAGATTGACGTTCCGTTCACACTAATACAAAAAGTAATGTATATGCTGTTTTGATCAATACAAAATTAAGGTATGACATATTTCAAGCTGTATTTATATAAACTGTATAAAAATTTGTAACTGTATAAGATGTACATTAAAATGTTTAAAACATATTTTCACGTGTATTTAAAACACAGAATGTAATTCCTAATACATGTATTTAGTAAAACGGAACCACAAAATGCGACGTTGCCAAACCTACTAACTAGTAAGTGGCAAATAGCTATTTGCCAAATAAATTTATAGGTAAGATGATGATGAAACGCAATCAGGACTAACCAGAACTTTTATGTGTCACATAATTAATTTGTTAAATAGCTAATGGATACTTTACTTGCACATTATGAAACAGACCCTAAGTATTAGAAAAAAGTTGCATGGTCGCCGCTCACCTTGCTCGGCTAGCTAGGCAGCACCTTATGTGATGTATGCGTCACTGGGGTACGGGCCGTACGGGAGGGAAAATATTTTGAATTCCCTTAATAGGTAATTAAACTCAACAAAAAAGTTCTTTTTAGATACCCGTGCGAAGCCGGGGCGGACCCCTAGTATAATATATTCAGTGTCTGTAAACTATACGGTAGATGACACATAACACATTTTAAACTATTTTCATAGAAAAGAGCGAGCGCTAGAATATTATTAAAAAACATAATTAATACGCTGTTTGGCTCGTCTAAGGTATGACGTCATAACTTGCTATTCTCGTATAAAATCTAGGAAGGACGCTTTGGCGTTTTGTAAGACAGTAAAAAGTGTCTAAATTATTGCAAAACTTATTCTTGATGAATGAATTAACAAAACTTATTGTGATATACGAAGTATGAACCAACACACATTTAGAGAATATATAATTACTAGAGTTTACCCCGCGGCTGCGCCGCGGGTCAACCTCTAGTGCGTATATCTTGTTTAAAAAGCAAGTGGTACAGGTTACATTGTATTAAATTTGTATGTATTTGCCCCCGAAAGATTCACTTCATTTTATATCGCAAACTATACCCCCGTCTATATGTAAACTACATAAATGACAAAACTTGACAAAATAGATAACATGGACCAAGTGGACCCAGTGGACCCAGTGGACCCAGTGGACCCAGTGGACCCAGTGGACCCAGTGGACCCAGTGGACCCAGTGGACCCAGTGGACCCAGTGGACCCAGTGGACCCAGTGGACCCAGTGGACCCAGTGGACCCAGTGGACCCAGTGGACCCAGTGGACCCAGTGGACCCAGTGGACCCAGTGGACCCAGTGGACCCAGTGGACCCAGTGGACCCAGTGGACCCAGTGGACCCAGTGGACCCAGTGGACCCAGTGGACCCAGTGGACCCAGTGGACCCAGTGGACCCAGTGGACCCAGTGGACCCAGTGGACCCAGTGGACCCAGTGGACCCAGTGGACCCAGTGGACCCAGTGGACCCAGTGGACCCAGTGGACCCAGTGGACCCAGTGGACCCAGTGGACCCAGTGGACCCAGTGGACCCAGTGGACCCAGTGGACCCAGTGGACCCAGTGGACCCAGTGGACCCAGTGGACCCAGTGGACCCAGTGGACCCAGTGGACCCAGTGGACCCAGTGGACCCAGTGGACCCAGTGGACCCAGTGGACCCAGTGGACCCAGTGGACCCAGTGGACCCAGTGGACCCAGTGGACCCAGTGGACCCAGTGGACCCAGTGGACCCAGTGGACCCAGTGGACCCAGTGGACCCAGTGGACCCAGTGGACCCAGTGGACCCAGTGGACCCAGTGGACCCAGTGGACCCAGTGGACCCAGTGGACCCAGTGGACCCAGTGGACCCAGTGGACCCAGTGGACCCAGTGGACCCAGTGGACCCAGTGGACCCAGTGGACCCAGTGGACCCAGTGGACCCAGTGGACCCAGTGGACCCAGTGGACCCAGTGGACCCAGTGGACCCAGTGGACCCAGTGGACCCAGTGGACCCAGTGGACCCAGTGGACCCAGTGGACCCAGTGGACCCAGTGGACCCAGTGGACCCAGTGGACCCAGTGGACCCAGTGGACCCAGTGGACCCAGTGGACCCAGTGGACCCAGTGGACCCAGTGGACCCAGTGGACCCAGTGGACCCAGTGGACCCAGTGGACCCAGTGGACCCAGTGGACCCAGTGGACCCAGTGGACCCAGTGGACCCAGTGGACCCAGTGGACCCAGTGGACCCAGTGGACCCAGTGGACCCAGTGGACCCAGTGGACCCAGTGGACCCAGTGGACCCAGTGGACCCAGTGGACCCAGTGGACCCAGTGGACCCAGTGGACCCACTGGACCCACTGGACCCACTGGACCCACTGGACCCACTGGACCCACTGGACCCACTGGACCCACTGGACCCACTGGACCCACTGGACCCACTGGACCCACTGGACCCACTGGACCCACTGGACCCACTGGACGAAATGGACAAAATCACAAAACCTGTCCTAGTTTCCGGGATAAACTTTACATAAATCTATCCCAAAATGTATACCATTATCCGGGATAAAAAGTATGCCTTGGGCACTCTCGGTATTCAAATTATATATGTACCGAGTTTCAGCCAAATCGGTCCAATAGTCTTTCCATAAAAGGATAACAAACAAAAAGACAAATATACTTTTATCCCGGAAACTATCCCATTTTCCGGGATAAAAAGTATCCTATGTTCATTCTCGGCATCAAAAATATATATATACTGAGTTTCAGCCAAATCGGTCCAGTAGTTTTTACGTGAAAGCGGAACAGACAGACAGACAGACAGCCAGACAGACAGACAGACAGACAGAGTTACTTTCGCATTTATAATATTAATAAGGATTTAAGTTCAACGTCTTGATGAATTTACATTTGCATTTTCAATTATTAAAATTACTGAAATAAATACAGAAACAGTTTATGTATTCAAAGTTGTGAAGTAAAAAAAAATAATACCTAGCATTCTGAACATTTTAAATTAGCTAGCCGGATCGTGAACAATTTACTATTGCCTGGTTTCTATAATTATGTACATATTACTATCCATCCTTATATCGTACCATTGGTAGAAAATAGAGATGACTTGAATGGAACGTATTAAAAAAATTACCACTAGTAATTCAAATATTAGACGGACCAACTAAAGTGAATCACCAAACAAACCAAGACACACAAAGAGCCTAAAAATTAATAACCCAGACACAGAAAAGAAAAAACCAACACACATGGCACTAGATAGGACTATATATAAGTATAGATATAAGGCCAACACTGCACATGCACCTCCTCACAACACCTGCATGTAACAGATACACTCTACATTAGTATAAGTTTAGTATTAAAAATAGGATAAATTAATATAATAAGTTAATCTTAAGGTACACCATAACATATAAATCACTAAATTAATGTCACACACTAACAAAAATAAACAATAAGCGTGTATGGACTCTAAAATTTTTCATAGAAATTAAGTAGTAAAAAAAGGTACGGAACTCGAGTCCGTAGATATGTTAATAATAATTTAAAAAAAAACTAAAGTGAATCATTTGATTGAAAGAGAGAAATGTCATTGATTACGGTATTCAATGACATTGAATGCTTATATTGATTACTTAGGTTTTTTATTCAAATTTAAAGAAATGAACAGTCTAATATCCGGTAAGAGGTACATTCATAAATTATGCCACACGCTAAAGGAGTAGAGGGGGGATTGACGAAGTGTGACATTGTGTGCCAATGGGTGGGAGGGGTCCTAAATCACGAAATTTGAACTTTAATAGTTCAAATTTCGAAAGATACCTTCAAAATATTCAATAAATAATTTAAATGGAGATAAAATTAATTGCCGAACTGCTGTTTCAATTTAATAATATCATGAGGTAAAATTGCAAAATATATGATACCACACTAGGTTGGGAGGAATCTCACGAATGTGACCCGCTGTGACAAGGACGTAGAGGGGCCAAAAAATTATGAAATCTTGTGGCGTAGTTTATGGATGGACCCTATGGCAAATGAATCAAACCTGGCAATAATGTAGTTCGTATATGTATTTTGACATAACTAGGTTTATGTCATGAATAAAAAGTACCTTATCTTAGTAACAGTATAGTTACTAGGTCCCATGACAGTAATGTTACTGAAAGCCGCAGTAACTCTTACTGGGCCTGCTGAGTTTTCCATCACGAGTCTCTCTATGAAGAGAGGCTCCACCGGTGGCACGTCCAGATCCGGGAGACCTCGGGCGAGGTACGGACGGAGGTGGTTGAAGGAGTTCTTGATGCAATTATCAAGGTTCGGGTCACTTCTGCTGCAAGGAAGAATGTACTCCGCTGAAATTGAGACAGAAGAACTTATTAATTTACGTTATTATCCTCTTTGGCCGTATACTGAAATAAGTATAAAAGAAATAGTAATAAAAGTAAATCATAAATTTTACTTTAAGAAACGAAATTTTGAACATTTGAAAAATACCTTAGTTTTTCAAATATTCAAAGTTCATTCCGTTCGTAGACACAGATATGGAATGAACTATTTAAAACAAATGACCAGTAAGTATGTTAATATTTTGATTAAATACCCCATAGTTATGCCGATATTATATTATTAATATAATATATAACAACAATATCAGTCCATAAACGTCTCACAGCTGGGCACGGGCTACCTTCTATAGGGGAACGGTATACCCGCCACGCTTGTTTAAGGCGGCTGGGAAAGTTTGCCACATCGGTTATCTCAATGTGCAGGTTTCATCACGATGTTTTCCTTCACCGTTAGCACGTGGTAATGGTAACAACATATACATAAGGTCAGAAAACTGCCTAAGCGGTGCATGCTTTCCGGCTAGGATTCGAACCCGCTCCCTTTGAGTTTAGGATGCGCGCTCTGACTATTAAGCTACCACCTACCACTTAAATCCTATAAAATATTTGAAAGTACCGTCAATTATATGTTCGAAGTCTAAAATGTCCAATGGCTTAGTAAACATAACCAGAGTATCTTGGTCAGTAGCAAGCAAGGATTGCTTGCTATTGGTTGTACTACATTTTCAAAGTTCTATGTTCTTAAGAATTGCTAACAGAATAGTACATACATACATACATACATAACTACCACTTAAATCCTATAAAATATTTGAAAGTACCGTCAATTATATGTTCGAAGTCTAAAATGTCCAATGGCTTAATAAACATAACCAGAGTATCTTGGTCAGTCCAGCGTCACTCCGCAGATTTTGCGCAGTGCTCGCATCTCGAGCAAGCAAGGATTGCTTGCTATTGGTTGTACTACATTTTCAAAGTTCTATGTTCTTAAGAATTGCTAACAGAATAGTAATAAATTTTTTAATGCTAACACTTCAATAGCCCAAGTACAATTAAGGAACGCTTACGAAAGCCTTTTGCGTGTTATAACAAGTCTATTCTAAGCACCGCAGGTCTAGACAGTTGCATTTCATTACTCAACAAAGTATTCAAATATAAACAAACAAAACCACAGTAGGCCTTTGAATTACATAAGCACTAAAAATGTACAAGTAGGTAACAAAAACTGGTGGCAAGGTGATGCAAGGGCGATGACCGTTTTGTTGATGGTTGTGCTGAAAAGTGAGAAATTTCATCATGGTCAACTGCCTTATTCGCTTCATTTAACTTAAATTGTCGCGATTTTTACTGAATTGCTTGAATTACGCTCAGTTTGAGTAAATTATTTAAGAACGCTGCACTTCTTTCACTTTCTCCCAATTATTTGGGATCGGCACAATATGTCTTTTCATTCCACACTCCTCTATTCTGACATACATCTTCTGTCACACCACAAAATAATCACATAATCATTATATATATATATATATATATATATACACACACATATATATATATATATATATATATATATATATATATATATATATACATATATATATATATATATATATAAATATTTATTCATCTCTTTTTTGGTCTTCCTTTACATTTGTATCCATCAATCTTGTATTTTAACGTTCTTTTTGTCACGTGACTTTTATTCCTCCTCATTACATGCCCATACCAAGTCTTACGGAAGCAACTTTCAAAGATCCTCTTATATTTACTCATTTCTCACCTTATCCGTTCTTGTAACACCACAAATCCATCGCAATACTATCATCTCAGCTGTGTGAAGACGTTTCTGATCTGCCACTTTAGTTGCCCAACATTCGGACCCATATAATATGACCGGTCGTATGATAGATTTATATATCTGACCTTTTAGTTTCAGTGGCATTAGTTTGTCGCATGTCACAACGGTCATTTCATTATTAAAGATAATATTAGATCATTACTAAACTTGGCCGATGGCTGCCACCCTTGGTCTAGAACTGCTATAACAACCTGAATTGTTTTGATATTAGTGACCAAGTTATTGTGTCCCCTTCCAGGCGCTATCAAGTAAAATTCTCACTTGCATTTGTAAAACGGTTGGATGGGTTCACTTTTGAATTCACTCAGGTTATAATTTATTCACTGATTATTTTTATTGAACGATAGAAAAATTGGCCCCTTAGTAAGTAAGACATAGGACCAGAACACATTTTATGTACGTTTTAAGAGCTTGTCAGATAAACATATACATAGATGGTGATTAGGTAGCAGCCAGTAGTAGGTACAGATAGATTGTCAAGCGGGTGTCGTAGTTTTTCATTCTTCTATATTGTGATTTATTAGAATGAATTTCAAGTTTTTTCTTACTACATAATTATGTATACATTTTATTGAGTGACTATTATCATTCCTAATATTCTTTTTCCATGATAATCTTTATATATAATCTTCTGTGCGTGTGTATGTGACTGAACTCCTCCTAAACGGCTGGACCGATTTGGATGATTTTTTTGTACGTGTTCAGGTGGATTCGAGAACGGTTTAGATTCACAATTGGATCCGGCAGGTGGCATTGGAATCGGGTTTTTTCAGGGCAGGACAACGTTTGCCGGGACACCTAGTCATCATTATCATCATCATCCGAGCGTTAAACCCGGTTGCGTTCGGAGCGTTTACTCCGACGCCCAGGGCCTGCTTTCCTACCTTTTCTACTCCTCTTCGCGCGATCTTCTGCATCCCCCGTTTTGAGACCATTGGTACCCATGTCATCCTTCACAACGTAAAGCCAATATTTCTTGGGCCTTCCCCTTCAACCGGGACCCGGAGGTGACGACATGGCTACACATTTGTTCCCCACATAATTAGCCGGTCTTAGCCGGTACCAGCGTAAGCGACACTCTTGCAGTTTGTCTGTTATATCCCGGATATGAAGACTGCCGCGGATGCGGGAGTTCCTGACCCGGTCTTTCTTGCTTGTCTCGGTCAAGTACAGGCCAGGCATATAAAAGGACAAATCTAATGCCGGGACACCTAGTATTAGTATGAAATATATTATTTATTATTTGATTTATTTAAACGTTTGCCATAACAAAGGTTAAATATGGTAATTTTTCAAGGGTGATATTATCATATTCTTAGCATCAATCTGGCAAACAACGTCAAAATGTCGGATATGTAAATGAGTTTTTTTTGCAAACCTGACATAACTTCGCGAAAACATTTAACCTTAGATATGTTCAGTGTCAGCTGAGTCCGGATTACGTAAGCAAGCGTAATAAGGTGGAGAAAGCCAACGGTGACGGCGCAAGGAAATTTGGGTCAAGGCAAAGATATTTTCCAGTTGTATACGGTCGAATGTCTCAATGCTTACATTTTGAGACAGAAATTTAAAAAAACTTACACATTATATATCATGTCTGCTTCCGTTAGAGCTAGATGTATTAAAATTATAAGAAAATATACGTTCAGAATTTCTTTTAATTTGGGTTGCCTGGAAGAGATCGCTTTAAGCGATAAGGCCGCGTATTGTATTGCCTAAAAAGTAAATATGGATCCTTTTAATCTTTTATTTAGCGGTGCAATAAAATATTAGCAACCATTCAGGAATTATGTCACACGAATTTAATGATTTTTGGCAACTCCCCCGTCCTTGTCACATTTGCAAGGCTCTATATTTTGCAATTTTACGTCAAAAAATGATTAAATTAAAACAGCTGTTCCGTACTTAGCACTGCTCATACAGACAGAGTTGGAAATATTTTGCAGTTTTCCGTTAATAGTTCAAATATGGTCTTTTAAATATATTAGATATTGAAAAGTGACGCTTGTCACACAACGTCACACTTCATCTAGCCCCTCAAAACTGAAATATGCTATTCAACCAAATTGAAACAATTTAGTTATAATGTACTGTAATGTAAACGACGTCGTTCAGTGACATTGCATGATTAAATTTTTGTATAAATCACTTTGGTTGCTTCATCTAAATTGAAAGACAGAAGTGAACCACGTCTCATTATTAGCTTTACCATTAACAAAGACTAAAATAAACTTCTCATTTAAATAAATTGCTTAACCATTACTGAACTTGAACTCATGTCGAGCTCAATTAAATTCTCATACAAGGTTATAAAATATGTGATATAACAACTCGTTTAGAACAATCATTCCAAATCATAAAGCCTTTACTCAATTGACCGTAAAACCCAATTTGCATAATGTAAATTACACAACATAAATAAATACCCTGTAGACGTAATTAATATATTTGTGTATAGTATTTTATTAACAGTTATTATCCACCAATATTTGGTAATAATACTGTTACGAGTCACAGGACTCTAATTAAAAATGCCGTTAGAATTACTATAGAATTTATTAGAACTATGCAAACACGTATAACACAGGTACAAATATAACCGGACGCAATAAGTTCATATGTAATGCACAATTCACATACATACAACGTTTTGCCTCGCTTGTGTTATCGCTTTGACTGCCTCACCCCTCCGTTCGGGCATTGCTTTATACTGCACCGATACAATACGGCTGCCAACTCGCGTAGATCGGATTTCTTAGAATCAGTTCGACACACCTGTCTAATGACTGCCATAAAAGATTACAATAGCCTGTTTTTCTACTTACAAATTTTAAACACAAAGCAAACAAAAGAAGTCCAAATGCCGAAAAAGGTTAATAAAATGTGTTTCTACGGGCGCAGGTGTGATTTTGTCTTTTGTCGGCATTCGGTCGTAACAATACTATTATTTTCTTAAGTTTTCACGATTTAGTACGCATAATTAAAACTAGATTTTTAATTGTTATAAGCGCAGCATTTTATATAATTTTTATTTCGATGTTTCGGCCAATTTTCAGTAGCCATGAGGATGATGAAAAGTAAATATAAAAATCCAAAAATGCCGCGCTTATAAACGTTAACGTATTTTAATTAATAACCCTGTTTTCTTACTATAGGCCCACATAACATATATAACAACATACTATAGATGCACTCAAGTCTTTCCATTTTTATGGAGCTCGGATTCGTAATTCCGCTGTAGATATGCCTGAGAAACAGGCAATATCTACAGCGGAATTAGAACTTCTCGCGGAGTTTTTCCCTCTGCGCTACGATATGGGTTCATTTAAGGGTGTTATAAAATTTCTCTGACGTTGGCAACGCGTTGGCAGCACCCTAATCATACAGACGTTTATAGGCGACGGTGACCGCTTTCCGTCAAGTGTGCGGTTTGCCTGATTACCAGCTTATGGCAATAAAAAAAGCAAATTGATCTCACGTATAAAACGAATCAATTTAAAAAATCTTCAATTAAAACAGTGCACTAATTAAGTAACACTAATTAAACAAAATGAAGAAACGGTGAAGCATATCGGCGCAGTCATGTAATAGTACCGCCTAAGATTGTATCACCGTGACGGCTCAATTTCAAGCTGTGATATTGCAACAGAACCGGAATAGAGAGATTTCTAAGGTCCTCTAAAAATTTCCGCAAAAATAGAACCCTCCTAGTCTGTCACCAGGTAGGACTTAATTTTTTTTTAATTTTATTGGCAATTCCGCAAAAATCGAAACGGACAATTAAAGCAACTATGAGTATTAATTAACAAAACTTTCTTCGTGAAATATGGTTTAGTTTAAATATTCTATAAAGCCGGATGATTACATAAATTATTCTATTTCCACCAGAACTTAATGATTTCTGGTATTTTTTATGCATTTATTCATGTTATATCACAATAATAATTCATAGGCTTTGAGTAACATTGCACAAATTTGGTGCACGATGGCAGTATCGCGACATTTTCCCATATGAAAATTCTTAGAAGAAACTTCATTCATATATGCTGTGTACATAAAAGATACGTACATCTTGTTGCCAGACGAGCCGAAAGAGACCTGCTCCAAAATTCAAAGTGTAATCGTACATTTTTAACCAAAACATATAGGGCTATCCACCTATATAGGTCGCAAGAAATTAGATGTTCAAAATACATCGCGTTCGCAGTAAGGGAGATCGGTTAGGACAGTATTAGTTAAACTTACTTATTAAACGGTTTTCTTTCCCACAAATCTACTGTCTGTGTGCTACTTTCTACTTTGCGAAACAGTAACTGGGGAGGGGAGCATATGAGAATCAATTTCCAGTAAATTATTCTTTCGCAAAACCCGAGATTGCACTGTACACGTTTATTATAATTCCTGTTGAGTGCTCAGTAACGTACAAGGAAAACCTTCCCAAACGTTGGGATATGCCTCAAGCAACTTGTCCATGAGAAAAAATACTATTGGGTAAACGGTAATAGATTCAGTCTACACGCTTCATGAACGTGCTAATTAATGCTTAAGAGATTCATTTATAAATTTTTAGGCCACGCATAAACTGAGCGACTTACTGATTCGTGCTGTTTACTACAGAAACGTTTGGATCGCTGGCTTCTAAGGCCGAGCCTTTATGATGTTCTTTCAAAATCTGTCATTAGTAACTGGTTCCTAGTTCCAGAGAATGGTCTAGAGAGAACTTCCCGAAGAGGTTTTCCTTCTGCGCTACGACATGGGGTCGTTTAAGAGGGCGATATAAAATTTCTTAGAGGCCGGCAACGCGTTAACAACGCGCCTAGTGTTGCAAACGTCCACAGCCGATTGTAACCACCTTTCATCAAGTAGGCCGTCCGCCTGTTTGTCTACTTCAGGCAATAAAAAAAAATCCTACCTCCATTAACAGATTAGTATAGCGATCCAACGAGGTAACGTAGCATTTTGGGCATCTTACCCATAGCAGACGGCGACTTAAGTCCAGTATTATAATTATAGTCCTAAACACGGATACATCTATAATATTTGTGAATTAGGTGAAATTGTCTTCATTTTATTAGGTTATAATTTGTATTATATATGATATTCTTGTAATAGATTTCAAAATATAATATAATATAATCCTAGCTTTTATGCCCTTATGATTTTTTTTTCTTTATTTGTAGTACCGACCATACCACCCTCATAGAAACAAAACACAAATTAGGGGCGTTTTATACCTAGCTAGATTGTAAAGCTATATATAGCTTTTATGATTTGTTTATTATTATTTAACTTGTTTATTTTTCAATCTGGCAAATGAGGATCGATTCACGCACAGTAAAGCATTTTATAGACGAGACGAACATATACAACGTACTCTGTGACGAACTTCCTCCGCATTTGTTATTGAGCTACAAAATCCAAAAAAGGTTTTATTCGAAAAATGTCCTATATTTCAATTTCAAAATCTATCAAATAAAATGTTTGTGTATTAATTATCTTATTTGCAATAAGCTTTAATTAATTCATATTTATGTGCATCACTTCTATACAACCATATACTATAGTGCATCCGCAAGGTTCATTATAAATAAGGGAGTAGTTCGTGAGGACACTGCGTAAGGGCTTTCGCAAACAATGACGTTAGTACTGTGATGTCAAGGCTGTACGTGTGACATATTACTCGTATTATCTATACTCCTATACTAATAGTATCAAGAGGTAGAGTTTGTGAGCTTCTTTGTAGGTAGTAATCTTTTGAACCACTGAACGGATTTTGAAAATTCTTACACCAGTAGAAAGCTACATTATTTCTGAGTGACATAGCCTATATTTAATTGTGATTAATATTTTCTTTAATTAATTATAATCGCCCTGCGAAGTGGACACGCTTCAGCTAGTTACTAATAATAATTAAATAGTGCATCGAAACAGAAATTGGAACTTTTGTATATACAGTATTAGTGTCTAAATCAGAAGTATTAAATAGTGAGATAACATCGTCTTTTATGGTGAACCAATCTAAAGTATTATGTGAATTCCTTAGTAACGCCCAATTAAAATATAATCATTAATTAAATTCTATTTCAAACGGGACATCATGGCTGACACATCTATAAAACGTATTTTGTAGCGTTATCGTAAACTTTCGTACAAAATAAATGTTATTTCAATTATATAATAATGTAAGTATTTAATCTTGTTATTATTTGATAATAATCTTATACTTATAATCACGTCCTATTTGATAGATAGATAGATAACACTTTATTGTACACCATTACAGAAAAACTTACGAATTAGTATTAGTCTAGTTGGGTACAAAGGGCGGTCTTATCGCTAAAAAGCGGTCTCTTACAGACAACCATCCACCAATCAAAACACATAATAATACGTATTTTAAAATATCTCTTAAGTCAAAACTACATAATATACAATCAATAAATTAGACTGCAGTGGTATTCTGTATGCACCTAATACATATGAAGACTTTAATCATTGAATGATTCTATATATGTATATCTCTTATGTATAGTAATGTATTATTCGTATGGAAGAGTATTGTAACTTCATAAACACATTGCATCACTAGCGAAGTTAAAATAAGTATCGACACTATATATAATATACAATGTATTCATATTAATTAATACATGAAAATATGTAAATGAGTTTGTTTTTCTGACACAACCTTAGAAATGAAAAGATTGATTAGAAACATGATTTACAGTCGTGGTATGAAAATGTTGGCCAGTTTTCAAATTGATTTATTTAACGTGCTACGGGCACACGCTACCTTCTCAAACTAAGTCACACTGTTCCATAGAAAGTTATGTTTAATTATTTGACTATAAAGTTTAAAAATAGATTATTAGGTTAGATCAAAGTTATTTGATTTTCTATGTTGTCTAAGAAGATTGTTTAAACATCTAAAACACTTTTATTGGTTTTAACATTCATATTAGGCGTAGTAATTATATTCTCTTTGTTTCTTATTGTTAATCTCAGCGTCTGTCATTGTCAACATTTCAATTTTCATTTTTCACGCTTCTATATTTTACAAACGTAACATTTAATATTTTCTTAAGTTTTCGCGACTTGTATACATAATAGAACAACGTTTTAACGGTTTTAAGCGCGGTAATTTTATTTGATTTTGGTTTTTCCGACGTTTCGGCCACTTTTCAGTGGCCGTGATAACGGAAGACAAAGATGTCAAGTGTCAACGAGTATTGTTAAAGTTTTATTTAGCCTACCGCCAACTTGTTAATTTTAATTATTTAATTTTAATTTTGTTTATGGTTATTATTTACTCTATGGGAGCCTAATCTAATTTACTACCGCTTCGCAACATGTTATAGCTAAGCGGTAGTAAATTAGATTAGTTGGCGGTAGGCTAAATAAAACTTTATCAATACTCGTTGACACTTGATATCATTGTCTTCCGTGATCACGGCCACTGAAAAGTGGCCGAAATGTCGGAAAAACCAAAATCAAATAAAATTACCGCGCTTAAAACCGTTAAAATGTAGTTTTATAAGGTAACATTTGTTAAAATGTTGGCAGTATTGTTTCTTGTGCTCGTGAAAGCAAAAGTCGACTTTAAGGTGACGAACATTTTCATTCCGAGACTGTACGATGATAACTGTGTTGAGTATGGAATAATTTTTACTCCTATATCTCACGTTTTTCTTTATGATAAGGCAAACGAAGTCGTATGCTAATCTCTAATCTTATAAGAAGTACTAGCGTTTGCTCGCGGCTTTGTCCACGCTAAACAGCTAACAAAGACTACAGTTATTTTGCTAAACATAAAATCAAGGGTTATTACAGCAGGGTAATGGATATTTTTCTATGAAAATACATGAATCCCGGAAAGTCCCGTAAAAAATCGGGATAAGTTATGTTACTAAAGGCATACACAATTACAATTGTTTTCGTTTCCGCTTCGGAATTAATTTTGTTTCGACCTAGCCATTTTATACCTCACCCAAGAAAATTCCCTTAGGATTCTCGGGGTATAAAGTACCGCAGATTTTAATTCCGGGGATTTACTACCGATCAGCGAAAATCGCATCGAAATCAGCCCAGTAGTTTTTACATGAATCCCGAACAAACAGACAAGCACAAAAAATGTAGGAAACAAATTTGTGTTGGTTTGTATAAAGGATATTAAGTAATAATGAATGAATACTGAAAATATTTTTCCTCAATGAAATCATAACAATGATTCACATTAATTGTTTCACTTATTAGTGTCTTAATCTATCATAGACAATTCTGAACACGTCTGCTGACCATTAAATCGTATAGGCTATAGACAAGGCTGAATTCAGCTTATATATTCAGCTCAGGATCAATGAGTTGGTGGGTAGGCGATATTTCATTGTCAACCGATGCCTTGACAGAAAAGAGTTTATTGGCTATTGTACTTGTCCCTTTCCATATTCAAATTGATGCGTAAATATAATTCGCAATTTAAAATTTGTAACTTACATTGTCTCAATTCTAGTACGAGTTAATGTTTTGGAATTTCGTTTGTCTGAGCTCTATAGTCAGAAATAAAGTAATTTTGAACAGCCCCCAATGGTTCAAATAGTGCATGAGTAAATCTCGCCATAAGTAATTCTTCAATCGCTTTATGGCTTTTTTCCATATTATTAAAAAAATTAAAGTCTTAACAAATTCGAAATTCGTTTCAAATTCAAATGTTTTTATTCAAATTAACTTCCACTGGAAAACATATTTTGAAGGTCATACACAAAGGTAAAAAATTAAGTCTATTTCGTATTCCATTTGTACACCGCTTCGTAACGTGTTGACGCTGTTTAAGGAGAAGCGGAAAGGAAACTCCCCAGCAGCACGTTTTGATAAAAAAAATACTTCATATTTATCCAATTTTTTATAAGTATAGAAATATGTTATATACCTACTTAAGTTTCGAAGAATCAATAGAGTTGTAGCAAACAGTTCGCAATAAGAGAATAAAAATATGAAAAAGCTTCTGGGCGAACGAGTATAAAGAGTCTTGTCGAACGTAACGGGGATATAGGGGCCATCCACAATTTACGTCAAACGAATTTCATTATTTCTTCCTCCGTTCTTGTCACAGCTGGTCACATTCGTGAGACTTCTCCCTCCCTAGTGTGACATCACATATTTTCCAATATTACATCAAGAAATTATTAAATTAAAACTTTAAATATTTTGAAATGTGACGTCACAATATTTAGGAACCCTTCCAATCTTGTCATACAATTTTATACTTCTTCGACCACCCCCCTTACCGTTGACGTTATTTATGGATAGCCCCTAACTGTTAGGATGCCGGTGATTAAAATTCAAATTCAAAAGTTTTTTTATTCAAAATAAGTTCCACTGGAGAACACTTGAACATCATACATATAAGTTAAAATTTAATTTTACTTACTATTTTATGTACACCGCTTCGCAACGTGTTATTGCTGTTAAGGAGAAGAAGCGGCAAGAAATTCCCCAGCAACACGTCTAGCTAAAAATTGTTTTTCTTTATATTTCTTATTCTATTTATATCTCAAGTTCTTTTTTTTATAAGTTTTATACGGAAGTATGTTACAGAATTACTTTTGGAAGAATTAATGGAATTGTAGCAAACAGGGCATGCTCAGTGAGACAAAGACACAGTAAGGGGAAAGAAGAATATTATTATTGTTCTAACAATGACGAGACGTACTAAAAGTTTGTACTGCAACATATCTCCATAAATTCCTTACATGTTTGGTAAAATTAAAACGTAATATAGGTGATTGTAAAATAAGGCTGGAGCGAGCTGCTATGTAAATTGAGTTTTATCATTTAAATATTTTTCAATAGTGTAATATCCCTATTTAAGCAAGATACTTTTTAATTTGGTTTTAAATTTAGTGAAAGGCAGATCTAACATTTCATTCGGAATCATATTGAAGAAGCGTGTACCGATCCCCAAGAAAGAGGACAATACTTATTGTAATCTAAAAGTTGGCAATATCAGTCTATTGCAATGCGTGGTGTTGAAATTGTGAACATCCTTATACTGTTTGTAGGCACTCTAATTATTACCAATATAAATTATATAATTAAAAATATATTGGCAAGCGACCATCATAATACCGATTTCCTAAAAGCGTTCCCTAAGAGAGATTACAAGCTACATGCCCTATGATCTCCCTACATAACTTCCAGAGAATGTAGCCAAAATGAAATCGAAACGACGAGCAAGCTAGTATGACTGCGGAGTCATACTGGCGCATTGCAACTACTAGGCAGATTATAGTTACTTAATATGTCACCGGGCAGTTATGTCTTAAGACATAATAAGGTAACTAGCGTTGTTATGGTATTACATCGTATCATAAGTGAAATGGAGCAATGACTACCAATGATAAATGTCCAATAAATGATATACTAACAGCCTATAACGCCCCACTGCTGGCCTTAGGCTTCCCTGTTTTTTATTCCCACCACGTATGTCCAAGACGGATTGGTGGGTTTGATGTATCGGTTATCTCTATGTGTGGTTTATCACCATGTTTTTCTTCAACGTCACACATGATAATTGTAACAATAATAAACACATTTCTGTTTTAATTTATCTCTGTTTTTTGTTATTTTAGTTTGGCCTAATAAATGTACTTTATTTATTTCTTTTACATTACGTCGGAAAACTGCTTGAGTGGTGATTGCATCTCGGCAGAATACCGGCTTTTCTAGTTTTTTTTTATTGCAGGAGATCAGCAGACAGGCAGACGGCCCACTTGATGGAAAGCGGTTACCATCGTCTATGGACATTTGCAACAGCAAAGTTGCTACAAATGCGCTGCTGCTCTCTGAAGGGAAACTGGAGCCTGGTCACTAATGCCGGAACACAACTCAAGGTTGTTATGGCGACATGCTTTAGACCAGGGGTGGTAGCCATCCAGTCGGGCAAATGCCCTACCACCTGGCTGTGGGTTGTTTTGTCGCCTCTTACGACAGGCTGCCGGGCCGCAGGAAATAGTATTCTTTCTCCGTTCCTGCACGGATAGAAAGTTACTATATAAAGTTACTAGGTATACAAATCTTTTAGTGTCACTAATCAAGGTTTCATATTTAATAAAAACTAGCTGACCCGGCAAACTTCGTACCGCCTCAGAATAAATAAGTAAAAAACGTTGATTTCTGAACAACGGGACGAACATCAAATGTTTGACAGGTAGGAATAGTTTCTAAAGCAAAGCGAAATTGTTGTTTTTACTATGTTCCAAGCATTTTTTCATATTTGATCACCTTTTAGACCTTCCCTGGACTTCCACAAATAATTCAAAACCAAAAATAGCCAAATCAGTCCAGCTTTCCTCGAGTTTCAGCGAGACTAACGAACAGCAATTGATTTATATATATATATATATATATATATATATATATATATATATATATATATATATATATATATATATATATATATATATATATATATATATAAATCAATTGCTGTTTTACTATAACACAGAAATCATATATTTTTTTGTGTGTTCAAATAACGTTCCTTTGTTTTAATATATATATATATTTATATATATATATATATATATATATATATATATATATATATATATATATATATATATATATATATATATTAAAACAAAGGAACGTTATTTGAACACACAAAAAAATATATGATTTCTGTGTTATAGTAGTATCAATGTAATAATAAGTGACATACCAAAACTTATTAAGAAAAATTCTTTATGATTATGGCTATATTTTATAAAATAAATATACACACGTACATAATATTTGTTTAGTGTGTCGTTCGTGCCCATAAGTTTCGTCAACGGAACAAACTTGTAATCGCTAAAACTAGCCTTGACACCGATGTCACACGAGATCGTACTTATCGCAGAACTGACAAGGAAATCTTGGAAACTTCAAAACAGGCTAGGTAATCGATAACATAATATTTTAGGTATTATATAAATACGGAAAATTCTTGGTGGAGCGGAGGCTTCAAAATTGGCAGTTTGACTAATTTTTACATACAAATTAGCGAGTCCGGCAGTCGATGTGTTGCCATGAAATTAAAATTTTGGACCCGATTGCAGTGCCACTTACCTGGTCCATTTGTGAATGTAAACCATTCGGGGACCCACACGAACACACACAAAAAAAAATCGTCAAGATCGGTGCAGGGGTTTCCGAGGAGTTCAGCGACATACAAACCAACATTACAATTTTATATAATGTTTAAAGTTTCGTTGTAAATATTACCCGTGCGCAGAAGGTTTGCCGATAGCCTCCTGATGTCACGCGTCGATGGTCAGTAGGGTTGACAAAAATTATTGTATATACTTTACATAAGTATATACAATAATAGTAAGTAGTCATCGGCAAACCTTCTGCGAGCGACTTATAGTTCTCGGTACACTTTATTTGGGTCAAATTATTTTTTTTTATATTTCTACGTCGGGAGTATGTACTGGTCATACAGATAGATTCGGTTTGGCGTTGTCCTATTGGGAAACCCAGTCGCATCGATGCAATCATGACCTACTTCGACGTTAGGTCCGTGCAGTTTGAAGTCCAAATCGTTTCCTTAATAACTAATCTTTACAAGGAATATCAAACTAAAACTAACTAAAAAATATAATTAAATACTAAAAATAAACTAAGTTATTAATAATGTAAATGTTTAAAGACTATGTAATAACAATCACTGCCAAAAAATATCCAAACAGAAACGGACAAAGAATATTAATTCTTGACTAAATGTCTATGCACACCAGCCTTAAACAAAATAAGTGCCATTTATGAATTTTAGTCTTGGGTTCACACTGCAAAGACAAAAAAAATATGTCACATGCCTATTGTTTAAACATATGATTTTATAAGCATTCCAATAATTATGTGCAATTATTTGTGTCTGATAGCTAATTGCATTAGATATAAATTAATCACAGCTTATTTTATCGAGTTACAAGATTAGGTAATTTAGTAATAAGTATTACCTAAATTACTTATTTATTAATTATATTGGTTTTCCAATAACCTTGTATCTGTTTATCAAGCTTATACGCTTTCTATATTTATAACGGGTTAATTTTATTAAATGTAATTAACTGGTGATAATTGTTAAATTGAAACGATATGTTAGTTGCTTCGAATGGGGTTGGAAATTTCATGTACAACCATACATTTATTCTCTTAATGTCGATCTTACCTAAATAATAACTATTCACATGAGAGTTGAAGACACCTGGGGCCCAATTCAACTATTTCGATGTCTTCGCTTTGCGAAGATATTCAAAGTAACGATTTCATTGCGATAGTGTCGAAATATCGTGTTCTACTAAATTCACAATATCTTCTTGATATTGTCGCGGCAGAATAAGTATTACAAAAACTGGTACTACTTTTAGCAGAAATGGCATTAGACAAAATGAATATTAAAAAGGTACCTAAAATTTTGAACATGTAGTCCACAAGTTTTCGCTTATCTTATACTAATATATAAAACCGAAGAGTTTGTTTGTTTGCTTAAACGCGCTAATCTCAGGAACTACTGGTCTGAGTGTTATATAGCCCATTTATCGAGGAAGGCTTTAGGCTATATATCATCACGCTAAGACCAATAGGAGCGGATCGCCAATGAAGAATGTTTCAAAATCGGGGCGTTTTATTTTAAACTATTGCACGCGGACGAAGTTGCGGGCAGAAGCTAGTATATTTATAAAGACAGACTGGCTTGCTACGGGCACGCCATTGGTATTAATAGAATATTGAAATTAGACAAACCTACGATTAAGATGATAGTTTTTATCGAGATAGTAGCAGAACTGGGCTCCTGGATTGTACTTATCGGGAAGCACGGCCTTTAGTAGTGCATTCCACAGCACTGAACACAGAAAGAACGTGGAGGAAAACGTTTCGTTCGCACTGGTGGTATTTCCATTGTGAAACAATGGAGTAGACCAGAGCACGTTGTCGCCCGATGATGGAACGTTGCCGGGGATATCAGGTCGAACAGTTCAACCGCACGTTCTTCGAAATGTATCTCATTTTTAAATTATAGACAGATTGATAACCTGGCGTCGAGACTTTGAAGCCTTATATTGATAAGTAGTTCGCTACCAATCAAACTCTTGGCTCTTTTCTCAATTTACACTAACTAATTAATAATAATAATAACTAATTCTTTCACCGTTAAGGATGTCCAAGTTTGGAATACATTGCCTGTTGCTGTCAGACAAGCAAAATCTCTAATAACATTTAAGAACATGGTCAGGAAATACAATCTGCAATATGTAATTTTATATTATTAGTATTATATTGCATATATAATAGCTATATGTTTATTACGTTTAAATAGTTGCATTTTAACACCATATCTTGTATATTGTATATAACTTATGTGTATATTTGTAGTAGTAGTAGTACATACATACATACATAAATTCACGCCAGTTCCCTTGCGGGGTAGGCACGAACAACAGAGCGCCATTTAGGCCCACACCTCACTTGCTTCTTTGACATTCATAACTCTTGTCATGCACACTCGTCTGTTCTTGAGGCTCCTGACATCACCCTCCGCTAGTACACGATCAATTTGATCATGGAAGGTGTGTCGTGGCCTTCCACGACTTCTGCATCCATCCACTAGTAGTAGTAGTATATAGTATAAATATATATTCTTGTATGTCTTCCAAGACCACGGGCCATAAAAATGGCCCGTTCATTTGAAGGGCTTGCGTGGAGCCATGGGGAGGCCAACACGTAGAGGCCCCTTGACAAATTTAATCTCAATGTGGCATGACACTGACCGGCGATTATCCCTGTCTACACCATATAGTAATGCACCCAAGGACAAGCCCCGGCCAGTGTAGGACTATTGAAGGAAATGATGTCAAAAATTACCGGGCTATTGAGGTGAACTGCTAATGGTACTAGGGGTCTGGAAATACAGGGACTATGGCGTTTGCCCGTCGCAATGTTCAGGGAACATGGAAAAATGGGCAGACGGTGACTCGCCACTCCCTGCATGGGCCCTAAAAAATGCCATAAAGACAGGGGCAACATGGGTGTGAGTGGCTAAGGGGTGTAGAGAGGTGGGCTGCAGATTCACCGTAGCTACTTCTGACGTGATGCCATTTATCACTTCCACCCATGGAGCTTGAGTCTTAGCTCTAGCGATCTCCACTCCGTGCCGGCTGGTTAAGGCAAGCACGGAGGCGGGGGCCATGCCTTGGCCTCCGGAGTCAGGTACGAGGTGTTGATGCTCACCTAAGGCTTCGCCACAAAGCCCCCCCCCCCCCCCTGCGGGCAGATATATATTTATTATTAAAATACAAATAATCGTACAATAAATATGTATACCACTATCGCCACTCCTAATCATCAATATTTTTGCCACGGGTTGTCTGGAAGAGATCGCTTTTTAACGATAAGTCCCTCCTTTGTACACAATTACAATAATACTAGTTCATAAGTTTTCTGTAATGGTGTACATTAAAGTGTTATCTATCTATCTATCTACTTGTCTAGAATGATATCCATCACGCGTTCATAGACAGATTATTAGTGATTACGACGTTGTTACACAAATGATTATAAAAAAATCAAATACAATGCTTGTTATTATATTAAATGTTAGCAAGCCATTAACTTTTTGTTCTTTTGTTGCAACCTACCCTATACACGTCGCGTTAAAGGTCGATTTTCGGCAAAATTGTTACTCAAGTTACATTTCATCATAATCGAGTGCTAAACGTAGTGCGGACCATGTCTCAGATACACGTGTGGTTTCATAACACTCTTAAAGTACATTAAATGCCTGGAATGCTTGCTTTTTATCATAAGAGGAGTTCTAGTATACCTGTCTATTTGTAATCAAATTTATAAACTAGCTAAAATAAACAATTACAAAAATGCATACATATATATTAATTAATAAATTAAAGTCATTGTTCAACTCACCTAACCATATAATGTATAAAACGATATTTTTGAGAAAATTTCTTAGTCAAACATGACTCCCAAAATACAGGCCAGCCCTAGTTTCAAAGCAAAAGAGTCAACTCACTGTCTAAAATTATGTATTGGGTGCAACATGTAATACTATTGGTGAAATAAATATTATTATTTGTTATTACTATTATATTCAAAATGCTTTTATAGTCAAACAAAAAAGACTTATTAGCTTAAAACAATCTCTTCCGGGTAACCTAACTTAGAAGACATTGTCAACTAATCTAGCGTATGTGGTTGTTGTGAAAACGGAGTTAGAACTAAACATTCTATCTTAATATACATAATCATTTAATCAACCTATACTTAGTTGTTTAAATACGTGCAAAAATCTACCTAGGCGGTAATCCTTGAGCGAAACGCTAAGGTACACAATGGTTCTCAAAAACGTTTGCTATGCGTATTTTAGTTATTTGTAATGAGATTTGAGCCAAAATTTTCCCGAAGCACTAAGGTTAGTTTACTACCATACATGCATACCTAGAGAGATAGTTTAGTACAATATTACATTCAGAGTTGAATCACAAAACCAATCGATCTGTGCGTGAGTGCCATGTAATTATTTACGCTGACACGCACATAAAAGCATAAATAATGTTGCAAGCAAATAGAGTTTTTCTAAAAAGTTGGGATTGGAACTATTGGAGTTCGTCACGCAGAGACTTTGTCTTGCAGACTGGATGGGACCAGCGCGTCGTTTAGCAAACTGAGACTTTTAGGTCCTAGTTAAAAGTGCTTCACTTTATTGGCAGGTTACTCGGGTTCTACGACTGTAAAAAGTATTTATTGCAAGGGGGTGCAAGTGCATCCCCGGCGCCCATAGTTGACCAAGTCTAAAATACTCGTATGGTTAGATACTGTTATTATGTAGCTGTTTATAGATTTTGTATGGATTTAAAGCTTAGCCAATATCATTTACACATGCGTATTAAACTCGTAAATAAGGAAATATTATTGAATCCATTAGTCCAAGGAGTAAATAAAAAAATAATATCATAGGTATAAAATATTTTGTCCCGCCACTTCCTTTGCGAGGTACTTGGCCTTTATGTTCATGGCCTCTGAACCTGATTAATTTAAATCCACGTATAACCACCACGTATTTAATTTAAAACTGCTGTTTTAATACTTAATTTTTAATGAAATACGTTGAAAGTTTTTAGAGCATCGAGATAAGCTGATAGATATTATATTTTAATAACAGTAATTTATGATTAGGTATCGTATGCATGGTAGGTGTCACATTACTCACCTATATATTAATCTTATTTATTTGTAAGGTAAATATAATTAGCGACATAAAAAGTACAAACAGATGACACACCTTTGTATGTATTTAATTCCCAGCTTGTTTAGTCTATGACTTGCAAGTTAGTATTGAACATAATTTTAAGATTATCTCTAAAATTTTATATGACTAAGGTATCTTCCCTGTTTCACTCCGGTGTGTTTGTCAACCTTCGTGTTGTCGGCAGTTAATTATTTCAGGAACTATATGTAGTAAATTATTATAAAATTTGGCACACATATAAAAGTTAGTGTGTCTATAAATGTATATAGTGTTTGTTTATTTTATAAATACCTATTTTATTTTTCAAATTTAATTAGAGCTAAATTTTCATTTATTGAACAACATTAATTATATTTTTGTTATGTATTCAAATTGGTTCTGAGGAAAGCCTATTAAAGTAATAGGATTTCCTCAGTTCATTAAGCGTTAACACTAAGAAGTATTTTTTTATTGCTAACTGGAAATGTTTTATATACATCCTACTGCTAAGGAACAGACATCACTAAGAATTTAACAAAAACTCAATAGACTGCTTCTGTTGAAGTTATAAAATTTATAAGATGTCTATTAACTATTCCATCTAAATGTAAGTGAAGTATTATGATATACTTACGTGCAGTGAGGGTGTTATCTTCAGCAGCCTCTCCATTGTGACAGCTAACAGTTAAAGATAGAACGAGGAGTGACAGAATACAATGTGCAGCCATTGTTATGTTCATTAATAAATTTAAGAAAAAAGTAGGAACTTTAAAATTAGAATTTTTATTTAAACTTTAATTCGAAGATGATTTAGTAATTAAACCATAATTCGATTCACAAAGTTCACTTCTAACATTCGATTCTTAAATTAAAATTTTCCTTTTTATTTTTTATTATTATTAAACATACGTGTATGCCAGTTCGTTTTTAAATTTAGAATAAAATTAATTGAAGACTCTATGGTTAAATAGGTTCGTTTGTAAGTAGTTTTTCCGCGTGCGTACTATTGCGGTTTTAGCAGGCAATAAGCCCGCGCTTGGTCGCTGGGCGTGCGGCCGCGCGTTTCATTTATTTGAAGTGAAAGCAGGGGTCCTGTGTGTTTTATTCGCGCGCCATTTTCGACATACCTGAGTACGGTCCCCCACTTAATAAATTACAAACACCATGCTTTAGATTATAATTATAAATATCAGAGTGTTTTAATTAATTGTTATGAATATTTGTGATAATTGAAGGTTATGGGGAAGGTAGCAAATAAAAAATGAGTGTTGTCTATTTAAAAATAAATAAATTATATGGCCTCAATTTAAAAAAAATAGAGAGATAAAACTCTTTAAATATTATGATGATAAATATTACAATTTTCATAATTATGTTTATGGTATTTAATTTTACTTTAATCTATAATACCATTCTAGTTTCTTGACTGTCTTAGCAACGTAATAAACAAGATTGAACAACAAGGTTAACAAAGAAGTATTATTTATAGATTTTTTTTACGAATTATAATTTAATTGATATCTTTTTATTCAATTAATTTAACAATTCATCTAAGGTAAGTTATTATGGAATAACACTTAAGTACAAATAAAGATTTGTTTTATTATTAATTAAGGTTATTCGTATGTACACGCAACGTATTTGGACATAATATTATTATGATGCCTACTTTTCTCGCTACCCTCCTGCTTGCTTTCGATGACGTAAGCCTAAAACTTAGTTTATTTAGCTTATGCGGAGTAGACGATGGCTATTTCCCATGGCCCTGGCTATAAGCGAATGTAAGGAGCAGGGGAAGTTTTACGGAGAGGCCTCATTAGTGCGTTGCGTTGTGTCGTCGCAACGGATCAACGGCGGCGCTGCGCAGCGTCTCATTTCCGTCAACGTTCAACAAAGGATCGGAACAAACGTGTTCTATTTTTGATTTTATTACGCCACCGCCGAAACAAACGTGGAAACAAAAAAGATTCTGTATATTTCTCTAGTATTAGTTTGTCCTTCTAGCAGTGGAGCACTCTCCGTCGTCGCACCAGCGCAGAGCTGCAACAATGCAACGCATCACCCTCCTCCGCTTCGTCTCTCGTCCGTGGATCCGTTGAAACGTTTCGTGCTACGATGATATGATATTTTTATCCGTGCAGAAACGGAGAAAGAATACAATTTCCTACGGCCGAGCGGCCTGTCGTAAGAGGCGACAAAACAACTCACAGCCAGGTGATAGGGTATTTGCCCGACTGGATGGCTACCACCCCTGGTCTAAAGTATGTCGCCTTAACAACCTTAAGTTGTGTTCCGGCATTAGTGACCAGGTTCCAGTCTCCCTTAAGAGAGCAGCAGCGCATTTGTAGCAACTTTGGTGTTGCAAATGTCCATAGGCGATGGTAACCGCTTTCCATCAAGTGGGCCGTCTGCCTGTCTGATGACCTACTGCAATAAAAAAAAATATGTATATAGCAAAATGTGGCATGTAACTAAAAATATACGCAGCGTTGCCGCTGCGGCGATATAACGCAACGCACTAATGAGGCTTCTCCCTTAGTGAGAATTCTGGCAGTTATTACTTACCTCCACCTTAGTGGGGATTAGGCCGGACGCATTAACGCAAAAAACGTATGAGAATTCAGTTTTTGGTATTTTAAACAGAATTTTCAAAACTGCATCGTGTAAGCTAATTCATACAAACATAGGTAATTTCCATACTACTACAATTGTTTTAAATATTAGCATAATTAGTGAAACGAATCATTTCAGAGCGTCACGTGTTCGTACATCTCATTATTACTGATTACGTATTTTACAGTTCATTTAAGTTATATCGCTGTAGTAACACTTGATTAAGTTTTATTTTAAAACTAATTAATGACAAAGTATAAACAATATTAGTTTTACATTTTTTTTAAATTTTGTTACAAAGTAGTCGTTTCATGTGACATTACTTAGAGATCAGGTAACGCGTTTGCGATACCCCTAGTGTTGCAAGCTTCCATAAGCGACGGTGACTGCTTTTTTTTATTGCAGGAGTTCAGCAGACAGGCAGACGGCCCACTGGATGGAAAGCGGTTACCATCGCCTATAGACATTTGCAACACCAAAGGTGCTACAAATGCGCTGCTGCTCTCTTAAGGGAGACTGGAACCTGGTCACTAATGCCGGAACACAACTCAAAGTTGTTATGGCAGTATGCTCTAGACCAGGGGTGGTAGCCATCCAGTCGGGCAAATGCCCTACCACCCTACCACCTGCATTCCATCATGTGGGCTGCTTGCCTGTTTGCCTTTTTCACGGAATAAAAATGCTATAAACATTCGCAGTTTTTTTTATTACCATTTAAATCTGAACGTATTTATCGATGGGTATCGAAAAGTTTTTGGTTAGAGAGATATTTTGAAAACAGGTCAGAAGAAGAGAATTATTCAAATAAGTTCATTACACAACATAAACATACATAAACTATGCTCCATATTCCAATAAGAACAATAACTATTCAATCTAATTAGAAGACAGGTCCTTTATATTTTCGTAAATTGAGACATCTATAATATTGAAAAATGGCGTGTCTGTTGTACAGTGAAGCTATTTAAAAAAAATGGAAAAGATTATATAAACGATGGAGAACACGATGCAATTTTTTTAGATTTCTTGTCTATTTGTTCAGGATTTATGTAAAAACTACTAGGCTGATTTCAATACGGTTTTGGCTGATCGACAATAAGTTCTTAAACTTGAAATCTTCGTTACTTTTATTCCGGGAATCCTGCGGTAATTTTTATGAGCATGATTTAAAATTGCAAATTTAAAAAAAGTAAATCCAATCCGATTCTTTCACTGCTCGAAAGCAAAATTTTATGTAATAAAATGTGTGATATTTCTTATCCCGGGAATTTTCCCTGGAGCGGTTTGTAGTTGTTCGGGTGCATAAAAATTAGCTTATTCCGAGACAGTTTTCACTAAAAATGATGGCTTTGGATTCTTTTTTAATTTCCGCGATACTTTGTGTCCCGAGAAACCCGCAGAAATTTCAAGTCAAGCGTGTATGAAGTCGCGGGTCTATCCTAGTAATTGTATAAGAATTTAATTATCAACCTTTGGTAATAAGTGTAATTGGGCACGATAGCAATAAATAAGATAAGGGACGCAACGAGTCTGTCTGAACATAGTAGGGACTGAGTTATGGCTGCCGGTCATAGTATGCATTATGGTCGATTGTGAAGAATCATGAGAGGCGGTACAAACCATATGCGACGTGGTAATATCGCAAAAGGAGGCGGTGGAAAGGGAAAAGGAGGATGCAACTTCCGTGGCCTCGGTCCACCGTCGTATATCAGGTATATTCTAGGTATATTCTATCCGTGCAGGAACGGAGAAAGAATAAAATTTCCTGCGGCCGGGCGGCCTGTCGTAAGAGGCGACTAAACAACCCACAGCCAGGTGGTAGGGCATTTGCCCGACTGGATGGCTACCACCCCTGGTCTAAAGTATGTCGCCATAAGAACCTTGAGTTGTGTTCCGGCATTGGTGACTAGGTTCCAGTCTTCCCTTAAGAGAGCAGCAGCGCATTTGTAACACCTTCGGTGTTGCAAATGTCCATAGGCGATGGTTACCGCTTTCAATCAAGTGGGCCGTCTGCCTGTCTGCTGAACTCCTGCAATAAAAATTAAAAAAAATCAGGGCGCCGAATAAGGAACTATCACCAGTACCTTCCACCCTAACAGCGGCCATGAACGACAAGATTCGAGGGTACTTATCGCTGCGCGCTGCGTAGTATACCCGCGCGTAAATTGTTTATGCTGGAGAGTCAATATCCCTTTCTATGTAGAAGGAGGGATTCTATGAGCCACCGCCGTCAGGGTCATCGGATTTATGTTTGGTTCCCGAGTTCATACGGCGTCGAGATGAAATAATTATGTGGTTTAGTTGGTAGGTTCCAGTACGCCATCAAGAGTCTAACACAAGAGTAGTTTTCGAACAGTAGGGTGTCCATGACGGATTACACTTCAAAAAAGAATAGGCAACGAGTCTGTCCTACGGAGTGGCAAGGACGTATACCTGTGGCCCTAGTATAAAGGCGGTTGGAACACGGAGGGAATTTTTTTATAGCATGAGTTCAGCAGACAGGCTGACGGCCCACCTGATGGGAAGCGGTAACCATCACCTACGGACATTTGTAACATCAAAGGTGCTAGCAATGTGCAGCCGCTCTCTAAAGGGAGGCAGGAACCTGGTCACTAATGCCGGAACATAATTCAAAGTTGTTATAGCGGCACATTCTAGCCCAGGGGTGGTAGCCATCTTGACGGGTAAATACCTTACCAACTGACTTTTGGTTGTTTTGTCTCCTCTTACGGCTGCCCGGCCGCAGGTAATTGTATTGTCCGTTACTGCGCGGGTCGAAACCCGTGCAGGAACGGACAATACATATTCACATTTCACTAAAGTGGATATCCTTAACTCGGGTAGCAGTTATATTTCTTCGGAGGTGCTAGTGCCACCCGAACGTGGCAAACCACACTCGCCCTCACCGTGTTTCCTCCGCGGTGGTTAGTTGTCAATCGGATTCCCCCCCGTAAAAAAGCTAGGGGTCCGCGTTATTATCCTTTATGAGGGCACTTTGACCTTTTATAAATCATCTTATCACAAAAATGTAGCAATGAAAACAAACTACCAATAGGTACTTGGAAATGATTGATTTGCTGCTGGGAATTTGCAGAAAACTATTGAATGAAACCCAGCGCAGAGCTAGCCTATATATATCCCGGGTCAGCACTTAGGATACTATTATCCCGATAAATAGCGTCATTATTTATGGAATATATAAATAAAGCCAAAAAGGTCATGCTGGTGTCGCGTTGTTTTTGGTGCCGCTGTAATAATACACTAACAAATATACCCTGACCGTAACGTCTAGCACGATAATTTTTTGCCTTCTGGTAATATTCTATTTTATCTGTAGTCGAGATCAGTGAACCATAAATAAAGCGAATTTATTCATGTTATTTTAATTTTAACGTTGATCCGAGTTTTAAATCCGCTAAAAATTAATAAATACGCATGTAACAATACAAAGTTTCACGTAAGCAGTGATTTAAAAAAATTACGAAGGATGTTTAGTGGAATTTGAAGAATATTTAGTGGAATTTGAAGAATCTTTAGTGGAATTTGAAGAATCTTTAGTGGAATTTGAAGAATCTTTAGTGTAATTTGAAGAATCTTTAGTGGAATTTGAAGAATCTTTAGTGGAATTTGAAGAATCTTTAGTGGAATTTGAAGAATCTTTAGTGGAATTTGAAGAATCTTTTCGTTATTATTCGACAATATTTACCACAGAACAGACGACATGATAGGTTTGTAATAACCTAGCATATATAAATAAAAGCATCTAAACTAACCAGTTTAGATGCTTTTAATCAAATAATTGTTCTGTTAACTGTCACAATTTCACAAGGAGTTTATGTTATCATATAATCGAATACAATGCAAGAAAACTTAACTTATTTGTATTGTATTCTACTCATATTCCCTCAAGACTATAAGTAGAATACTGAGCCCAGATCACCGTCTTCTATGGGTAAGGTGCCCAGAAGGCTGGCTACGTTTCCTCGCTGGATCGCCATATTGATCCGTTGGCCGAGGTAAGCACCAGCCCTCTGATCACCCGAAGAGTCAATGGGTTTGAGTTATTATTAAAGTGAACATCATAGGTTATGTTGACAAAATGCGTACACCGTAACTAAAGCAACTTGATACTTGCACGATGATTGATGTCGTAATAAAATTTACTAGAAATCATATAATCATATATCATAGATATCGAAATTACTTTTGACCTAATATTAGAATTTCTACAGTTTAAACAAAGCGAAAGTGGCGCCTCTGTTATTTTCTACTTTATTTTGCCACCATATACATGGTAGTATGTTGTTGTTGATGACATAAAATTATTCTTTAGCACATAATTGTTATCGAATTGTTTAAATAGCACGTTCACGTTTTAATATAACAATATGAAATGACATTAAAAAAGATTGAAAAAAAATAATGTATAAATTGCGGAGTTCTTGGATTCTCCTTAAAAATATAATAGAAAGAATTACCATTCTTCCATTACATGAAAATATTTTTTTTCAATCACTTTAAATTTTAGTTCAAAATGTATTACAGCATATTTTTTAGGTTTATAATATTTTTAATAACATTAAAAACGCTTATTAAATTATGTATTGTATTTTCATCGGCTCTTAATACACATTCACTGTAAGTAATAATCGCGAAATATTAAAAAAAAAAATTTTTTACATAATATTTTAAAATACTGTACATTTTACTGTAGTATTATATAATTGGCATCTATATTGATTAATTAAACTGTGAAATGTTTTGCGATAACACTATAACACTTCGTTAGTAGAACAAGGCGCCTCGCTGACCGAACCTGACCTTTGCGAAAAAATTTATGTACTCACAATTACTATTTAAAGTCGATTAATTACTATGGTAATCTAAACAGTAGTCTATCCGTGCAGGAACGGAGAAAGAATACAATTTCCTGCGGCCGGGCGGCCTGTCGTAAGAGGCGACAAAACAACCCACAGCCAGGTGGTAGGGCATTTGCCCGACTGGATGGCTACCCTTGGTCTAAAGTATGTCACCATAACAACCTTGAGTTGTGTTCCGACATAAGTGACCAGATTCCAGTCTCCCTTAAGAGAGCAGCAGCGCATTTATATCACCATTGGTGTTGCAAATGTCCATGGGCGATGGTAACCGCTTTCCATCAAGTGAGCCGTCTGCCTGTCTGCTGAACTCCTGCAATAAAGTAACAATTCACAGAAGGAATGACCTTGTATTTAGAATGTTTTCAATATAATGCCTCTGCTACACCTGGGATAATGTTGGTGTTAGTAGTCATGTCATGTCTTAGTTCGCGTACTCATGGTGATAGATGGGTGAAAAAGGTCAGAATTCAGAAAGCCTTAAGTATACTTCTAACTCGCACGTCTATCACCTCCGTTATTCTGGTCTGCATTCTCAGACAATCTACACTAATTGTGTTTTTGGTTTTTTTTAAATAATAAACCCGAGTACCCGAGTACCCGAGTGAAAATACGCCGACAATTCTCGGACAAACCCGAATATTACAAAAAAATATATTCAAAAACCAATTCATACCAATTCATGTACCGCGTCATATTGAAGTTAATAGACTTAAAAAGTTATCATAAAGTGTGTAAGTATCAATTGAAATTCAAATGCAATTGATAGAAAGAACATGAAGATGATAATGCGTAGTGAGGAGAGCAACAAGAATATTATAAAGAAAATTGATGGATATAATAGGAAAGGTAAGACATAGGACATGGATGGATTGTGTGAAAGGTGACATGAAGATTTGTAGTGTGGCAAAGGACGTGCATCAGATCAGAAAAATAAATTAGTAAGCTTTTTTAAAAAGGTTTTTAAATATAACTTTTGAGATCCTGAATATCATGTAGCAGCAGAGTGCTAGCCAAGACAAGTAAAACGAGCCCAAACACGACGGGTCTATCTTGTTTAGTACAGGAGTTCCTATGGCCATCTTCCGACTTCATCATCAGATCAGCTCCATAGTACCATATTATTGTATTGTCACGCGATATATATATATGTGTGCAAAATTTCAGCTCAATCAGAAACCGGGAAGTTGGTCAAATTTAACGTGCAAGATTCCACCCGGACTTACATACATAGGTACATCCATTGCAAGTTAAATAAAAGCTTGTAAAAAGTATGTGTCAGCTCCGATGCACGACTGGAGTTTACTCTTTAAACAAAAAAATATTGCATGTGTGCGACGACAGCGGCCGAATAAGGGTGGTTACATGAAAAACATACAGACAGATAACTAAACTCACAAACATAGTAATTAAAAATTAAAATCATATAAGACGTAATATCAGAACGCCTGACAGAAATATTTAAGGGTAGTTTTACTACAACTCATCTTGGTAAGAAAGCTAATATAGGAAAGGTGAACATACAAATTAAATTTTAATAAAAAAAAACTTTTTTGTTTTTTTCGCTCTAATACAAGGGAAAAAAAAACATTGTTTTTTTTTACTGCATGAGTTCAGCAGACAGGCAGACGGCCCACCCGATGGAAAGCAGTTACCGTCGCCTATGGACATTTTTAAGACTAAAGGTGCAACCAATATACTGCTCTGTAAAGGGAGACTGGAACATGGCCACTAATGCCGGAACACAATTCAAGGTTGTTATAGCGGCATACTCTAGACCAGGGGTAGTAACCATCCAGTTGGGTGAATACCCTACCACTTGGCTGTGGGTTGTTTTTGTCGCCTCTTACGATAGGCCATCCGGCCGCCGAAATTTGTATTCTTTCTCCGTTCCTGCACAGATAATTTGGATTTTGAATTACGTTTGTATTATTTCACTCCTCATAAAATTTCCATATCTGCGTTATTTGAAAATTGATTCTTAAAGAGTAAACTCTAAAAATATACGTTTTTGACCTCAAATTATTTGGAAAAGGTGAAAGGAAAAAGAAAAATAAGGCATATTATATATAAATGTGCGAATTGTTTTTGTCTAATTTTTAAATATTTACTAATTCTAACACGCAATAAAAGTCTGATAGTCATTAATAGTTTGCAAAAAAAAGTTTTATTACAATTACGACGCCTTATAAGTTGATAGTTCATATTATCTGTAGAGCGGTCATTACTTCTTCTTTCTCTACTCTGGTACTAATTAAATTATGATAAAATCCGAACTTTCAAGAATATATCATACGTCGAACACTCAGTTGGAATATGCGACCCATTTTTAAAATATTACTCCGAGAAAACCAGCAATGTATACTCTCTCAGATAGATAAAGTTTAAAGTTCATTCACTATTTATCAGTCCGCAGTGATCATTATTATTGTAATAATTTACTTTATCTAGAAATAAGATGTTCCTTGAGTTAGTATAGTCTCGACTCCTGAACGAATTTACATTCCTAGTCACTTAGTTAGTAAATTTTGTAAAATTGTACTCTAGTTAAAAAAAAATAATGTGTTAATAGACTTAATAAAATGGGTTTTGATTTTTCACGTAGACAGTGGTTAACTATAGTGGTTATATCGATCGCAGATTTTTGTAATGCGATATGTGTAGCGTTACAAGCTCCATTTTACCCCCAAGAGGTACGTGTTCAATACTTACACCCCATTGAATGAGATCAATGTAATTAGATAATGTTTATGACTTTTCTTAAACGCTTTTTTTTTATTATAAATATTATTCATTTTTATTGTAATAATAATCATAATTTATATTATATAATTTATTATTACATACACATTAAAATACCTATTTCCTATGGGGGTAGGTAGAGACTATGGTTAGAGAGATAGGTATGTTGATCCTGACAAACAACTTTCGCTTCATCTAACTTCACAAATAATTATTACAGAATAATATGTTGTATACTTAATACATAAGTATGTACGGTCATGTAAAACCGTAATAAGTTTTTTTATAAGAATTTTCTGTCTTATTTTCGTGATTAGTAAATTCATCGAGCATATTTAACATATCCAGAAAGATTAAAAAACAATATATATATATATATATATATATATACTACAATAACGGTATATAATATACCGAAAAGCGAAATATACAATAAAAAAATTCATTTCAATAATAAATAAACAAGTAAATAAAGACCTTATACGGGCTCTACCTAGAACTGCTGAGCTCAACAGATTGCTAGTTGGAGTAGAACAGCCCTAGTATTCCTCAAGAGCCAAAGATTCTTGATTTTGCGTATTATCTACTTATCATATTTTACTTGCGTCTAGGTTCATAAAAAATAAATATATCCGTCTGATAAAATTCTAGATGAAACGTGTCTATATGGTCAACTTATTTTAAAAACAACCACTTAGTTAAGTTTAGACTATATGCTTGAATCAGAACATATAATATTTTTCTTTCACAAACTTAAAGCAGTTAGTCTCCAGTATTTATATTTCACAAAACCCCGAAACATGGTTGCTGGCGTGATCCCAATAGTAAAGGATATTATTAGTTGTTATCTTTTTGTTTGGAAAATTAATGTTTGCCAGGTGGTAAGGTATTTGCCCGTCTAGATGGCTACCATCCCTGGTCTAGAGTATGCCGCCATAACAAACTTGAGTTATGTTCCGGCATTAGTGGCCAGGTACCAGTTTCCCTTAAGAGAGCAGCAACGCATTTATTTGTAACGCCCTTTGGTGTTGCGAATGTCTATAGGCGACGGTAACCGCAATGCATGAGGTGGACCGTCCGCCTGTCTGCTGAACTCATGCAATAAAAAAATAATGTACTTTTTCACGATGAGATATTCTAAGACATTTGGAAACTTTCTTAGTTTTTATAGATTGTTTATTTAATATTCTTTGTTATTTATTAAGAATCACCTGTAACTATAAATTAAACGACGCGTACTATACTATTAAAAGCTCTTTGACTGTCTGATAAGGGATCTGCCAAAATACTATGGCAACAGCCTATATTAATAATTACTTAATGCAATTTCCCAGGCTGCTAGTCTGGACACGTTTCACTAACATATTATAGAAATCGTCGATTTTATAATACTAGTGTTCGCTCGTAGTCGAAATTGGACCACAATAATTAATTTAAATTATAAGTTTGACCATTATTAAGGTTCTGTTGTCAAAGACTATATACTTCTATAATCACAGATTTCGCCAAGGCTACACTGTTAATTTGGCTTTAACAATAAAAAAATAATATATATGCGTGTGTGTATCAAGTACATGCTAGTGTGTGTAATTTTTTTTTTATTGAATTAATGTATTTTCTATGCATAATTTTTAAAAAATATTAACATTCTGCACTCCTTCTCTATATAAACTATAAATGTGCGAAATTTCATACTCCTCCGTCAGCGCAATTTTTGTAAAAAGGTATACAAAGTTTTTTCTGTGTTTTGGGTTCACGTATTAATATATAAATAAGACAGTTCCGTGAAGTCAATAATCACCTCAGATCACGCTTTGATTATCAAATCAGAAATAAACACCTGAATGTTGATAACAGTTCCTCGCCTCCGCTCCTATTTGAGATATAACATTTAAATATTGTGTAAATTCATTTTTAAAATGTCACTACTTATCATAACCTACACGACTCTTTGCGGTACGAATAAACCTATAAGGGTTCTGTGCCACTGTCGAATATGATTTTGTGTATATGAATGTAAGCATATTGGAAAATTACTTTTCTAAAAAAGCTACAAATATAGAAACTTACCGTGTTATGTGACAAAAATCTATCTACTTAATTAAATAACTTTGATTCATTTTTCTTCGAACGATAGTTGTTTTTTTCTTTAAAATAGTTGTTAATACTATAATACCTAAGTATATATGTTCTTAATAAAAACGATTTCTATATACAACTTCTCAATAGTGATTTTCCAAAAAAAAATGCAATAGTTTTTATGTATTTCAACTGGAGATCAAGAAATAACGAACAATGTCTAGTTTGAAAAAATATATGTGTATAAAATGAAAACATATAATTACAAAAACATAGTGGTTTTTTATTATTTTATTGACTATTTAATTGAATTATCATTTTGCCCACTGCTGGTCCGCTAGGTTGTGCGCCTGATAACCCCTTTGGGAAGGAGTCGCATGTTATCAACGCTTAGCAATAATCGTCTCAGGCGTTTCCATATACGAGAGCCCTTGTTCTAGCATCTAATTAATTTGTCTAAAAGACCAACTTAAATCATTTATTAAAAAATAAAACTGAATAAATAATATTTTCTTAAGTTTCCGCGACTTGTATACATAATAAAACTACGTTTTAACGGTTTTAAGCGCGGTAATTTTATTTAATTTTGGTTTTTCCGACGTTTCAGCCACTTTTTCACGGAAGACAAAGATGTCAAGTGTCAACGAGTATTGTCAAAGTTTTATTTAGCCTACCACCAACTTGTTAATTTTAATTATTTAGTTTTAATTTTGTTTATGCTTATTATTTACTCTATGGGAGCCTAATCTAATTTATTACCGCTTCGCAAGATGGCTTGAAGAAGCTAGGTAGGCTAGCTAGCTAGAGGCTAAATAACACGTTAACAATACTCGTTGACACTTGACAACTTTGTCTTCCGTAATCACAGCCACTGAAAAGTGGCTGAAACGTCCGAAAAACCTAAATCAAATAAAATTATCGCGCTTAAAACCGTTAAAACGTATTTTTATTAAACTGAATAATTTTTATAATAACAATATGAAATGGGTAAAAGAAACAAAAATATTTCGATTTAATAAACTTCAAAACATTTTTTTTATATAGTTAGAGGGAGAGTCGCACTTTTTACGACGACAAAATTAATATTTGCCCACCTATTGATTTAAATAAATAAAAAAACATTATCGTATATAAATATAATTTTTCAATACCTAACGATAATCTACGCGACGCAGTAAAAAAATCTCTCAATTGTAATTATGGCGGCCATCGCTGATTTTTGGAAGCAGTGTTTCTAAAAAAATGGCATACATAGACAGATGGACGAATATGAAAGGTTACATTATTGTCAAAATGTTTATCTCTCTCTAAACTATATATACATCTTCGAAATCGATTCGCATCTACGAAAACATAAGATTGATTATTGATATTTTTTTAACATCTGCACGGATAGAAATATCATGTCTTGTCATGTGCAGGAACGGAAAAATCATATAATTTCCTGTGGCCGGGCAGCCTGTCGTAAGAGATAACAAAACAACCCACAGCCAGGTGGTAGGACATTTGCCCATCTAGATGGCTACCACCCCTGGTCTAGGGTATATCGCTGTAACAACCTTGAGTTGTGTTCCGGCATTAGTGGCCCGGTTCCAGTCTCCCTTTAGAGAGCAGCAGTACGAATGTCTATAGATGATGATAACTGCTCTCCGTCAGGCAGACCGTCTGCCTGCCTGCGGAACTCATACAATAAAAAAAAGAAAAACATTTATGTAACATTATCCATTATTACAATTACAATCTGAACTCATAATAATTAAGTATCAACGATCGTAGTGACCCCAAATAAATAAGTAATTCGATATAGATTGTCTTCATAGTAATAAACAATAAAAAGTCTGGAACAAATCACAAATCTTATCAAAGTTACATATTATGTTTAATCAACATACATACACACATAACTTAACGCCACTTCCCTTGCGGGGAAGGCACGAACGACAGAGCGCCATTCAAGCTTATTCTTACACACCTCACTTGCTTCTTTGACATTCATAGCTCTTGTCATGCACGCTCGTCTGTTCTTAAGGCTCCGGACATCACCTTCTGCTAGTACACGATCAATTTGATCATGGAAGGTGTTCGTGGCCTTCCACGACTTCTGCACCCATCCACTTTTGCATTGTATATCTGTTTAGTCATTCTTTCATCATGCATTCTTTCCACATGCCCGAACCACCTTAAACTGAAATTTTCTCATGTTTAATCGAGAATACAATTACAAGTTTATGTTCCATATTATAAAGATGTCGAAAGTTCATGTTCATTAAAAATACATCATACTAATATATTTTAAGCGAATACTTAGGTAAATCTGTTTGTGAACTTTTCGTGGTGAAAATGGATAAACGGGTAATCTAACAGAATCATATGACGAGGAGGTAGATTGTATTCTAAGTAAGAAAGAACACAGACTACCTTTTGTCTCAAAACACAACATTGAAGCAGATAAAATATAGGAAGAAAATCTGGTAGGTCGTTCCGCAACTCCTCATTACATATGAAAATTCATAACAAGGCTTTTTGTAAGAAAAAAATACATGTTTCAGCGTTACAATTATCTTTTTATTTGAGAAAGCTAAATGTGAGCTTAATCGCGAGTAATTACTAGTATTCCATAAGATAAAGTGTCGAAAGTTCATGTGTAGTATCGACACAAATAAAATAAAATCAAATATTTTACCAAAGCAGGTTCATACACCTTCGCTTGATATTGATACGGTCTCCCACAAAAGATCTGATTCTAAAGCACTGATAAGTCAAATTTTTAATTAAAATCTAGTCATATCTATTAAGAATAGAGAACTGATTATAGATATAACTTAAAAAGGATATCTGTCCCGTCTTGGATACGAAGTCCCATCCTTTAACTGCAACAGGTATGAATCTGTCACATTCATTCATGAATCCAAAGCCTAATAAATTTCCATGAGCTACCGCGCTCTAACTACGCAACAGTTCTTTAAAACCTACATACAAATACGTTACAATAACAACCTGAAAGTCTATGACGATATGGGGTTCATTTAAGAAGGGCCTCACAAAATTTCTCCAAGGCCACAATATGTTAGCAACGCCTTGGGGTTGCAAACGTCTATAGATGGCGGTAAACATTTTCCATCATATGGGCCTGAGAGAAATAGCTGGTTTTAGATCCATATTTGAGAAGAACGCGATAGACAAAGTAATTCAATTTAGTTTTTTATTTCAGGCAGAGAAAAAAGGATGCTCGGCGACAGAGTATGGTCTAGTCTTTGGTATATTTGAACTCGTAGTGTTCCTTATTAGTCCAGTATACGGAGCTCATTTAAATAGGATTGGACCGAAGCTATTATTTAATGGTGGAATACTTACGACTGGGACATGTGCTATATTGTTCGGGTAAGTTGTGAATATTTTGTTATTTATTAATAAATGCTATCAAACGACTCATCACCTCTTCAGGTGATCAGAGGGCTGGACTGGCCTTCCTCGGACAACGGATCAGTATGGCAATCCAGCGAGGAAACGTAGCCAGCTTTTTGGCTGCTTTAACAATAGATGACGCTGACATAGGTTCATTATTCTGTATAGGGGTTCTCACTCGCACCCGCACATGCCGTCGAGATGAGAGCGCGAGTGTTCCGCGCGCGCTCATCTCTCTTCCCGTGGGGCGCGTTACAGACCGCCCTACGCAATAATGACACCAAGCAGTAGCCGGGGGATACGTCCCCTGGCATAGGAAGAGGCCCAGTGAGGGGGGCCCACGCCTGCCAGGGCACTGCGGAGTCGGGCAGCCCATTTCCCGTAGCCCTGACATAAGGCCCAGGGGTTTTAGTGGGTATCCCTAACTGGGGCGTGGCAATAGCGTGGCACCGGTTCTGACCGGGCACGCTAGTGCCACCCCCGATCTGGCGAATCCCACACTCACACGGGTCGCGAACATCCCCCCAGGCTTCTGTGCCTGTCGCGGCTTAGTCCTCAAACGGATTTCCCCTGGCCAAAAAAAAAAAAAAAGGTTCATTATTCTAATTGCAGTCTTGAGCGATTATAGGTAGAATACAATATAAATAAGTTTTCTTATAGTGTATTAGTTTATGATGTTTTAGTTGATTACCAAGCCACATTTGCACTTAATAGTATACCCCAATAGATGTTGATGAGCAAAAGCAGAGGTTGGAGGAAGACAAGCTAATTGCACGTGTTTTTTGTTACGAGTATTTTTTTACAAAACATACGTATCGAAGCTAAGAACTATTAGATGGTTATGAATCAAATGAATATTTTTCCCCAATTTCTTTGAATTTACACCACGCACACGATGTCATCATTTCCAGTGGTAAAATTTCCTATTATTAACTATTATTGAATTGAACTAAATAGTAATAGATTGTGGATTGTTAGGAAATTATCCGTTGAATCACAATTATCTATCCCTTAAAGCGGCAGATAAAGTTATTCCTCCGGAAGTCCAGTTATTCATTGGATAAAGCCGAACTGACAATTGAAAAATTCAATTTTGTATTATCTGTCGAATAAACCTTATCTGATTTTTATCTGATGATTGAAAAATGGGCCTTAATATGAATATACTGCGGTAGATATTATTATGTGGGTTTATATTTTCCTAAACATACGTTGTTTAAGCTTAGAACATCATTTTGATACTTCATGCAACAGTTCTAGCATGGACCACAAATAAATGTGGTGATCCAGGAAGGACACTTGAAGTCTTTTGGGTAATTTATCAATAAGAACAGAGACTTAGGCTCAGTCTTCTCTTCGTCGTCTTCTACCTATAATCTTAAGGGATTATTGGTAGAATACAATATAACTAAGATTATTTAAACTGAAATTTTCTTTTTGTATTAATAATATAGTCCATATTATCTATTATTTATTTATTTAATTTTTATAATATTTATGGTATTTCATTTGCCAAAAATATTTTTAAATACTGTTAATGATCAAATTATTCTTTTCTTGACTATACTTTAGGTTACTGGACAAAGTGGAAGGTCACGTAGCGTTTATCACTCTCAGTTTTACAATACGAATTGTTGAAGCCATGGGCAATGCGGCGTTCCTTACAGCTTCTTTTGCAATTATCGCCAAAGAGTTTCCAAATAACGTGGCTACTATGTTTGTAAGTACACATATAAACATTTAAATTCATGTATCATAGCAACTTAGGGAACTTCTTAGCTGTGTAATTGGAAACCCTAACAAGTGTTTCCCAAGAAATTTTACAACACTGCATAAAACGTGTCATGAACTTCAACCACATTTCGAAACTATTTACATTAAAACCTTTTTATAACGAACCTCAATATAACGATTTTATCGATTTAACAAATTCTTAGAAATCCTCTATAATCGGCCTTAAGAGTAAATTCAAAATATACCTTTACATTAAAATACAATTCTGTAAAAACCTTTTTATAACGAATTTTCAATTAATGCATATAATTAACCTCTGTGTAACTATTTTGTGAACCTACAAACTTTGCATAAAGTGTTCTAAAAATCCACCTAACAAGAATTCATGTCTCGACAGGTTTAAACATATTCGTTTACGGTAACAAAATCCAGAAAACTTTCATAATAAACTAACTGGTTAACGCTGTAAGGTAAATAAAATATTAAAGCGTTCATGAGAATGTGCTTTACTTTTTACTTTAAGATTGCTTACCTTCTTGCTAAAACTAATTTTAGATCAAAATAACCTCTATATAACAAACCTCATTGTAACAATTTTTTTGTTTAATGAATATTTCCTAATCCCCTTCAGATTCTTTATATCAAGGTTACACTATATTTATCTTATTGGGAGTCAGGGCCGTCTTTACCCGAGGGTGCAAGACTTATAAATAAAATAACAGGCGTCCATATAAATAAAAAAAGGCTTTTGTTTGGATCGATTCTGGTTTAATGCAGGCTGGAAATGAAAATCAGTGCTGTGTCAACTCCTGATACAGCATAATGCTGAGTTTCTAGCCTTATTGCCGTGAATTTTATATACGTACAAGGGTTGCTACCTTTTTTTGATGAAAATATAGTATTTTTGTTTTTTAACCGTAAAATTGGGACAATTAGTGGAAAAATAATACACATTTCAATTTCATTAATAATTTTATAATTGAATTTTCTGTGTACTTGTTACTACTTTATGCTTTGGCCAGTAAAATTTTATTATTTTTAAAATAGTGTCTTAATAAAAAGCGTGGCAATTGAGATAGCGATGAAAATACTATATTATTTATTATATATTACTATATAATTTCAGACTATATTATTTTTCTATAATATACTAGCTGACCCGGCAAACTTAAACAAACCGCCTCAGAGCCAATAAATAAAAAACGTTAATTTCTGAACGAGCCGGGAGGAACATCAAACGTTTGATATTTAAAACCAAAAAAATGAATGAATAAAACTTCACTTTTAAAGTTAATTTGATTTCTGATCAGGTATGATTTTTAAGGGAAAGCGAAGTTGTTGTTTTTACTACATTCCAAGCATTTTTTCATATTTACTCACCTTTTAAACCTTCCCTGGACTTCCACAAATAATTCAAAACCAAAATTAGCCGAATCAGTCCAGCCGTTCTCGAGTTTTAGCGAGACTAACGAACAGCAATTGATTTTTATATATATATAGATAGTACAATTAGCTAAAATATAATGCGATACTATAGTAGTAAGTAAACACAGTACTTACATACGTATTATTCTTTCTTTTCTGTTTTATTTTAATATTATTTTTATGATATATCATGTTCAAACCAAAGATAGATGTAGATAAATACTTAATTGAATTAAAGTACCTGGGTCAAAGACCTTATCGACAAAAACAAATCATATGCTGAATTATTATACTATGGAACTTATCAAAAGAATTATCTTGTTTGCAAAGAATTTTATTCCGTAAATACCTATATTTTTCTCTTTTTGTTATACCTTTAGGAACTGTTATCACTTTGTTGTTTGCCTAACCAAAAAAATCTAATGTTTTTATATATAGGTTAATCATGGTGGTTTACTTAGTAGTGAACACATCCTGTTCCAATGACGTGGGTTTGAATCCTTGCCGGGGGAAGAAAACACTAACACAATTGTACTCACCTAACCTGCAAATTGTAATAATTACCAGTTACTGACGAGAAAGGAAAATATTGGAAGGGAAGCTGCACGTAGGGCCGTCTTAAGCGTATTTGGCGCCGAAGTGCGAAAAACAGTTTGCGCCCCCCTTACGAACAATATTTCAATTTTTACGCTTCATGTTTTAGGTTCCCCGGCCATAATATTTTCTTAAGTTTTCGCGACTTGTATACATAATAAAAAATATTATATAAAATTATTAGAGCTAGGCATGTTCGCTGAAGAGTTTCTTGCGCCGCTTCTTCTCTTTAAGCCATAACATGTTGCGAAGCGGTAGTAAATTAGATTAGGCTCCCATAGAGTAAATAATAACCATAAACAAAATTAAAATTAAATAATTAAAATTAACACGTTGGCGGTAGGCTAAATAAAACTTTAACAATACTCGTTGACACTTGACATCTTTGTCTTCCGTGATCACGGCCACTGTAAAGTGGCCGAAACGTCGGAAAAACTAAATCAAACAAAATTACCGCGCTTAAAACCGTTAAAACGTAGTTTTATTATTCCCCAGCCATTTTATGAAAAACAGGACTTTTATGCATTCGTCATGTCCGTCCGTTAATCTGTCCGTTTGGTTTTGTATGTCACAGTCATTTTTCTCATAAACGATTAGATTTATATGGATGCCTGACAGGAAGATGTAGTCTATATGAGTAGTACATTTAACAAAGGGTTGACTATGTTTACCATGTGCAGTCGCGGTTTGAAAAGGTTCGTCACCTTAAAGTCAATTTTTGCTTTCACAAGAAACAGCCAATCAATTTATTAATTTGCTTAAGAACACGGTACACATTATAGATGTCAAGACATATACAGTTTCACATGTTATTGTATACAAATTCAAAAATAGTAAAATTAATATTATATTCTCAGTACCGCCAACATGTGAATAAATGTCACATTTTGCTACTTTTATAAAATATAGAAATGTGAAAAAAAAGAAATTGCAATGTTGACAATGACAGACACTAAGATTAACAATATTTTTACTCATCAGAAACAAAGAGGATATAATCACTACTCTTATCAGAAATATTAAAACCAATAAAAAGGTTTTACATCTTTAAACAAACTTTTTATAGAAAATAGAAAATTATCAAACAACTTTGATCTAAGTAATTTTAAACTATACTGATAAAAGTTAATCATAATAATTTTCTTTAAAAACTTAAATTGAAATCAATCGACTTACGCCCGTTAGATTCTGCACCCAGGTGCCACGTATCCATTGCGCACCTGGGTAAAGGTGGCCCTGCCTGCACATCGGGATCATTGACATGAACTCGCCAATAAGCCTAAAATTCGGAGACCCTGGCCCAGCAGCTCAGCCCAGCCTGCGACATTTAGCAGTTGATATTTTGTATATAATAGTAGATTTCTTTAAATTTTTATGTGTATGGTTCTTTCTTTTTGTTGTCATTCTTTTTCCAGGCTTCCCTTGAAACTTTTTTCGGCCTGGGTCTCATAGTAGGTCCAACTCTTGGCGGAGCATTATACGGTCTTGGAGGCTACTCCCTCCCATTCGCAGTGTTAGGTGCAGCCCTTTTCTGTGCGGCTGTGATGAGCTGCATCGTTTTACCTAGAGGCCACGATGATGAGGATGTAAAGCACACAGGCCGTAAGTAATTATTTACGCTACTTATTTTTATATATGCACCTGTTCATTTTTAATAGCAAAGTTACATAAAAGTAATATAAGGGGTCCTTTTTGTCTAATTATTTTTCTTGAAATTACTTGATCATCCAACGCCACACGTTAGATATTATAAACCCCTAATTTAAAGGACAGTTAATTTACCTAAGTTTTGGATAAACAATATTATATGAAAATCGAATTACTCGACTTCGCTTATACGAACTTTGAACTACAATCCTGCAAAAGCTATTTAATTTTCCAGAATTAAACGTCTATGTTTATCACTGGTATAAATAGTACGTACATATAAGTATTCCAATTTTCATGGTACTCAGTTAATTCCGAAGTGTATAAAATAGGAAGAAGCAAATGTCGAGGATCGTAACTTTGCAAATAATTTACGTACTATTACAGATATGGACATTATCTCACATAAAAGTGTCTTATGCATAGTAAATTGGTAATATTTAAGACTTTGAATGTACATTGAAGATATTAAAAAAAAACTGGAATAGACTATATAAACGATGGAGTACGCGATGCATTTTTTTTTAGATTTCTTGTCTGTTTCGACTGCTAATTCTTTGACTTAAACTCTGCGCTGCTTGTTATGCTGAAAATCACGCGGGAAATTTTCTGGGACTTATTTAAAATGGTCAAATTTTAAAATAAAATCCAATGCGACTTTTTTTCTGATCGATAGCAAATTTAATGTAATACAATTTGTGATATTTTTATCTGGAGAATCTCGCACGAATTTCAAGTCAAGCGTGGACGAAGTCGAGGGCATGTCCTAGTATATAATACAAATGTTGGTAACATCAGAAGCTTTGCGTTCTCGAATTATATAAAAAAAAATGTTTTTTCGTAATTACAGCAACCATGTTTACTTTACTGAAGATTCCTGGAGTTTTATTGTCTGCAATCAGTATTATATCTACTAGTATGAGCATAGGTTTTCTACAGGCTACACTTGAGCCACATTTACGACAGGTAAACATTGGCATTATTTTGTATCATATGAAGACCTGTGTTTTTTTATCTCAATCAATCAATAAATCAAACGAAATATACTTATAATTGATACGCAATCATACTAAACTCACAGTTGCTATATATCTAAAATAATCCGAAATAATATCGATTTTTGGCAACGTTTTATATGAAATGAACATGTCGGAAAAAAAAATGTAACTGGTATAGCTTTAAAAACACTTTCATCAATAATTATATTGAATAAATAAGGTTCGTTAAATTTCTGAAATATTTGATTATATAAATGTTCCATTGCCAAATAACAAAACAGTGGACGTTGATCAACTGTATAACCCTTTGTTCTGATTATTCACAACAGATTCTTTTCCTTGAGCTTGCGCCATACAAGCTTTGAATCGATTTCCTTACATCTTATATATCCAAAATTTAATGAAAATTGATTCATGTCCAAGTGCGAGAAAAGAAAACCTTCAAACATACAAATTAGAACAGGCTAACAAATTCATACTCAAACGATTGCGTTTGAGTATGAATTTGAGTTTGAGTTGAGTTGTTTGAGTATGATGAGAAAACTTATTGAAGTATTCGAAATTCTTATTATAATAATTTATAAAATAAGCAAACCAATTTTAAGTCAGCACGGTCACATTGTTAATTATACTATTGCGGTGGTTTGTTACGACTGCCTAAAAGACAGAATATAATACATTTTTATAATAAACGTCCGTCGATCGCGTACAGCGTCGTCCTGGACGCAACCTCCGGAATTTGTAACAAGCCAAATAGTAAGTACTTAATATTTTCTTATGTTTTCGCGACTAGTATACATAATAAATTATTTCACCTCCCAACCATTTTAATATTATATAAAATTATTAAAGATAGACGTTTGCTGAAGGGTTTCTTGCGCCGCTCTGTCTCTTCGAGACTCAACATGTTGCGAAGCGGTGGTAAATTAGCTTAGGTTCGCATAGAGTAAATAATAAACAAAATTAAAACTAAATAATTAAATCGAACAAGTTGGCGGTAGGCTAAATAAAACTTTAACATTACTCATACATTTGACATCTTTGTCTTCAGTGATCACGGCTACTGAAAAACGGCCGAAACGTCGGAATAATAAAAAACAAATAAATTACCACGCTCAAAACCTTTAAAACGTAGTATTATTCATGCTAATACATTTATAATAAGTTATGTATTATGAAATGTGTTATTGTATATATATATATATATGACTATGTATATATTTATGTATTTGTATATTTATTTCTTAAATTAGTTTGAGTATTCATGTATCTATTGCTTTTTTCCTGCACCACCTATATTGCCTGTTTCAAATCTCTTTCATTTAGGTTGTCTAGAAAAGATTGCTGTGAGCGATAAGGCCGCCTATTGTATTGCCTACAAAATATTGTAAATATAGTCTGTTTTTATAATTGTATATTAGGTGTGCAATAAAGTGTTACCTCTCTCTCTCTATTATTACAAATTGTATTTCCTACAATTATCAACTTATTAATTTGTTTAACCCACAGTTTAAATTCTCCCCCATTATACTCGGCTTGATGTTCGTGATAAACGGTGGCGTGTATGCCGTTTCCGCGCCGGCTTGGGGTTGGTTATGTGATCATCCCTCGATGAAGCCGAAATACGTTACAGTTGTGGGTTGCGCCTTTGTAGCTGGTGGATTCATGTTAATTGGACCAGCTCCTTTCTTCGATATGCCTACGTAAGTATTAATTTTCGACCACTACGGCTTGGCCTTAAAAATTTGCTGATGCACTAACATCTTGCAAAGAAAATGTAATTAAAAGAATAAAGTAAATCCCCTACCTAATAAAGAATAAAATAAATATGTCAAAAACTGAGAAATGTTGTATTAACCCTTAAAAGGGGCCAAATTTAATATTATTTTTGTCCATAATCTGCCAGCTGCCATCAAAATTGCCGCGCCAAAACCAAGAGAATTATATCGTCTCTTTTACTCTAGATGGTTCCGTCTTAAAAGGTTAAAGACGTTATAACATATATGCAGCTCTATACTCTTAGATCATATAAACGTCTAGATCACGCATCAATTGCACAAAAACGGCCCAAAAACAGTGCACCAATTTTGGTGCACTGGCTTCAGTGGCTTCCCACGCCTGTTAGTGTCGTTTCGATTACTTTACTGGTTAGAGCTCTCGCAAAAAAAATCATTATGCCGGCCTGCGCTATTAAAATGTGTCGGAACTATTTTAAAACGGGAAAGGATAAGGATGAGATGTCATTTAACCGGAAAACTTAACACTTTTCTCATGATTTCTTTGTAAAAACGTGAAATTTAATTTCGACATTTTCAAGGTTATCGAATTGATTCATGTTGTCAGGTGAGAAGTGTGACTTATTTTCCAAAATGGGGACTTTCGTTACGATTTTTTTATTATTTACGAAATATGAATGATTGAAAAAATCTATAGAAAACAGACATGTAATGTTTGTGTGGGGTTTTCTTAAACTAGTTTATATTACGTTTTAGACTTCCTACGGATCCAATTGTAACATATTGTTGGACAAAGAGTTGCATTTTAAAACGAAGTATTTTCAATCATTTTCGGAGATATTTTTACACTATGTTATTTATATTTTCTTATCAACGGCACAATTGTATTAATTAATTATAAAGTACCTAAAATAATTATATATGATCGTGACCGATAAGATGTAAGTTGTGTGAAGGATAATTAGAAAATTTAAGAATACTTAACCATCATATAAAATTATTTCTAATCTAACCTTAGCGCTTTGGCAATATAAACTTTTTAATGTAACCTTATGACGTTTGACATAGAATTGACAGAATGCGTGCTGCAAATATCGTCAAAGAGGATGTAAAAAAAAACTGAATATCGTTTAAAGCAGATGCTTCGGTCGGAGTTATCTGTACTAATATTATAAAGAGGTAAAGTTTGTAAGTTTGTGACGTTGTAGGGGGTAATCTCGGGATCTACTAAACCGATTTTAAAAATTATTTTACTGTTGGAAAGCTACGTTAACAGGGAATGTAATAGGCTATATAACATGACGCTGTATACCACGGGAGTGGGACAGACCACGGGTGAATCCGCGCCGGGCCGCTAGTAATATTATAGATAACTCTTTATTGTCATAATTAAGATATTAATTTTGTCTATATTCTGTTAGCTGCATCTCCATTAATTCCTAATAAAGAAATAATTTAATATATTAATATGATTAAAAACAAATTTTAGTTCAGAAAATAATCAAACTGAACTAGTTTGAATAAAAACTTTTGGATATGAATATTTTTATTTCTATAATAGCCCTTTTCAAGTGGTTTAGTTGCTCTTCAGTCCCTGCATTAAACTATCCCGTGTACCTACCCCGTAGTTCCTACTACTGATATAAACTTTGGATTATACATAAAGCCTACTACCCAATATGAACTTATCGAATCGTTCCAAGTCTTCTATTACAAATGATTTCACTGACTTTTAGCGCAGGATAATCTTTGGGTTATAAATAGTCATCTAATAACCTTCGTGAACATGATGTGTAACACAAAAATAATTTGCCATTATGAATAGTTTTTTTAGAATTATTACATTAGTATTGGTAATTAACAGACTTATAAATATGTACTAATATCTGTACAGACATTTTATTGCAAATTAAAATTACTACATGTGCTATGAATGTGTTATGAATTTATTTGTGCATGTATTTTTTTATGGTTCGTTCCAAGACACACAACTTTTGTTGCTAATACTTTATTTAAAAAAAAAACTGAAACCTCAGTAATATTAAATTATATCTATAATATATGATTAAATCATAACGATCATTTAAACTTTTCACTTACATAAAAAAATATTTAATTATAAAAAATGGGGTAATATTTCTTTCCTGATATCCCGAAAACGCAGAGTGAATTTAGCAACGCTTCGCGTTTTTGATGCCGTTTTTGGCGATGTTGTTTGTTAGCAATGCTCTCTCTAGACATGTTATATCTCAATGTCTATACTATAGCCTAATGTACAAATGTATTATTGTTAAAGAAATTTCAATTTTTTTTATTTCTCTTTCTTCCAGTATAATGTGGGTTGTGATAGCTGGATTAGTTTGCCATGGTCTAGGGATGGGCAGCCAACTTGTGGCTTCTTTTTCCGATGCTCTAAGCACAGCTATGTAAGTATAATTTAAATCATAAGAAAAAACCGTTACAACTAAATATGCTCCGAAATTATATTTTTGATTTGCATTATTAAATCGTGAGTGAAGTTTTGTGTCTGTTATTTTGGTGAACTATAAAGTATTATCTATCTACTATATTAGCAAGTATTGTTTTTATTTCTTGAGTTCAGCAGACAAGCAGACGGCCCACCCGATGGAAAACCGTCACCATCACTATGGACATTTTCAACACTAAAGGTGCTACCAATGTGCTGACGATCTCTTAAGTAAAGGGAGACTGCAACCTGACCACTAATTCCGGAACACAGTTCAAGGTTGTTATGGCGGCATACTTTAGACCAGGGGTGGTAGCCATCTAGACAAGTAAATATCCTACCACCTGGCTGTAGGTTGTTTTGCCGCCTCTTACGACAGGCCGTCCGGCCTCAGAAATTGTATTCTTTCTCCGTTCCTGCACGGATGTATTTTGTTCAACATAATAGTAATAATCATTTTAGTTATAGGTCCTGATATAGGGTATATATTATTTTTGTTTTAGAGCTAGCGGCTTACCAAATTCGATAGAAACATACGGTCTAGTGTCAGGAATGTGGACGTCTACCTTCGCACTTGGAGCTTTCATAGGACCTACCGTATCTGGATTTCTATTGGATTCTATTGGGTTCAGGAATTCTACCCTTTTTGTCTTCATTCTGCACATTATTCTGGTGAGTCATATGTAAATTAAGTATTTAATAACCATCATAAGTATTTTGTGGTGCTTCTGAATGCCTATAAGTATTTTAGTTAAAGCGTTACCATAGATTTGAAGATTTCAATTGTCTACGAGAAATATTGATTTTCTCTAAGGAAAACTACCTATGTCAAATTTCGTCAAAATCTCCTAAATGGCAGGATCGTAAGAGCGGACAACGGACAGTATACCCATCCAGCCATCTTTGATAAGCGTAACGACTCTACTGTCCCTTCCCCTAAGAATTAGGAAGGGTAGTACAAATGTGGGATGATTATGGGCTGTTATTTTTAAGAAAGAACAATAAAATCATCATTTATTTTTTAAATTTTTATATGTACTAAATACGGAGGATAGCAAGCAAAAATACAATACAAGCAGCATTTTGTAACTTCTTTAGTGGGGTATGGAATTTTACAAAAAAAAAACAAATATTGGGAAAAAAGGTCTACCCTCTGGGTATCTGCCCATCTGGATGTCACCACCCCTGGTCTATAGTATGCCGCCATAACAACCTTGTGTTGTGTTCCGGCATTAGTGACCAGGTGTCCTTTAAGAGAGCAGCAGCGCATTTGTAACGCCTTTAGTATTGCAAATGTTCATAGACGATGGTAACCGCTTACCATTAACTGGGCTGTCTGCCTGTCTGCTGTACTCGTGCAAATAAAAAGAACCCAATACTTAAATATGTTTCTTAATTGATGATATCTTCATGGACAGTGTATACTTACCTAGAGAATAGTACGCGAAACTTGAAGACGCCCGAAACGTAATTTTCGGCCATCGGCAAATACAGACTGATAGCGAGTTCCTCAGATCTGACGCAAGCAGAAAGAACATGGTCATTTTACTGATGTTTACAGTGCCGTAAATATCTTTTTATGCGCCCTATGCGAGCTTCTATAACTGCCCCCTTGTTTTTTTAGATATTATTGGTACCCTAGGTAGAGCAATGCTATGTATAGGCCTAGTTTATTTCATTCGGGGTGATAAATTAACGCACAAGGACCTTGGTGTCGGTGGACCAACTATTTAAAATTTTGGAAGAAAAATATATTTTTTTTAAAAATTAGAACAAAAAAATGAGCGCGATGTTTTGTCTAATTTAACAGACGTTTTCATGATACTGGCATGTAGGTAGGTATGTGTTGGAATCGAGCACTAGGGGCGCAGCGGGAACTTATCAGGAGCAAACCGAAAAAATAATAGTCCTGCCTGGTCTGACTATGCTTGCGCCCCTCAGAGTTTACGCTCTGTGCCTGGGCACCGGTGGCACCGCCCTATTTACGGCACTGGATGTTTACAATACTTTTTTGTTACAGATGGTTTTGGTTCTCTTGTTTTTGTGGACTTGTGACCGTACGTCTAAGATGGACGTGTCAGTATCAGCCGGTGATCTGCTTCAAATTGATGGAACTCTTGATAAAAGTGTGCTTATTGGAGATAAATACATGCCTCAAGAGAGGGTTAAGAGGTAAGACGATATTCAATATATACATATAGTACGTGAGACATGAGTTTGTAAAAAAAAAAACAAGTTGCCGTGTCAGAGTTGGACATACACCTACCTAGAGAATTCCTCTATTATATACTATACTGATTTAGTCTTGATGGGTTCAACTTTCAGCAAAGTTTACGTGCCAGAAAGTTGCGAGAGAAATGGGCAGTACAAGTATGTTCACAAACATGGTATAGTACTCCTGCTGCATACTTCCCTAACAACTTTCCTACTTGCTACCCGAAAGTAGGCATAATATAAACAAGGAATTCATGACATTTGGCAAGAATGGGATTGAATCTTTTTCAATAGGTCCTGAAGGAGTTGAAATAGGGAATGAAAAATTGTATTAGCAATGCATGATTTCTTAAATTATGTACTTAGCTAGATGAACACGAAATACGTGGTAGTTTCGATTTTACTACATTTAGAAGGAAAAACGCAGACGAAAATATGAGTAATACCTAATAACAGAGGGCCTAAAGCGGCTGCTTTTGGAGAATTGCTTAGTGAAGTTAACACTTTTCTATATAATGCTGGTAGGCATAAGAGATCTGACATATAATATTCGATTTCAGTTTGATATTGTCATATACGTAACGTGACGTTATATCGTAAATCTCCGAATTCGGCCGCTTTAGACGCCCAAGTCTCTAATTAGCTAATGATAAATATTGTTTTTTCAAGTCGTCGCTGCGGCATTAGTGTGGAACAGTCCCGTCCTCCAGCCATGAACAGCCTTATCGCCTGCTCCAGTTACAAGAACCGCAGAAGTCCTTGGAGCCAACGCACACCGAAATACCGACCTTCTTATGGTAGCCTCGATCATCGCTATCGAGGCGCCTATGGCACGTAGACAATAAAATTACCAATACATAAAAACTGTGAAAATGATAGTATTCTTTTAAGTTCGCGGCTAGTACACATAATTAAAACTATGTTTTAACGGTTTTTAGCGAGTAATATTATTTGCTTTTTATTTATACGTTTCCGCCATTTTTTAGTAGCCGTGATCACGGAAGGCAAGGATGTCAAGAGTCAATGAGTAACGTTAAAGTTATTATTTAGCCTAACCCCAACTTCTTCATTTTAATTTTAGTTTATGATTGTTATTTTTCTATGGGAGCCTAATCTAATTCACCATCGCTTCACAATATGTTGTGGCTTGAAAAGAAGAAGCGGCTCAAGAAACGTCCACGCTTGACTTGAAATTTCCGGGACACAAAATAACCGCTTCCAGGAAATTTCCCGCGGGATTAATAATAATCGGTAGACAAACGCACACATTGTATATCCCCAAATTAAACAAGTTACGCTTGTGTTACGGGTAATATAACAACGGACTACTCTGGGGCCGATACTAGACACCCAGACAATAGTAAATAACGGAAAATTCTTTTTCCGATATTTACCATGACAGGTATCGAACCCGAAGATTCCCAGATTTCCAGGATGAAAAATATCACACATTTTATAACATAAAATTTGGTATCGATCAGTGAAAAAATCACATTGCAATTCGATTTTTTTTTATTTGGCCATGGCTAACTGAAATACTTCCCAGAAACATTCCCGCGGGATTCCCAGGATAAAAAGTAGCGCAGATTTTAAATTTAAAAATTCGCGGTCGATCAGCGAAAGACGCATCGAAATCGACCCAGTAATTTTTACGTGAATCCCGTGCAAACAGACAAACCGCCAAACAGAGAAAAAATGTGAAAATATTGAATCGTGTTTTCCGTCGTTTAAGTAGTGTATTCTAGTTGAGGTTTTTTAAATGGCTTCAATGTACAGACATGGCGTTTTTAGAATTTTATATTATAGATTACATTACATTATAATACGCTTAAAACCGGTAAAACGTTGATTTCATTGTGAAAATAACTTTGTGAATGTTTTTATTTTAGGTTTCTCTGTTTTTACAATAAATATACCGATTTATTTGTTATTTGATAAGCTCGAAACCTGCCATAGAGCTTGGATTTCAATATTTTATACATATGTCTTTGCTTTATACCTATAATGTTGTTAGTAAAATCATGGAGTAACAATACAAGAAGAATAGAATATATTTATTGCGTAATGCATGTACAAAGATGTTACGGTTTTTACAGTATCAATGCATTCGGCCCATAATTGGGCGTGCAAAATTAAAATTACAATATTGATTTGTGATTTTTACAAAGAATGTATCAATACAATTAAAATTAAAAATTAATAATAATAATCAATAAAATCAATATCTACTATATCAATCAATAAAAAATAACATACAATATAATAATAATCTATAAATAATCTAAATAATAAAATGTCTACTATTAAAGCATGTCAAAAATATATTTATGTCAGTTTATAGTGTTTCATCGTCCATAAACATGTTTATATTGTAATAGCATTTAGCGGTCAATAGTAAATTTAATTTTTTCTTAAATAGTGTACATGGCAGTTCTCTAAGAGATTTCGGAAGCTTATTGTATATGAAGGGCCCCATGCAATAGACACTTTTGCGCATTAATGCCGTAATTGAGTTGATGGTGCAGACTTTAAATTCATCGCGTCTGTTACGTGGAAAGACCTTCGAACGCTGACTAAATAACTGTGGATTAGTTTTGACAAACATTGATGTTTCAAATATATATAGACAGGGTACAGTCAAAATTTTATATGTTTTAAAAAAAGGTTCGCAACTATCTGTCTGTTTGAGTTTGAACATAGCTCTTAAGCAACGCTTTTGATGTTTGAACACTGTACCAGCTTCAGTGGAATTTCCCCAGAATATTATGCCATACCTAATATTAGACGATATGAGACCATGGTATGCAGCCAGGAGAGCGTCAACATTTACAGTTGATGAAATTTTGTAGAGTATATATATCATACTATTAAGTTTTTTACATAGGACACATATCTGATCTTTCCAGTTAAGTTTTTTGTCAATAACAAGTCCAAGAAATTTTATACTATCGACTTCTTCAATTTTATTATTATTATGTTTGATGTCAAGTTTATTAGATAAATTAGCAGTAGAGTCACGTTGTCTATAATGTATTAATTTAGTTTTATTAAGATTAATTCGTAAATTGTTATTGTCCAACCAAGAGATTATTGAGTTTAACGTATCATTAATGTTAATTTCGTATGTGTCAGCTTTTTCATATGATATACTTACAGCACTATCGTCTGCAAACAGAGACATAGGCTGTACAGTAGCACATGGTAGGTCATTTATGTAAATTATGAAGAGCAGTGGTCCTAATACACTGCCTTGTGGAACACCGTATTTTACTATGCGCTCATTAGATATGAAGTTCATTTCAGTTTTAGTCTCATTGTTTATATTTGTAATCATTGTGTATTGTTTTCTATTTTCCAAATACGACTGAATTAAACTTAAACTATTCCCTCTAACACCGTAAGATTCAAGCTTTGTTAAAAGTATTTTGTGACAGACATAATCGAAAGCTTGGGTCATATCACAGAATATAGAGCATACGGGGATTGTTTTATCTACTTTAGTAATTACATTATATAAAAAGTCATATATGGCGATATTGATAGTTTTCTGTTCACGAAATCCTTTTTGTTCTCTACGTAATAAATTCTTTGCTTCAAAATAATCAGAGAGTTGCCTATAGATATATTTTTCAAATACTTTTGAGATTACAGGAATAAGAGATATGGGCCTGTAGTTTACCATGATTTCTTTATTAAGCTTTTTGTGGACTGGTTTGACTATTGAACTCTTTAGAGCTTCAGGAAATATACCTGTGCTTATGCTCAGATTAATTATATGGCAAAGAGGTTCACATATTATATGTGCAACTGACTTTAGGATTTTAGTGCATATACCATCATAACCAACACTGTTCGTATTTTTTAAAGTTAATATGATATTAAAGATGTCCTTTGATATGCAAGGTTTAATAAATAGTGAGTCCTTTTGATTACATATTAGTGAAGTTACGCGATGTCCAGAGTTAGGTATTGGTGAAATTTTGTCAATAAAAAAGTCATTAAAAGCATTTGCTATGTCAAGTGGATCAGTGATTACTTTGTCTTCTATTTTTATTTTATTTATATATTCCCTAATTGTCTTACTTTTCGTACTATTGATAATTCCCCAAGTTACCTTTGCTTTATTTTGTGAGCTCTTTATTTTATTACTATTTTGTGCTTTTTGTGTTAATTTTATTATTTTTTTTAAAGTTTTTGTATAATTTATATATTTAATTTTATTTAATTCTGAGGGACTTTTCCTAAATTGCCACAAAAGTTTTCTTTTTGTTTTACTACATAACTTAATTCCACGTGACACCCATCTAACAGGTTTTGTTGTCTTAAAAGTTACAAATTTGTAGGGGAAGCAGAGTTCGTAGAATAATAGAAAATTTTCAATAAATTTTTCGTATGCAATATTAGGGTCTGTATCAGAGTAAATTTCAGTGAAATATATATTTTTTAAACAATTATGAAATTTAATTAAATTTTCTGTCGAATAATCTCTTCGTTTGACCCGCCAATATTTAGATATAGTTAGATTTTTAACAGGACAATTTATCAACTGAGCAGTATGGTCTGATAGAGCCAATTCTATTATTTCACTCTTACAGGACGTAAAATTATGCGCAAAATTGTCTATGCAGGTTAAACTTCTAATTCGTGTTGGCTGTTTTATAGCAAGCTTGAGGCCGTAGCTTAAAAGTAAGCATTCGAAATCAAGAGTTATACTGTTATTTTTCAGAACATCAATATTAAAATCACCAGCAACCAATACATTTTGGTATGATTTTTTTGAAAGTTCATTTAAGGCTTTATTAAGTCGTTCTAAAAATATATTAAAATTAGACAGTCTTGGAGTTCTATATACACATACAATTACGATATTATACATTGGTAATTCGACAGCACAGCATTCAAATATTCCTATAACAGAAAACTTTGATATTATGTCAACTTCAATCCATTTAAGCTCATTACTAACTAAGATACAGGCACCCCCTCTTTTGCTATCATTTCGACAAAAACATGAAGCTAAATTATAATTTGGTATCGTTAAATATTGCTGATATCCGTCCATAATAAAATGTTCCGTAATGCATATAACATCAATTTTTTTATTGGATTCCGCTAAATCATTCAAACAAACAGTTAATAAGTCTGATTTATTAAGAAGGCCCGCAATATTTTGATGAAATATGGAGATTTTATTACTACAGAAAAAACTTATCATTTATACAATCAAATTTGAGTTCTATGTTTATGTTATTTACATTTGTATTTGTGTTCTTATTTTTGTGAATAGAGAGCGCCAAATTTTTTAAAATTACCCGTAATCCTATGTTATTTATTTTTCCCGACCATTTATAAAACATACTGTAATCGTATACTAAATATAAATTAGTGTCGAATAAATATGCATAGTTATGCTTTTGTAAATCGAAATATATTGAATTGTTAAAATTCTGTATTCTTTGATTAATTGAGTCTTTCAGATAGCCGTAATGATAAGAAGGGGTACATATAATAACGTTAGTGTGGGTAATTTCTTTTAAAATTTTCCGTATATAGTTCACAAGTTCTTGGTTATTGTTCTGTTCTTGAAAGTCTTCATCACCAATTAATATGATACAGTAGTCACTGAAGGAAAAATTTATTAGTTTCTCTTGAAGTCCTTTTAGCAGTTGTTGGACATCTCCATTTGGTGTCAAATAGTGGCAGAATTTAAATTCATTCCCCATTGTGTCTTGTACTATAGATAGGATTTTGTTCCGTTTATTGTTACTGATAATACATAATTTTGATTTTACGTCCACAATTGGCTCTAATTTTTCTGGTATGTTACAAGAAGTCTTTGAAACACTGGCCATATTATAAATTGGCTGTTCTGTATTGTTGCTGTTATGGGTTTGTGTTTGTCTATTGCTCTTTGAAATGAGTGTCGCTGAATCAATTTGTATACATGTCTGTGTTTCCTTATCTATTTTGCTTACCGTAATTTTCTTTTTTAGGGGTGGAGAATTTAATTTAACAGGGCTATTCATAACTTTCTTATACATATCATTTTTTTTTATTAAATCTTCATTTTTTCTCTGTAGTTCTCTATTTTCAATATTAAGTTGCTCAATTTCGGAATGGGCGCTGTAAAGCTGTAGCTTTAACTCGTCAATTTGTTTTAAAAGATTACATGTTTGCTTGTCGTCTTCAATCGAAATATCCGGCAGACTGTTACTAGTGACATCTAGTTGATCAATGGTCATGTTACTATCGATTTGGTTTAGCAATGGTTGCGTGCGCGTTCGCCTTAGAGTAATATATTGATTCTCCATAGTTAATTGTATTATCAAGAGATGTCACTAACATCAATGTGACTTCTACTACTCGCTAGATGGCACTATGTAAACATTTGTATGGTAGATGTTTATCAAATATTTGGATATATCATTCATTCATTAATCTATGGTATTGAAAGTTATAAGGTTGGTAGTATTGTTGTTATTGACCGGCTGGTGATAATAGTTTTTGAATCGATGTCACCTCATTAACGATTTTTACTTATTATGATTGTGAATAAACTCCAATAAATAAGTCAGAAATGTATTAGGTATTAATACTTATCCGTAATAAGAATATTCTCAAGGATTTCCCGCGAGTATTTGTACCTTCCTGCTTATATTGAAGTAATTAATAGTGATTTTGTGGTGGATGGTTTTTCACTGTTTATATAATTAAGATAAGAGTTAGGTCTTCATCAACACTTCTCACAGGTTAGTCCAAGCACAACTTTTAATCTTAGCACATAATACTCAACATTTGTTAATATTTGACAATATTATTAAAGAAATATTATAAATGCAGCGTAGTTTTGTTTACTGTTATTATATTTTTTTACCTTATCCTTTGATACCATAGGTTCCAGGCTTCCAGACAATATTATTCAATTATATCAAAGTTTTTTAAAATATAGAGAGAGAGATAACTCTTTATTGCACACCAAAACATACAATTACAAAAACAGACGATATTTACAATATTTTCTAGGCGATACAATAGGCGGCCTTATCGCTCAAAGCGATCTCTTCCAGACAACCTAAATCAAAAACAAATTTGAATCAGACGATGTAGGTGGTGCAGGAAAAAGGCAAGGGACACAAATACTCAAACTAATTTAACAAATAAGTCATAAATGTAATATACAAATATATACGTATACAATAATATATTACAAAATACATATATTATTATAATAAATGTATTAGCATGATTATAGTGTGTTAATCAGACATGGCTATTTATGGACAACTAGTGTTTTCTGAGTAAATTTCTAAATGTAGGTAAGGATTTGGCCTCTCTGACAGTACGAGGTAGCATCTTCCAAAGTTTGACTGCCTGCACTGTAAAAGAATTATCATAATCGGATGAAGTGTGTGCAGGTGTCATAAGTTTTAGATACGTATCAGAGCGCAAATTGTGGGCAGTGGATAGGCAAAGGAATTTAAAACGTTCCTTAAGGTACTGGGGACTATTAGTAAATAATATAATATATAAAAATAAAATATAATACATGTTTGTAAATTAAAAATACATGGTTGGGCGTTTAATTTTTTCAAGTGTTACAGTGAGTATGGTGTATGAATGGCATATTTGTCAATCTCGACTAAGACACTGTTTATCATGGTACAAAATGCCAGAGCCTCCTAATGTATGGATATACTGCATTATGACGTTATAATTATAACGAGTAATTAAAGTTATTTTTACCATGACTTTTGAAAGTAAGTTGATAGCAAAATATTTAAATTCACATTCTCTTTTATATACCTACATTATTTTAGACTTATTTTATTTTAAAACTAGTTGCGCCCCGCGGTCTTACCCACGTGGTGATGGAAAATCGTTATATTTTGAATAATTCACACTATATCTTTATAAATTATAGCCTGTGTTATTCTGATGTGTAAGCTATATTATTGTAAAGTTTCATCACAATCCATTTAGTAGTTTTTGCGTGAAAGAGTAACAAACATACATCCATATATTTTTACAAACTTTCGCGTTTATAATATTAGTAGGATTATATAAAATATCTAAATATCACCGTCCTTTTTTGTTGTACGCGGAATTTGATAGCACTTGTTATTTGGCGATCTGTATTAATGAATGTGTAAATGAACAGTGTGTAGGATGGACTGTTAAGTCTATAATAAAACCAAGGCATCTAAAGATCTCACAAGCAATCCTATATTTGCAAAAAAAAACTGTTAGACGCTATTGAATACAAAAATACAAATATTATAATAACATTTACTCCCGGAACAATTATTATATTATTAATTCCATTAATTTCACAGGCTGCAAAAATATAAAGCGCTTTATTACCCTGAAGAAATAAAAACTTTTTTAATACCACTTCAACGACATTCGGTTGCAAAATAACACTCGATTCCACAAAAAACATGCTGCAATCTTCATAAATATACCGGAAAGACGGCAAAATTGCATTTCCAAAGTTGCATAACTGGTCAATAACTTTTTATTCCCAGTATCACCTGCTATAAAGCGGTGTTGAGTAAATTACAATATGAAAAACAATCTTCGGATTATCTAAGTTAAAGCTCAAAATTCCTTAATTCTCTGGCGACTTAATTATATATAACATTATTGGAAACCCAGCCTTTACTAATCTGCCCGCCGTTTGTAGAAAATTCCCAAAGATCAGGAAATATTTTTGGATATCTCAATAAATCCTAAATTCTAAATCTTTACCTGTAATCGTTAAAGTTAGACTCTTTAGTTCTGTAACCAAATAGAAATAAATTGGGTAAGTGCTTGACAGCCCGCGCACGACGAAGGGTTCCATAACGGTGACAAATGTTCGTTCGTTGTTTAGCTACAGAAATATAACAAAGAAGGAAAGAATTATTATATTCAGCATAAAAACAATATAGAACATTATCAAACAGTAAAACAATAGAAGCAGTACCTATTCCTCTTAAAATTGGACCTTACTTATTGGACTTAAAAGCATTTAATTAAAAAGAACTCAAAATAAAACTATTTTTTTTTTTATTGCAGGAGTTCAGCAGACAGGCAGATGGCCCACTTGATGGAAAGCGGTTACCATCGCCTATTGACATTTGCAACACCAAAGGTGCTACAAATGCGATGCTGCTCTCTTAAGGGAGACTGGAACCTGGTCACTAATGCCGGAGCACAACTCATGGTTGTTATGGCGACATACTTTAGACCAGGGGTGGTAGCCATCCAGTCGGGCAAATGCCCTACCGCCTGGCTGTGGGTTGTTTTGTTGCCTCTTACGACAGGCCGCCCGGCCGCAAGAAATTGTATTCTTTCTCCGTTCCTGCACAGATAAAAACTATGCGGCAGAGATGTTGTTATAACCAATGTGGGTTTCTCTATACGTAGTAGAGATAAACACGGTGTCCTACTAATACTTCTTTAATGTTTATACACAATGGACACCAAATTAGGTACGATCGCCATACACCACATACTATATAACACCATATACCACAAATCGGCTAAATATAGTTTGAAAAGATACTATATTATTTCCCAAAGCCAACCATGGAACTGGGACTAAATTAGAACCATATACTAGCATGACAATAACTCCGCTTATTGTTATAAAATCAGAAGTAAACAGCTTAATAATGATAACAATTTCTTGCCTTTGTTCCTATTTTTGATATAACAATAATATTTGGAAAATTATTTTTTAAAGTATCACTAAGTATGTATCATATAACGTTTATGTATTTTATATGACTCTCTGCGGCACGTATAAATTCTTGAGGGTTCTGTGCCACAGTGGTATGTTTTTATGTGTATGAAAGTAAGTAAGCATATTGAAAAAAATATGTAAGGGACAAAACTATTTTTTCAGTGTAAATAGGCATGTGGAATGTTTTAGTTAAATAGCTCTTAAAATAGTGAGGACATTTTTAAAAAGCTTGTCATCACTGTCATTTGTGCCTGTCTAGTTTCCACCGATAGGATGGATAATAGAAAAAAAAATCAAGATGGTAGATCAATTTCATTCATTGTACTAGATTGAAATGTTTTATATTTTAGTATACTATTGGTCGCCCGTGGTCGAAATTCGACCATAATAATTCATTTAAATCATAAGTTTGAATTAAGGTTCTGTTGTCAAAGACTATACTTCTATAATCACAGATTCCGCCAAGGCTACACTGTTAATTTGTTAACTTTAACAATAAACAAAAGAGTATATATGCGTGTATGTGTCAAATACATGGTAGTGTGTATAATGTTTTTTTATTGATTTAATGTATTTTTTAATGCATAATTTTAAAAAATATTAGCATTCTACACTTCTTCTCTATATAAATATAAAGTGTGCGAAATTTCATACTCCTCCGTCCGCGAAAAATTCGAAAAAAACGGTACAAAGTTTTTGTTGTTTTTGCTTGACGTATTAATATATAGATAATAACATTAGTCATTTACGTAATCTTAATATAAAGGTATATTTGATCATATTACGTTAAAAATCTTTAATGCTATTTAGAAATAGCTATTGAGAGATATTAACCGAACAGAGCGTCTAAAGAGGTTGTTTTCACAAATTCATATGATGATCATGACAAACATAAAGTGGAACTTTATGTCTTGCAACTACCAGTATATCAAGACGCGTGTCAATTTCATTAAGCCATTCTCCAAATTCGACGACTTTAGGCACTCTGTAGTCGTGCTACCGTTGTCAAATGTAATTAAAATTCGCCAATTTGAATACCGTTCGTAAGAATTAAAATGTATATAAAATAAATTTGGCCATATGGCCTAGAACTATTAGTAAAATATCTAAACAAAATAACGTCTATTTATTACAATAAGATAACATGCCTTAATTGACTGATTGAATTTCACGTACCGATAGCGTTGCAAAATAAATTTGATCGTAAATAAATTAGTTAGGCTATAAAGCAAACACTGAAAGCCACCTGTTTCGTTTTCCTAACAAATCTATTTATTTTGATCCATTGACGGTTTGCCAAAACTCTTCAATTTCAAATCTAAACAAAACCAGAAACCGAACTGGAACCGGCATCTATGTAGATTCGATTCAGCACTCGGTAGGTAGCGTGTAGAATTTTTCGAAAGCAAGGACGTTGCCGTATTGGTAAACGAACTTATTTACAATCCAGGGCGGTTTCACTCGACCACAGCAATTGATAAATAAATAAGACGCTGCTTACGATTAAAGGCCTTTATGCAGTAATGCGGCTTTGATCAAATTCGGTTATATTACCAGACATCGCACTTTGCAAAATTCACCTGTCTGTCTTCAACGTGAATTTTATACAAGTTCTTTTATCTTTGATTATTTGAGACGCAGAATCCGTAAATAAATAAAAACAAAAAATATTTTGCTTTAAGCAGCTAATAACCAAAATACCAATTTTGGAAATTGTTAATCAAGCTGCAATACAGAAAAATACCGAATAAATATTTCAACAGATTTTTGTTTTTAGTATCTTTCGGCATTATCTGGCCATTTTGGGTTTTCTAGCCACTTTTGGGATTTTCTGACCTCTTTGGCAAAATGGAACATTTATGTTAAAGCCACATCCGCCCGTCCGTCTGTAAAGTTGAATGCAGGGTACCGCTTATGCAGAATCGCTTGGAGAAATAGACATGTGTATATTGTAGATCTAGAACATAACACGAAGTTCCACTTTATTTTGATACTTCTCTTATTCGTAATACGAATCTGCGAAAGCGACCAATTTAGGCCCCCAAAACTAAATAAAAATCAGTAAGCAAAGCAAAGTGTGGAGTATTGTTAGACAGGTTTTGAAAAATCATAAGTTAACTATGTTCCTTATCGATTTGTTGTATTTAACCTCAATAGGCGAGGAGGAATTATTATACCGATTTTCAAACCATCGCTAAGAAATATTGTTCACAAATTCCGAGCTCTAAGAATTCAATAACTCGTACATAAAATTCTTACAAGAAAAACAAATCTATACCTAAAAAGACTAGAGTTAAGTCTTAAGGAATGTCTTTGGATTCGACACACGCTTACATAAATATACATGATTAATTAATTATTGCTTAATAAGGAATCTCTCCAAGAATAGAGAGAACGCACAGACCAGTTTCACTGCTCCTGGTAAGTGATTACTATTAGTAGGTACTTAATCTAGTTAAGTGACAACGTCATAAAGAGAGCTTTTTGTTCATTTCCAGGAAAAGTAATACATATATGTATCCATTACCTCCACGGCCGTAGCTAGCGGGGGGGGGGGGGGGGGCATGGTAGGGCAATGCCCTACCTTGAAATCACAATGTCCTACCTTAAAAATACCAAAAACCAAGATAAATTATTATTATTAAATTGTTTATTCATGGTTTGAGATAAAAAAAAATTGTAGCGATAGGTATCTAAACTTTTCCGAACATACCACAGTTTGTGATATTTATTTCATATTATCATATTTTTTTGTTCTGTGTATAGATGGCATTTGAAGCGCTATCACATGAAGCGATGGCTCTATTTAATTATAACATTAGTGATGCAGAGGGGATTCCGTTATACCATACATTACAATATGGGCTATATTGCAATCTGTGGTATGGGGAATCCCCTTTTAAACTAAAATAAACATAAACTAGAGATTGATTATGATTGTTTGTAGTTTGATTAAGTGAAGTGCACAGTAAAGAGCGTTTTAGTCAAAAATCGATACAATTATTTTTTTACTTCAGCCCTACCTGTAACCAATGCTGCCATACCTCAAATTCGACTCTAACTACAGCCCTGATTACCTCTAATAGACAAGATTAAAATAGTTATATTTAAAAAATATATCAGATTAATAAAATTAACAAAGACAATTAAAACTAAAAATTAATAAATATTAATAAATCTAGCTAGTTACGAAAGCAAGTTTTAATCTTATTTTTGCAAAATATAACATTTAAATCTTACATTTTCTCTTTAAGACACAGGAAGGGACTAACACCTAAAAAACAGGCTCGGCCTAGTTTAGGTGTTAGTTAACGAATTAACTTAATTATTAAGAAAAGATCTTTATTTTGTATTTGTGACTTTTTATATGTAATTTTGGTGTCAATAAATATAATTATTATTATTATAACTTTGTACCTTTTAACGGTTTATATTCTATCATTATACTAATACGTGAAGCAAAAACTTTGTACCCGTTTTTACGAAAATTGCGTATGAAATTTTGCACACTTATAGTTTATATAGAGAAGGAGTGCAGAATGCTATTTTTTTTAAATTATGCATTAAATCAATAAAAAAAAACATTACACACACTACCATGTATTTGACACACACACCATATATATACTCTTATGTTTATTTTTAAAGTCAAATTAACAGTGTAGCCTTGACGAAATCTGTGATTATAGAAGTAGACTTTGACAACAGAACCTTGATAATGTTCAACCTTATATATGAAATTAATTATGGTCGAATTTCGACCACTGGGCAACCACTAGTATTAATAATATCCCAAATTCCTGTGAAAAGGTATATAGCTAATTAAACAGTGGTAGCTTAGGTTAGAGCACGTGTCCCAACTTGGTTCAAATCCCGGTCGGAATCCATGCAATAATTGGCCATTTTGTGACCTAATGTGCGTATTGTTACAATTACTGAAGGAAAACATCGTGATGAACCTTGCACATAGAGTATACTGTCCATTCTCCTATAATGGGAGGCCCGAACCCAGCATTGAGACATTTATGGGCTATTATTATTTATGCGATATTAGGTTTCCGAAGTTGTTATATTAGTTTGTCGTCTATCTTTCATTCCGTTTTTGTATGACACAGTGATTTTCTCATAAACTACTGGGATGTAACTTACATAGAAGAAATTTGTCAGTGAGGTAGACATTATGGTTTTGTGACAACTTTGAAAATGTTAATTATTACTTGAATTTTTCGCCTAGTTGGCTAGAACGCAGAGGTCCCGGGTTCAATTCTGAGATAAATATACATACATACATAACTGCACGCGAGTTCCCTTGCGGGGTAGGCACGAACAACAGAGCGCCATTTAGGCTTATTCTTACACATCTCACTTGCTTCTTTGACATTCATAACTCTTGTCATGCACGCTCGTCTGTTCTTAAGGCTCCTGACATCACATTCTACTAGTACACGATCAATTTGATCATGGAAGGTGTGTCGTGGCCTTCCACGACTTCTGCATCCATCCACTTTTGCATTGTATATCTGTTTAGTCATTCTTTCATCATGCATTCTTTCCACATGCCCGAACCACCGGAGCATTCCTTTCCTTACCTTCACCCCGACACCCTCTCTTTCAGACCAACTCTCTTTCTTACTTCGGTATTACGTATTGAGATAAATATAAAGAACAAAAAACTTTGTTTTGTCTGTTGTATAAATTACCCATATCAAAAACCTAACTTACTTATATTGGGAATATGTACAATGTGTATACATATACACTGATCGAGCAGATTTCGATGGTACATTGATTTAGAAATTCTTATAGATAGCATCTAAATTCCACGTGTAAAATATACAAAAAGATTTCTTATTATTATTTATGTTTAAATAAATGAAAGGAACCTTTTTGAATAGTCATAAGTGTGAACAACAACAGAATTCAGCTCACAACTGTATCGTGTTTACGTTGAAACCCGTCAAACCAGTCTGAGTCACGATTCACAGTTCATATTTCAAGTCACAATGGACTCAGGCTAAACTTTAAGTTAATTTAAGAGTATTGACTGCTTCTTTCAAGTTAAATGGTCCCAAAGTTAGAAGAAGGTGAAGTAAAATATCTTTTTAATCTTCAACAAAATACGGACTCTTCTTTTTAACCGAATTCCAAAAGGAGGAGGTTCTTAACTTGATGAGTATTTTTTTATGTATGTACACCGATTACGCTGAGATTTGTGATCCGATTTACGTGATTCTTTTTTAGTTCGATGCGGAATGGTTGCCTTTTGGTCCCCTAAAAATTTAACATACTTTGGCCCAGTAGTTTTCATTTTATGAACATTTTTTTATGATTTTTTTTCCGTTCCCGTTTCTTGGGACCTATAATTTTTCAAGGCGCGCGGCACCTTTCGTAGCACTACCCATAGCTAGACACTAACAAGTAACAAATAAAAAAACTTCGTTTAAAAAAACCGACTTCAAAAACTAAAAAGTATAAAATAACTTATTTCTAAAGCTATTTTTAATTATAATATCTTATTTTTAATATATATTATCTAAAACATCTTAAAGTCGGTGCTAAATAAAACATAAAAATTACTATATTTTCAAAATTACTAAGCACCGACTTTAAGATGTTTTAGATAATATAATATATATTAAAAATAAGATATTATAATTAAAAATAGCTTTAGAAATAAGTTATTTTATACTTTTTAGTTTTTGAGGTCGGTTTTTTTAAACGAAGTTTTTTTTTTATCTTTTACATTCTCCCAATTCTTTGGGGTTGCCACAATACGACTTTTCCTTCCATACTCCCCTATTCTGACATAGGCCCTCTGTCACAACACAAATCATCATATCATCCTTCACACAATTCGGATAAAAGAAAGTACGCACTACCCACGTCTTATCTTGATGTATCAAGTAAACATTAAGTAACCAATTTGAAATATCATTTAACCTCTACCTCTCGCTGCTTTAATCTTTTTATATTATTAGTAGAATAATGAGCCTAGATCACTGTGTTCTATGTATAAGGTGTTCAGAAAATTGTTTACGGTACCTGGCTATATCTGCATTATTTTCTTATTGAGTTGAACAGACAGGAGACAGCCCACCAAATAAAAAGCGGTTACCATCACCTGTATTTGTAACTCCAAAGGAGCTTACTATCAATCTGATGCCGCTCGCTAAAGGGAGACTGAAACCTGGCCACTAATGCCGGAACACAACTCAAAGTTTTTATGGCGGCATACTTTAGACCAGGAATGGTAGCCATCCAAACGGGCAAATACCCTAGCACCTGGCTCTGTGTTGACTTATTCTATTTTTTCGCCTACCCTGCACCGACAAAATATTGAAAACTTTATTTATTTTCTTATCACAACAAAACAAAGAAAACTGATATATATATATAGACTGGTGATATAGACTGGTGACTGGTGATATGATATAGACTGGTGCCTGTTGGTTATGGACCGGGAAATAATGCAGCACATATTTCGATATTAGCAGAGTTTTATTTCAACATGCATATACGCGTAGCGGATAAAAAAAACCTTTAAAAAGAACCTTTTTATGAGCTAAAATATTTGATTTAGAATAAAATATTAAAAAAATACTTGGATACCTTATTAGGATATAATATAGTACGTCTTAGTACGTACGTACGTCTTAGTAGTCTTAGTTAAAGAACAACCGACGCTAAGACGTACTATGTTATAATATTATTTAAATATAGACCCTACAAAAAAGGTCTTGTTGAAATGAAGAGGTTTCTTTCAACAGTGCCTGGAGTAGATTTAAAATACAGATTTTAGATATCGATCTGGGTTCCGAGATAAGCATTAGCTCTTTAATCACCTAAAGAGTCGATTAGGTGTTTTGGGAGCTCTTTGTAGGGACTAGAGGCTCATGGCACCAGGAACCCACATACCAATATATATATTTCTTAAACAGCCTTTCAGCTCACATAGTAGCACCTCATTTATGCATGTTGATCTATACATAACTAACTATATTTGTATGTATTAATTTTATTTTAATTTGTATACTAGGGTATGCCCGCGACTTTGTCCACGCTTGACTTGAAATTCCCGCGGGATTCCCGCACACAAAGTACTACAGCATTTAAAAAGAATGTAAGCTGTCGTTTTAGTGAAAACTGTTTCTTAGTAAGCTAATTTTTATGCACTCGAACAACTACAAACCGCTTTCGGGGAAATCCCCGCGGGATTCCCGGGATAAAAAATATTACATATTTTATTGTATAAAATTCGCTAACGATCGGTAAATCGATTTCTTTTTTAATCTGGTCATTTTAAATCATTCCCGCGGGATTCCCACAGTAAAAAGTAGCGCAGAGTTAAGTCTAAGGAATTTGATGTTGATCAGCGATAACAGCATCGAAATCGGCCCAGTAATTTTTAGGTGAATCCCAAACAAACAGGTAAACAGACAAGAAATCTAAAAAAAGGCATTGTGTTCTCTACCGTTTATATAGTGTATTCCAGTTGTATAGTTTTTTTAGATAGCTTCAATGTACAGACACGGCATTTTTAGAATTTTATAATATTATAGATATAATTAATTTTTAGAATATAATTTATTTCAAGGTTTTATTTATTTCGACAACAATATAACTTTATATCATTATTATATAATATTAGTATTACTAATACGCGTAGACTGAATTGTTATAATAATCCATTGACCGAGTTCGCATTAAATAACTCTTGCAACAAAAGCGTCTTTTACGTACATAATTCTTTATACATTTTAAATGCCAAAACTACATTTTAATATTCATATATAATTTTAGCAAACATAAATCTATATTAATTACTAAAATATTCATGATTGGAACCCATTTTCATAATATACTCGAGAGAAAATTGATTTTATACTGTTTTAAAAGTTATTCGACGCTAGATTGATAATTTGATATGCAGGCCATACTAGTTCATAGAAACACATAAACGAGAATAAGATTCAGTTTGATTGTATATTTCTTCCTTCTTCACGGGTTTGGAAATTACATGAAATTAGGACATGCACTTTGGATAATGTTGATGAATGTAAGACTGAGATCTTTTTATAGCAAAAAATTGGATAATTTCCTAAAGATAATATTTCAAAGTTTATATTTTTTTTTTATTGCATGAGCTCAGCAGACAGTCAGACGGCCCGCCTGATGGAAAGTAGTTACCGTCGCCTATGGATATTTGCAACAGCAAAGGCGTTACAAATGCGCTGCTGCTCTCGAAAGGGAGACTGGAACCTGGCCACTAATGTCGGAATACTATTCAAGATTGTTATGCCGGCATACTCTAGATCAGTGTTGGCACTCAATCTCACTCTCACTCACTCCAGATGGGCAAGTACCCTACTACCTGGCTATGAGTTGTTTTCTCGCCTCTTACGACAGGTCAGGATAACAATTATATTACATTAATTATTTTTTATTGCAAAGCTAGAAAACAGACAGACGGCCCAGCTCATGGAATGTGGTTACCGTCGCCTACAGGCGTTTGCAACACCAAGGGCGAAGCTAACGCGTTGCCAACATTTAGGATGGAATAAAGACATTGAATGCTCCTCCGTCTGTAAGGAAGATCTTCCAGCGAAGCTATTCCTATGCCTCGCAGGCCTAGGCCCATCTATTATTGTTGAAAATTCTTTGTACGTTTCGGGAATCATTTGCGACCTCAATTATTGCACAGCGTCATCTATTGGCTTGTAAGTGTTCCACTACAATATATATACAAATTTCGTGTCATAGTATTAGATCGCGATGAACTTCGAAACATTAACCTTCTTAACCGATTTTGATGATGATTTTTTTTTCCATTTTGCTGGATTTGTTCCAACTTGGGACATAAGATACGTTTCCTTTTAATTTATATTAAAAAAAAAGTTACTGAGCCACATCAACACTCACACAACATCAAACATATTTATAATAATCGGTAACAAACACACATATTGTAAATCCCAAATTATGCAAGTAACGCTTGTGTTACCGGTAAACAACGGACTACTCTGGGGCCGATCTCAGACACGCAGACCATAATAAATTTCGGAAAAGAAGAAAATTATTTTCCGAAATTTACCATACCAGAAGTCGAACCTGGAGTCTCTGACTTGCAGTGAGGGACGCCGCCAAAGGTTTAGCCAGCTCAACCACAGAGGCCATCTAATAATGGTTCCAGTATGGCTCTACCACGTACAATTATGATACATCATCTCTCTTTTATTTCACCATATCCCAATTACTTGAGGTCGGCATAATATGTCTTTTCCTTTCACACTCTTCTATTCTGACATACCTCTTCTGTCACACCGCATATCATCATATCATCCTTCATACAATCCATCCATCTTTTTTTTGGTCTACCTTTAAATATGTACCCATCGATCTTGTAGTTTAACATTCTTTTTGTCACGTGACTTTCATCCCTCCTCATTATATGCCCATACCAACTCCAATAAAAGGAGATGAAGATCACTGGTGAAGTTTATTATTTACAGGTATTTTAGTTAAAATGGAAATCATGGTTTATGAGTGTTTCGCTATGATATTAGTAAGATGTAAAGATATAAAATAGCACTTATTAATGACCAGATACCCATACTGCCCTCATAAATATGTATTACAATATTATCTATAAATGACCTGTGGTAAATAAAAGCCGGTTTAACGGATAAGGTAGTGCAGACTAACTACAAGGATATGATATAAAATTCGTACGAACTTCAAACTTAATGGATTGATGCTTAGCAGTCCGCGGACACTGGAGGGTTCCAAAGAGGTGACAACGGTTGACTGTTTTCTTTATTTGACCAGGGAACGAAATAAATAGTTTCATCATTAATAGCTATTTCTTCAAATAAAGTTTTTCTTTCTTTCATCAAAATAAACACATATCTCAAAAATCACTTAACGAATATTATTCAAAATCATGTTCATTGAGGTGGAGCTTCATCTGCGTATCGCTAAAGATTTAGGCGGTTTCACGCAGATATGGGTTTAACGCGCTATTTAAGATGCGACATTGTTGACGTATGTATATACGAGTACACTAATGTGGCTTAAAGATTTAAATAGGACGCATTCGTCTAAATCTTTAGCAAATTCTTTTTGAATTATAATATATTGACGGATGTAGGCCAAAGGAATTATATTTATATTAATAGAGGTTAGAGAAGAATTATCTATGAATGAGTACATTCTTTAAAGTTTCACTTCTACTGCATGCGAACTACACACTTCACACACAGACACACAATTTTTTTTAAAGACCTATTTTTGTATAAAGGCTGTTAGTTTAAATACTTATTTTTAAATACTTTCACTCAATCTATATATATTATGTTTTGAACTTATTATTTATTATATATGAACATGGATGGATGGATGGTAGGCAGATGCATGGACATTTCATACAAATCTTCCGTCTGAGATAAATTGTTCGATCCGACGTGGATGGACCCAATCACCTTGACATTTGTTAGCAAATGAAATAAATGCCACCGATGACACTAATGCCTTATAGACCTCATTTATGTCACGTCATTACGTAAAAATATGTCAATAGATGCTGAGTAGACATTTATTATGCAAATCAGCACGTGCGTGGTCAACTAACACATATCCATTATTGTAAAGAACACGAAATTTCTAACAAGCGCAATTTGTTTCCCACTCAAATAGAGGTTTTATTTTCATTTTACATTGTGAAACTTGACCAAATAACTATGTATGCAGAAATGAGGGCAATGAAAAAAGATCTCCTTTTGGCTGAGATATTATATAATAACTGATTTTTTATAACCTTTTAAATATAGACATTATGCAAGCTATAAAGAATATTATTTTACATAAATCGTCAAACACGACGTACCCCTATATATTCTCAAATTAGATAAATAACACTTGTGTTTTAGTAAGACAAAACGAATGATCAGGTAGAGTAGATGACAAATACCAAAATTTTTACAAATATAAAAACCGACGTTGAAATACCATGTTATCATCTAATTAAAATATAATCATAGAACTAATTTTAATTACTGTTTAATCAATTATAATCAATAATCTATACATTATTTGACTCAAATGCGCTATTTTTACTTGCAAAAAATTATGATTTTCTACAATATCTATGAGGCCGTGATGTTGACTGTCATTTACCCTATTCTGGGGTTGACATTACCCTACTATACTCTGATATTTAATTATTTGGACTAAAATGACAGCTGCGATCGACCTTGCCCGCTGCGCGGCGCTTGACGCCGCGGTCCGGTCCACCCCTCACAGCCGAGAGCGACTCCGTATGGTATGAAATGTATTCCCCCTGCTCATCAAAAAAAAGTTGCAAGCTTGAAGCATAGTGTTGTAGTATGGCTCATTCATAATTGAGTTGTGTGAATCATTGATTCACCTCACCAATATGACTTAAATTCTTTTGAATTTCTACAAAAAATCTATATTTATATTGTATGTAGTTGATGATTCAACTCACAAAACCCACTTATAAATGAGCCATACTACAACACTGTGCTCTAAGCTTGCAACATAAAAAAGAAACTGTCATTTTAGTCCAGGTAATTAAAAATCAGAGTATAGGAATAAAACCCAGTACCCGCCATCGTGTAGACCACTTAATCACAGTGGCTGCCGTATAAAATACGATACAACACAAATTAAGACGACAAATAACGTCTTTACTTATAATAATCTCGTTAAGAAACGATTAGGCATCTCTTAAGTAAAAGAATCGTAAGACCCTAGTCAATGAATATCGTTTTTTTCACTTATAAACGTGTATTACCTGTTGTTTACCTAAGAGGACCTAAGATAAACGAAATTTGAATGATTAACGTAGGATGTACCCAAAATATTCGACTAAAGTACGGAAAACAGCGAAATTGTTGTCAATACGTTTTTTATTCTGTATCTAGTGACTTTGTATGTGCATGCATTATTAAAACTAATATCATAATGACTAGGTCCCCAAGCACAATACATATTGGTTTCCGTAAAAGCTGTAAACTACTAACAACAGAAACCGTTTAAACATATTATAATTTTCAAATATTTTCACTATCTATACTATACCGATAAACAAAACTGAAAAGTCTGTTTGTAATGTCAAAATAAAAATGTGAAAAAAATCAAAGGGGATAATTCGGACCAGGAGATTACGAAAACGCAATGTTTAAATTTTTTGTCTGTCTATCTGGATGTTCCGACTAATCTCTAAAGCGACTGGACCTATTTTGGCGGGGCTTTCACTGGCAGTTAGCTGATGTTATAAGGAGTAATTTGGCTATTTTTTAAATTAGTGTTCCGTGAAAAAAAATCCATGCGGGCGGAGTCGCGGGCAATGCTAGTATATGAATAAAAACCGATGACATCCTTTAAGGATGTCCAACCTTATGAAAAAAACTGCTAAAATGTGTAATGTTTTAAACCGTTTCTAAATTAACATCTATACGAGAAATAACTATTGTCCATAATAATATAATTGATCAAAAATGAACATAAAATATTGATGCCGGATGTTATTCATATGACTACTAGTAGAATAAAATAGTTTGATAATTTTGTTGTTGGTTTCATAGGAGTTTTTTGCGTTTTACTTTAATATTTAAATGTTTTTCCTGAATAGGATCAAATCGTTTTCAAATATAAAAATAAATAATCGACAGACAAACAAACACATTGTATATACCCAAGCTAAGCATGTTAGGCTTGTGTTATGGGTGATATACAACGGACCACTCTGGGGCCGATCCCAGACCATAATATATAACAGAAGGATCGTTTCCGAAATTTACCATGCCAGGAGTCGAACTTAAAGCCTCTGCGTTCCAGCGAGTTCGGCCGACTAAGACTTAGCCCGCTCAACCACAGAGGCCGACAAAAAAGGATCATGTATATGAGAATAACTTTTAGTAGCTCGATGTCTAAAGATGATATTGCCTTTCTATGGATGAAGCAATCAAAGTGATTCTTGTAAATATGAAACTGTATCATTCATTCTCATTTTTTTCATTTCTGCAACTTACAACCAAATTGATTCAATTTGGTTGGACCGCAAAATTCAGCTTTATGGTAACCATATCGTGTGCTTTGTACCAAAGAGGTGGTTACAAAAGCAAAGGAAAACATCGCGAGGACCTACACAGTAAGATTACAGTTATGTGAAACCTTAAAATAAATATGGCGGGTACACAGTCCGTTAGAAACTTGTCCGAGCCTCAGCGTGGCAATAATACGTATTTTTGATAATTTGTATATTAGTTCACTTTGAATGGAAAGGAATGCTCCGGTGGTTCGGGCATGTGGAAAGAATGCATGATGAAAGAATGACTAAACAGATATACAATGCAAAAGTGGATGGATGCAGAAGTCGTGGAAGGCCACGACACACCTTCCATGATCAAATTGATCGTGTACTAGCAGAAGGTGATGTCAGGAGCCTTAAGAACAGACGAGCTTGCATGACAAGAGTTATGAATGTCAAAGAGGCAAGTGAAGTGTGTAAGGATAAGCCTAAATGGCACTCTGTTGTTCGTGCCTACCCCGCAAGGGAACTGGCGTGAAGTTATGTATGTATGTATGTATGTAGTTCACTTTGACACAACCAGGTACATTACAATATCATCATTCAAAAAATTTCAAAATTCAACTTTGGTTAAAACATGGTACATAAATTTGAGGTGGTGATATAAGAATACAAAACTCACATGTTTTGCCAATGAGGCGTGCAAATTTTTCTTAAGGTTATTAAAAAGAAATACACAATTATTACAAAATTAACAAAAAAAAAATACATTAATGTTAATCATATGAAATTGGTCAAAAAATTACCCTAAAAATCATTGTATTATTATATAGGTTTCCACTTCACATTGCATCAGTACATTAGGTATCATCAATTATAAAAACTATAGGACCGAAGTGAATCCTACTGTGCCTGCACATAGACTCTAAGGAGACCTATCACGGGAAGCAGATTGTCCTTTGGGACACCTCTTGTATTAACTATTTTCTGTATTTTCCTAATTATGTATGCTCCCTGTATTGCTTGTATATTAATAAAACTTCATTGTTTTCAAAATAATGTTACTTGTATTTTTACTCAGATTACTTTTATAATACTTATCAAATGTAAGAAAACATGGGTATCATAATTTTAAAATATGTAAAGTAAAAATTGTAGTTTGAAGTAGGAAATCTCAGTGTACAGTAAATTAATCTGTCAATACTGAAGTCATGAAATCAAGAAAATTGTTTTGCATCAAGCTGCTAAATAAGTGATCATCGTATTTGCGATACTGATTAAGTAGATGTTAGTGACTTGTTAAACTTGAATATGACTCGAATACATCGTGTTGATATTGGTAATGCAAAAACATAATTTTATTAAAATTGTATATTAATGAACATTGATTATAATTTTGTTTGTACTTATATATTTCTATCCGTGCAGGAACGGAGAAATAATACAATTTCCTGCGGCCGGGCGGCTTGTCGTAAGAGGCGACTAAACAACCCACAGCCAGGTGGTAGGGCATTTGCCCGACTGGATGGCTACCACCCCTGGTCTAAAGTATGTCGCCAGAACAACCTTGAGTTGTGTTCCGGTATTAGTGACCAGGTTCCAGTCTATTTATAGCAACTTTGGTGTTGTAAATGTCAATAGGCGATGGTAACCGCTATCCATCAAGTGGGCCGTCTGTCTGTCTGCTGAACTCCTGCAATAAAAAAAAATATAAATAGTTTTTCAGTTTTAGTTTTAGCTTTAATTTTTCATAAATCCTCACCTACTTAGTTTATAAAGTTGTGAGAAAATGAGTGTATACAAACAGACAGAGATACGGACTGATATGACGATCTTGTATACCTAACCATTCCGTTTTTCCAAAATGCCAAAAATCCCCAATAAATGATAATTATTTTCCATATTTTTATAATAAAACTACGTTTTAACTTTCGTTAAAACGTAGTTTTATTATCACGCCGTGATCACGGAAGACGATACGTCGAAAAAACCTAAATCAAATAAAATTACCGCGCTTAAAACCGTTAAAACGTAGTTTTATTATGTATCCAAGTTGCGAAAACTTAAGAAAATATTCCATATTTTTGTTATTTATTACTAATGTACAAAAAAAACTTTTCATGCACAAAATAATACCACAAAGATTTTACTGTTTATAAGGTACTTAAAACGCACCTAAGTTACACATATGTGTTTGATATCAAACTTTGCTGTATTAAATTCCTTAAACGGCAGAATATAAACATGACGTCAAGCAAAAACATCGGTGAATCTCCCACCATCTTAACCCTGACTCATTTCTAAGAAAATATAATACTAAGATTAAAAAAACTAACATGATATACCTTGGGTTCAAAATGCCTGAGATGTGATGACTCATATTTTGGGGGCCGAACGTTCACCTCGAATATTTAGAAAATCATTCAGATGTTTAGAAAATAATAACTATTATAATCAAAATTATTTACACCCACATGTTGATTATGTGATTCCTTAGAACTGTGTACATATTACTTGTACAATTGAAATATGGTAAAGTTTGTGGTCAGCCGGCGAGTAGCTATTTGCAATTTGCTGTAAACCGTATTCACCTGTAATTGATTGTAAAACAATGTACAGTAGTGGAAAATAAATAGTATGGTGTATTATGATCCCTGATATACATTTTCAGCAATTGAAATTGCATTCATAGAACCATAGCAGAAGATAGTACTCTTCTTTCATGGTAGTATCATGGAAGAACTATAATAGACACTATGAGTAGTAAGAGGGTTCATTCCTAGGACTAATATTTCTCTCCCGTTTTGATATAGAATGCCACTAGCCTTTCAACGAACATTTTATTTCATCTCTACTAATATTATAAAGAGGAAAGATTTGTATTTTTGTATGTTTGTAATGAATAAACTCAAAAACTACTGGACCGATCTCAAAAAATCTTTCACTGTTAGAATACATTAGCTACATTATTCTTGAGTAACATAGGCTATATTTATACGTTTATCCCAATTTTTTTTAAAATAAATGCCCACCCTTGCGAAGCCAGGTCGGGGCTGCTAGTTTATTATAAAGATAAAAACTGTAAAGACAGTAGTTTATCATAAGGCTCGTGCCTTATGATAAATTACTGTACATTTTGTAATCACAAAGAGACACTATCATTACATACAATTTTAAAGGATCTTCACATTAGAGCAAATGCTTTTTATTAAATCTATTTAAAAAAGTTGACACTTCTTTTCTTTTAGGCTTCAAGAACCCACCTTAAATCATCACCCCAGTGGGTCTAACGTGGTGTTTATTTATCTTCCTTGAACCTTTTTATCGACCTTCAAATCACACCGACATTTAAAATACAACAAAATCCCATCCTGAATTTGAAAGCATAAAAGTAGCCAGACCCAGGTAGGCAGGTAAAGTTTATTACTCCATGCGTTTCGTCGAAAAACAACTCGTACAAACATGTATGCTTATATGTATGAAACTAAATGTTTTATCTGTTATGTTATCACAGGAGCTTGGCAAACTATTTGCGGAGGCATGACAGTGTTAGTTCAAGCTAAATAGACATCTGTATGATGGGGATTACTATGATAAAAAATTATTATGCTTTTTTCGTCGAGATATAATCCGTTATAAACGCTCTATCATCCAAAAGTAACAGTAGAGTAGTATTGGATTTCGGAATGCATGGTCGGACCTACGCAATTGTAGAGCACAGAAAATTACTGCGCTTCGATGTCTAATTTCCGCGCTCTGTGTATCAAATAAACCACCTTGATGATACTATCACATCTTCACGTACCAGCCGAGTACTGGAAATACTTCTGATGGCCCTGAAGTCAGCTTATGATATTTTTATGATTGACCCACTCAAACAAACACAATCACTAAAATCGCTCCAGGTGATTAGGGGGATTCTAGAACCCGATCTCAGCGCCCCCTACCGGCTCCAACGGGATAAAAAGTATCCTATGTCTGTCTCCTGGTTCTAAGCTATCTTCCCACCAATTTTCAGTCAAATCCGTACAGCCGTTCTTGAGTTATAAATAGTGTAACTAACACGACTTTTTTTATATATATAAGATTAGCATTCATGGCTTCTTCTCTATATAAACTATAAGTGTGAGAAATTTCATACTCCTCCATCAGCGCAATTTTCGTAAAAGGGGGTAGTTACAAAGTTTTTGTTTCAAGTATTAATATATAGATTTATACTATTTAAATTATTACATTACATTCGTAACCTACATATATTGTTCCATTCTATTCCATCACTTATTCGTAACCTATGTACTATTTTGTTACCGTAAGAAAACATACATAATACTGTAACTTTGATTTCTGAGATTAATGTTAATTACTTAGGGGCCTAAACGGTAATCAGTTTCATGGTGACAAAGATAAATTAAAACATCTCACAATTATCTCATTTGGAAGTTAGGTTAATGCGTACGAATTTCAATAGTAATTCCGTATTATCCTACGATGAGTCATAGGAAGCTCCATTCTCTAACGTTCTCGCGACCGTTGCGATTCAATCCAAATGAGACGTTTTTGTTCACCATTGTTCAATTTGAATTTTACGTTAGCCCAATCATTCACACACTGTTTAAACTGTCGTTAAAACTGTAACGTAATAAAGCTTAGTTTTAACTTTGTCAGTGTGAAGCTCGGACAAAACGAAAAAATCAAATAAAATGTAGCATTCTTCAAAAATTTGTGTGCGTACACGTGGTTTGCGTCTTTATGGTTAATAGTAGAGATGCCACGAATAGTGGTTTCGCCGAATACCGAACACCGAATATTCGGCCACGCACTCGGACGAATCGACGACTATTCGGGTACCGAATGTTGTTGTATTTTCTTAAGTACTCCTGAATGATAAAACTATGTTTTAACGGTTTAAAGCGCGATTTTCAATGATTTTTATTTGATTGTGATATTTTATAAATTGGTCGAAACGTAATAATAAACTAAAAATTAATTAAAATAACATTTAAAACGAATAAGTATCAATTTTGGATTCAAATTTTGAACAATATATGGGATTTTCTTTTCACGATTTCGCATTCGGTATTCGATGAAGTTGTACACAGCCCAATACCGATTAGTTAAAAAAGTAGCCGAATAGGCCGAATAACATTCGAATATGCCAGCTCTAGTTAACAGTAATGTATCCACTGGAAACTATTTCAAATGTATCAGTACTAAATTGATGATTAATACTAAGGTCTCTTAAAGCGCTGAGGCGCGATCGGCTTCCTATCCCAAAATCTATTTTCTTTAGTAGGCTTCACTCTGCGAGCTCGGGGTGCGGTCTACCTACTTTATACGCCTGAGGTGTGAGGCAAAACTTATGGCATTTTATTGACATTTAAAATATATCGGTTTTTTGTTTTAATAATCTGTTTTTTTTAATCCTATATTCACTAATGTAAAAGTTATATAAATTAAAAAATAAAACTAAACTACCATTTCACAATAGAAACTCATTGGTTTCTATCAGCTGATCAGCTCGCTTACTTTTAGGTTACAATAGAATTGTTCTGAGATACAAATTCGTCCGACATCTATAAATTATGCAATATAGGTACACAAATTCTTGGTTTATTTAAGTTTAAGCATGAACCCCAAATAATATTTACAACAACAATAAATCCATTGTGCAAACAAAACCTACGAGTGCAGCGAGAATGCTTCAGCGATGATATCACTGATCCTCGTACTCACATCCCTCCATTCATACATACGCCCAGGCGGCCCAGGTACGCCGATAGATGTGTCGGAAACGCATCTTATTGACTGTGGGTTTTGGTTACCATAAAGTGAATAAGGGCAAGGTGAAACACAACACAACGTCTAGTTTTATAAAGCAAGTCATGTAGCTATTACGTTATTTATCTTTTTATACAAATCATTATTGAAGTGAAACTTCTTTACAGTCTTGATTTGAAACTAGATGAAACGAAAAAGCGAAAAACATATAAATGTATAGGACTAAGCCTGCGAGAGAATGAGATAGATTACATTATATTTAACCATTTAAAAACTATGCTCATACAGATAGAGTAGGAAATGTTTTGAAGATATTCGTTAATACTTGAAATTTCATGTTTTAAAGCTTAAATATATCATAACGATATAATATACGAAATGTGACGTCACGAAATTTAAAATCCCTTCTAACCCTTGTCATACTTTGTTTCACTTCTACTGCGTGTGAACTGCACACACACTTTTTTTTTCTTTCTATCACTAATAACCCGTTACTATACTATTACAGTTCTTATCAATCGCTTGCCTTGTGGTAAAAATTGGACATTACTTGTATGGAGCCTATATCGAATTTCAACTAGTAGTAAGGCAAATGAACTGTTAGTAAAATACAGGATCCGCCTATGCAAGCGCGGATTCACCATTGTAAGCACGATGGTCATGCCCAAAACCCTTATAGTCTTGTGACGTCATACTTTCACGGTCTATTGAGGTCGATAGGCTGATGATATTATATTCAATGCCTTAATAAATAAATAAAAATTTGAATCGAAAAGCTTGTTTCCTGGAGCCTGGCTACTAATGCCGGAACACAACCCAAGGTTGTGTATTATTAAGTTATGTATTAAGGTTGTCATGGCGACATACTCTAGATGAGGGGCGGTAGCCATCCAGACACCCTACCACCAGGCTGTGGCTTGTTTTGTCGCCTGTTAGGACAGACCAGAAATTGTATCTTTTCTCTGTTCTGCACGGATAGATATATATAGACAATAGATTTAAAGTTGATATCCTTTGAAGTTGTAAAAATTTTATCAAAATCGGTTAAGTAGTTTAGAATCTAAATGTGACACTGTGATGTGTAAACAAACACACATTTACTTCTGTCATTTTTGTGAGCGAACAAAGTATCATTTTACAGGTTTATTAATTTACTAGTTTTCCCCCATGGCTTTGCCTACATGAAAGTGTACTGCACAAAATCTTGGACAGTGCGTAACATAAATCGATCATAAGTGAATTCATGCTTCGACTCACACTTGGCCGATTTTCGGGTGGCTGTGACTATAACTTTTTTGAGGGCTGGATTAGCGCCTGTACCTATGAATCTAACGATATCAGTCTTGGCTTAGACAGTCGCCGGTACACTGGTCACTTCCAGCAGTAGATAAAACATGCATTAAAAATGAAATCTGCAATTATAAGGATCGTGCGGATAGATTTATTGAATCGTTCAAAACAGATAGAAAATCTTAGTCAGAAAACTCTACTTCCTCGAACTTAAACAACTGAAATGATATACAATTAAGTAATTAAAAAAAATACGTATATTGCTATAGACAACATTTTCCGGGCAATCTAACTTGAAAAATATTCATTGCTAATTTGAAGATATATGTAATTGTACTAATTAATTGTAAATCTACAATTTAGTAGAATCCTACTAATTAAAATTACACAGAATTTTATTTATTTTATTAGATTCTGATTATTTATAAATAGGTATTTATATATCAACTAGAAGTCCCGGCAGACATTGTCCTGCCCGGAAAAAATAAAAATATACGACCCGATCCCAGTGCCACCTACCTGTTCGAATTGTGAATCGAAACGATCTAAACGATCCACTCAAACACACACAAAAAAATTCAACAAAATCAGCAAAGTTACTCTCCAGCTATATGCGTATAAACATTTCTACGAATCATTTATACATAAATAGTTAGAGCACTAAAATCATGATAAGAACTACAATTATCCAACACATAAGTTTTAATACCTTCTCCCCATACGATGCCCTTGATTCCTTGTCCCTCGGTGCGTGTCTTAGTCACGGTCTACAGGCGCCCCACTTGTGCAGTCCCCGCTGCAGGAAGCTCTTTACTCATCAAGTTTCTTGTGACAAGTGTATCGTGATGTGAACGACCTACTGAACTGATTCAAATTTCAGTACATATTTATTAGCTTATTTACTATTAAATTAAAAACTAGTACAATGAAGGAAACTTATATTTGTATTCCACCTATACCTATATATATACCCTTAAGACTATAAGTAGAATACTGAGCAGTTAATTTCAGTTAAAAAATAATACTTAGGTAAGGGTTATATATGCCCGTGGCAAAATTGACCACGGGAATGCGGCAGCGGGCGTCGAGACCTCGGGGACTTGACAGGTCTCCCGCTACAAAGCCGCCAGAGGGCGCGAGGGGGCCTGCGCTACCCTCTCAGAACCGGGGACGTCTCACGTCCATGGCTCACACAGGAGAGGCCCGCCCCAGTAACGAAGGAGAGAAGGAGGAATCCTTGGGGTTTAGTGGTATACCCAGCGTCGTTCGTGCCAACGCACATTGGCGTCGGGGGAGCCCCACACACCGGCAGCGAAGTAATTCCCCACACGGCTGACTGTGCCGTAAAGCATTTCCTCATGTTAAAAAAAAAGATTAAGTTTTAATATAAATATGTGTCCATATCTGTATCATTTTGTTTAACAGATTGGCGTTACAGAATAAAACCTTCTTGTCGTTTTAAATGACCGACTAAATTTTTCATTTCAATTAACTCGTCATTGAAATGCAACGAATCGACCAAATGGTACAAATGTGGATGCAGCTCAATTTTCGCTTGACTTTTGAATCAGTGTAAGAAACATCTTATAAAATATATAAGATAAAATAAAAGTAACTTTTATAATGGTATTAACGTATTTGAGTTTTACATAAATTTAAATAATGGCATGATATTCATAAGAGTTATGAATGTCAAAGAAGCAAGTGAGGTGTGTAAGAATAAGCCTAAATGGCGCTCTGTTGTTCGTGCCTACCCCGCAAGGGAACTGGCGTGAAGTTATGTATGTATGTATGTAAATAATGGCAGTCCGACTGCTGACGTTAGTTCTCCCCATTCTAAGGATACAGCCTGCACGATAAGATTTCTTTCACCGCCATTGAATAATTATGAAGTGAACTGTCTGAACACTTAGGACCTGCATACATTCGGGTAGGATTTGAACTTGCGTCATTGGATCAAATGCCTTCTATATTGAACCAATTGACTTCAATTTTTTAATAGTAACTATAGCATTGTTGCCAACTATGCCCTTCGAAATGAGTGGCACCCTATTATTATATTCAAATTATTAAGAAATCTTAGTTTTTTATTTTATTTTGTTGCCATAGAATGATAATTGAAATATTATACGGCTATAAATAACAAAAAATATAGAAAATAGAAGGGATCAGCTTAGAGTCTACGCAAAAGTATCTACTGCGTGAAGCCTATCATATTTAATAAACTCCCAGAAATGTTACGAGCTTAGCCTATTTTGTTTAAAAAGTCCCTTAAGAAAAAAATATTATACTGTAAATGAATATGAGAATGACAAGGATATAACTAATAATATTTTATAACTAACTAAATATTCTTATTTATACATATAATTTTATTGCAATATTTTATAACACATTTTTTATAATGTAATTTAGTTTTATTATTTTGACATGTATTCGGATATTACACGCCTAATAAGGCAAAATTTTGACAACAACGCATATTGTAACATCTTAGCAACAAATTATTCATTCAAAACGAAAATTATTAATTCTTTTGTTATCAACAAACATATTTCGTAGAATCTAAACTACTGTATGGTATTAAAATTGTGTTAAAAATATTTAGATTTATTTGTGGTTGTATTCTGTTGTGTGAAATAAATAAATAAATTTGAAACGTAATTAATTAATAGATTGACAATTTCTATCAATGGGGGTGCCAACAATGGTGTATAGTTTCCCCTGCTTACACGTACAAATTTTAATAACTGCATTTTCACATAATTTATGTAATGATAAAATTATAAGAAATCTATAACTTTCATAGTTATGAATTTTAATTCCTTTCCATCAAGCTTTAATTTCACTTTTCATAGACACTTTTTAGTCGATTAACTTCCACTTTTCTTTCAACTAATTACATCGATTGCTGTCGATCGTAATAAATCAACGGATATTTTCGTCGAAAGCTTTCGTCGCCGCGACTCGACGCCAACCAATTATTTTAATTGAATACCTACTCATCAATAAGTAATACATTAGATAATTATGTTCTTATTGATCGGATCCAGTTGCTGGGAGTATAGTACCTGTATATAAGTATTTGTTTTGTACAAGTTACTTAAAAAAAGTTTAAAAAAATATTTTTGGAAAAACTTTGTAAAATTGTATAAATTTGTCTGTCAGTTTATTATAGTCATATTTCTTGAAACTACTGAATCTATATGCATGTGAATTGTTAAGAAGACGTATTTATACAATGTTACTGAAATAAATAAATAAAAAATACGAATAACCACACTATATGTAATTGAGGATTTTTAAAAATAGCATACATAGGTAAATTGTTAGATAGCTCTTCAAATACTATAATAATGTATCTTAGTGCTTTTATATTTAAATCAATAGCTCATGAGATATTGTCCTATAAAGTAATAAAATTCTGTGTTTCTTACGACTTTTGAACTATGAGGTAGAGGAATTCAAAGACATCACTTTTAATAAACCCCAAATCGTAAGGTTGTGGGAAAACCACGACTTAAATTCACCACAGATAGTAGTATACTAAAAATCTTTAACAACACAAAGAATATACCTCATTGTTTAAAATAAACCAATAATCAATAATATTTAGATACTCACATAAGGTTTGGATCGGAATCGAACAAAAATCTTAATTTGATGTAATAAAACTAAAAATTTTGATATTTCAGCACCTACACTTTGAAGTTTATATCGTTACGAAAGCATGCATACTACTACTACTATTATTACTAACAGCATTACTACTATTGTTAGTGCTAGTGCTATTAATATTTTTTATATGTATAGATTGTTACAATATCCAATTTAGAACATGATTTCCATTGACTAATCAAAACACTAAAATTGTAATATTTATGTCTACTGAAATCGGCTAGCATTATATTTACTACATTTTCATGATAACCATTTCATCCTCAAATCCAAATCAAATATTATCAAAGTTACATAAAAGGTAGTTAATGAAATAAATAGAATCTAATTATTTAAACAATGATGATTAAGATCCTGCCTGCTTGCACACCATTAAAACTGGTAAAATGTACAGAACCATGTATTTCTAGGAATAAGCCCTATATACAACTACATTTATGCAAGAATAAATATTTCATATTTCAAATCCATACAGCGAAATTCAAATTCAAAGTAATTTTTACATTTAAAATTATACTTTACTTTTAGTTTAATTTATAATACATATACCATTTGAATTATTACGTGGCCTTAAAATTTGATATTTTGAAAACGAAACAATGAACAAAGCCGCTGATCTCAGAGACGAGTGATTTAAACTGTGGAGATACTTCTAGGACTATGAGCGTGGAACTATATAGATTCACACGAAGAGTAATAGAAATAATCCGGACCTTTCTTACAAAATGCAGTTTGAGCCGTTCTCAAGTAATAATCGAGCACAATTCCGAGTAACGCCCGGGGCGATAACAGCTTACCTGCCAGAGCTTTTGCCATCCCGTCTCACGGCTAGGCTTGTTCACGCAACCCAGGCAAATTGAAGAGCACCGTGAGCGTTCGCGAAGCGCGCAACCTGCTATTTCATGCAGTATTATTGTCGTTTACTTATAATCTTCGCGGAGACCGTTACAGTAGTGAACCAAATTATTTTAAAATATTATTCAGTAGTTATTTGAGATTGTTCTACCTACGTGATATATTAATAAAACCTGGCTACTTTAAAGTACATACATCATACATTCAAATAATTATAAAGACTAGTGGTCGCCCGTAGTCGACATTGGACCATAATAATTAATTTAAATTATAAGTTTGACCATTATTAAGGTTCTGTTGTCAAAGACTATATTTACTTCTATAATCACAGATTTCGCCAAGGCTACACTGTTAATTTAACTTTAACAATAAACAAAAGAGTATATATGCGTGTGTGTGTCAAATACATGGTAGTGTGTGTAATGTTTTTTTTTTTATTGATTTTATGTATTTATTACGCATAATTAAAAAAAAATATTAGTATTCTGCACTCCTTCTCTATATAAATTCCGTCCGCGCAATTTTCGTAAAAAGGCGTACAAAGTTTTTGCTGTGTTTTTGCTTCACGTATTAATATATAGATATTCTTCTATTGTCTGACATTCAGAAAAAAGCTTTTACTAACAAGTAAAGACCCAAATGTACTATCTTGCTTTGCTCTGCTATATATCTTTAACATCCTTATCGTAATGCTACTGCTTCACCAGGGATAATGTTATAGTTATTGACCGTTTTAAGCAGATATATCGATGGGTTTAACGCGTTATTTGTTATGTGATATTATTATTACTTTTAACGACGATATTGTCAGATAACGTATGTACCTATATATACATCAACGTAGCGATTTGTTACCGGCGTTATTTTTAATGCTATATAACTTTAACATAATCCCAGATGAAGCCCGAGCATAGAATAAATTAATTTATTATGAAACATTTGGGTGGCCGCCGTGTTTAATTTTATTATGTTCGGTTTGTTTTCTGTTTATTTTGCACACTGCAAGACACCTATTTGATACTGTCAATCATTTATTTTGCAAGACTGTGAAAAAAATAGATCAATCATAAAGAAATCAAGTGTAAATTAATACTGTTTTCCGTGTCTAAGATAATAGAGATATCTGATCTAATTTGATACTTGACCTTGCTTTTTTATCATAATCCAATTGATTGATTTGAAAGGATTAAACCTATTTTAGAGAACATTTATTTTTGCTTTGTTTAATCCACTTTTTGCACTTTAGAAAGGATAAGCAAAGTTCGTTGCTTTGTTTCTAATTAATAGCTAAGTAGATGTTTAAAACCATAAATATGTATGGAAGTAATAATAATTATAAAAATTTAAATATTCACAACTAAATACGACTATATCTAAATAAAAATAAGGTTGTCCATATACATAATTTTAACACTTACAAATTGATTGTATTAATAATAAAGTTACCTAAAAGCTTCTGTTTATCAAAACTAAAACACGTAATGAAAATTACTTTATTTACTTTTTAATTATCTCTTGCCTTAAAAAATGTTTTATAACTTACCTGTAGGCTCTATATTCATAGAATTAATTAAGAGACAACCCTTCACTTAATAGTACATTAAAATTCGCGATTATTGAATGGAAATCCGCTTGTTAACGTCATGGCATTCGATATTTAAACTTGACCTCCAATGTAAACCCCTTATGAACCGAGAACTTCCTATGCCGTCACACTGCAGTTGTGAAGGGTCCGGAAGACAAAAAAAACCAAGGGGTGAAGTCACCTTTCCAAGTTGGCAGGTTAACAGGTGGGCGGGCGCACGTGACGCGGCCGGCGACCGGGCGCCACTCGCGCGCGCACCGCGGACCACGCAGCCGACATCGAACGTTAACCGACGAAATTCAAATTTAGAATTTTTTTTTCTTAATTGAAGTGACAGTGAGAACTGAACTTTTTGCCTGTACTCGGATTGTTTTGTGCCAGTGTTTTTGGTCCTATGCTGATATTGTTTGGTTTGTACCTCTGCCTTTTATATGTTATATTCACAAAGCAATAAAAATTAGTTTGAGATTAACTTCTATGAGAAGTTAATCTAATGTTGGATTGATTGTTGGACAAAACCTCCTTTAAATTACGTGAGACCTATCGTCTTTATTTAAAAAAATACAATCACTAATTTTAATTAATTTGTAATTTAACTGCTTTATCCTTAAATACAAAGAAAACGTCAAGGCTGTATTAGATTGAAAGTAGAGTGCATGTAGTGTATACTAACCTTAAGTAAAAAGATCAAAATTAACACACTAATTTTATACTTTATGATTATTAATACAAGTTGAAACGAAATTAATAAATTAACACGCGGCATGAAAAAAGTCTGCATATATGATGAATAGTGTTGATATAAACGTATATCAGGTTCTACAAAGTTTTTTATCACTGGTTTATTTGAAAAACGTTTTACAATTTAAATAACTTATCGCCTCAATAAAAGATTTCAACGTGTATCAAGTCGATGGCGTAACCTAACCGATTTAACTTTTAAGAAATAATATATTAATTCATGCTAAAACATTATTGTGATTAGACATCGCAATGGCTTTATAATTATAATAATTAATACAAACATTTGTAAATCGCGTTTTAATATTCATATTAATTCATTCATTTACATTATACATTCAAATACCGATGAAATAAGAATAGCATTTTATGTAACGTTTTTAAAAGCTTAAGTTATACCTAGACATCTTGAATTATATCTTAATGTTATACAATTAAATATATTCTATTTAATACCTCATTTGCATAATACCCATAAGTTCACTTCTACTGCAGCAAGCAAGAAAAGTGGCGAGGATATATTGGGCAGTGCATGTATGTAAACGCACCATAATATGTTGAACATATAAAACTCGCGCTGCCCACTTATCTCGCCACTTTTCCTGCTTACTGCTGTGGTATTGGGCATAATATAAACACGGGGTAAGATAGAAGCTATCCCTTCGATCAAAAAAGGTATTTTAAGGCTTGTAGCAACGCAAACGTCCTTAAGGCTTTTTCGGTACAGATTTTAAGAGCGAAAGCGGGGATTTCATAGATGCGGTCGTTTTTCAGATGTATTATTATAGATAGATAGATAGATAGATAACACTTTATTGCTCACCAAATATACAATATCAAAAATACACAATTACAATATTGTCATGGTAGAAACAATAGACGGCCTTATCGCTTAAAGCAATCTCTTCCAGGCAACCTAACTTAAGGAATAATTTAACCTAATCTGGCGATGTAGGTGGTGCAGATCATGAAATAGGTATATCATAAATAAACATACTTAAACTACATAATATACATATTAAATACACATACTTAAATTACTTTATAAACTAAATACATTATTATTTTATTGTGAATAAAATAAAGTGGATTAAAAAATAAAATCAAATTATTTATCTATTTTTATAAAGATGTAGATTTTTGTCTTGTTTTGATAAAAATTGAAGGAGTAAAATGGGTTCATGTTTGGCGTTAATTTCTGAGTTTTTTTCTAAACTTCAAATAACTATAGACCAAATAAAAATCTATGTTACATCTCGTATCGTGAAAATGTATGATATTTCTTTTACTAAATTATTCATCAGTAAATATCAACGAAAAGTTGTTCCGTTTGCACCCCACTTTCGATCTTTGGCGGAGACAGGGGCCTTAAGATTGCATCAGTACGATAAGTCTCTGAGGCCTACTCTCAAACGCCTTTCGTCATTCGCTTTCGTTCGATCAGCCCGAAAGTCAATGAAATTTTATATAGAAGAATGGAAGAACAAATATTTCTTTTAAACTACAATAATATATTCCATATAACACAAAAATAAATGGAAAAAGCACTTAAATATAAAAGAACAAGCAAAAAAGTTCTAACACGAAAACGAAAGACATTTGAGAGTAAGCCCTCAGCGATACCCATCTATCACGAATAAGCAGATTTGTAAAATTTGCAAATTTACTTCATGTTTACTTTAAAAACACTTCGATAATGGATTTATATATATATATTTAAAAAGTAATGAATTTACCTTTTCCTATGAGATAGGGGACGATTCGCCATTATATTCGTATATATAATCATAACAGACACGCACTTAGTTGGTATGCTATTGGTCAACCATGGTATACCATATTCTTTGTCTATTACAAAAAAAAACATTTTTAACCGACCTCAAAAAAGGAGGTGTAAAGTTTCTAGCAAAAAGAAAGTACTTCATGAGTAACTAAAAACATATATATATATATTCTTTACATCTCGAAGCCTATCTATCTTATTCTATAGCAATACCGCCGCATTACAATTAAATTGATATCTCATAGAGGCATAGTCGTTTTTCCATATTCCTACGATATGGGGATTTTTAAAAAAAACGTCATATAATTACTTCAGAAATAGTAATGTAAATGAAATGAAAATCTTTATTCGCATGAAACGTGGCTACAAGGCCTTATGCTATGGTGAGAACAGGTTACTGGCATACAAATTTTTTCTTAAAAACTAGTATGGTTAAGTATAATTTATTTTTTATTTAGTAGTTATTTATTATAATATTACATTATACATGATTACATTTAAAATTTAATACAAATTTACAAAGTAGCTCGTTGGTAATCACTTTTATTGTTATAGCATTCATAAACAATGGTATATACATTTTATTATGTCAGTCAGTAACCTGTCTGTTTTAGTTCGGGTATAAAAAATTCATATAAATGTTTTTAGAAAAGGTTTTAGAAGACTCTAATATAGTAGATGTAAACCGTACAAAATATTTTAGCCTACACTTTTTGGGTAATACTCTGGACATACGCAGCCGATTCAGCTGACGACAAATTAATATCATCAACATTTGAGTATTATATACCGGTTGATTCTGCAGCACTCGCTTCGGAGCATGGAATCCACTTTCACAATTTTTCTTCCCTTCTTTGCACGTACTTAAGCATCTCTTGTTGCATGCACATCTTAGGCAGGCGTTATTTCTCGTACCTACCCGGATTAGCGGCACCTGACGAAGGAGACATGTTTATTGCTATAACAATAATTAAAATAAACAGTTAAAACTTTAGAAACATTTTTTCTAAGAAGACACTTTTCCAAGAAGATCCAGCAAATACAATACAGTCTATAATCATCATAATAGTCTTTAGAATATTGTAGTCGTAAAAGAACAATAAGATTTAGACGTTTATTCGTTGGCTTAACCAAAAAGGATACCATGTGCAAGACTGGTTGACCTCCAATTCCTTTGAACGGCTTAACGTTTAAAACGTATTCAAACGGTCACAGAGCTTTTACGGAGCGACAAAATTTTGATCTCCACTTTTATTTAATCTGTAACTGCAAATTTTTATTAAACTTCTTTAAAACATTGTTAAAAGTACCTGAGACACGAAGTAGACTCTTGGGTTTATAACCGACTCCAAAATGGAGGTTCTTAATTCGATTGTCTTTTTTCTGTTTGTTACGTGATTTCTCCATCATTTGTGAACTGACCTTCAATTTTTTATATTCAAAAGAGTATGTATACTCCTGAGGTGGTCCCATTGTCAGAAAGTCAGGATCTGATAAGTGGATCCCAGGGAAATCGAGAGCAACCCGCGATTTTTTTTTAAATTAATTATTCTCACTCTCCTTACGCAGTTTGTTGTCAGGGTATTTAGGTTGTATATATATATTTTTTGCATTTTTTATTTTCTTTTTGCCTTTTTTATCTTTATTAGTATCTTAATCTACTACAAAAATATTACACCCCCGAATATTGTAGGCACGTACAAGGTGTTTCATATATTTTTACTCTTTCTTATTTTTTTCTTATTTTCGCAATAATTAAAGGTCACTTAAGATGAAATAGTTGAAAGAACCTTTGCATGGTCTTTATACCATGGTCTATATCAGGTGTCTTTATAGTTTCATATTCAAACAACGTATTTTAACTAAATAAATAAGTTTCCACAGATATTACGTACTCTATATTACGAGGAATCAATACTAGTAATATCTAGCGGACACACTCACCATCAGGGTAGCAGAAGATTTTCACCGCTAGTTTTCTAGTATTCTTCTTCCACACCCGTATACATATATTCGTTACTACTAATTGCAGTTTCTAATCATAATTAAAAAGATAAATAAATAAAATATTTTGTTCAATAATTATTTGTGCGAAAGTATTAGGTTTTAATTTACCATATAATTTTTGGTTTTGTTTATATTTTTAGGGCGCTTTTATGTGCAAGTGCCCTCAAATTATAAACATACTGTAATCTAGATAATAATACTACAGCGGTTAAAACCCGAATGAAATATATAGCAACAATATGGATTCGAAATATTTCACAAATTAATCTATACAGTCTGTTTAGAAATCAAATAATTTTGTATTCAAATATGATACTCCAGCTACTTAGAAACTGAAATTATTAGAAATACGAAAGATTTACTTTATTTTCAAGCCAATGACATTTGAAACCTTAAAATGTGATACTACCGCGCGATCCAGTCATATTGCGAAACCTCATTCACTTATCACCCGATATCCAAGTCAATATCGTACACGATTTCTTGTTAATTAAAAACGTTTTTGTTAATTATTAATTACTAACATTACGTGACCAATCTTCACGTTTGAAGTAATGACGCGAAGCAAGAGAAACAGCATTGCTTATGTAAGAATGTTATAGATAATTCACACAGGTTGTAAAATTAAAAGTATATTCGTTTTCTTGTTTAACATATTTAATTAAACAATTCAACTGTGCAATTGCAAACCCCAGCAACTGACATTTTTCTAAGCGACTTCAAAAAGGGTTCCCAATTCGTCGTGCAAATAAATATTTTATGTATGTTTAGGGTCTAGGTTTCTGTATGGAAAACAGCCATTATGACGCCAGTGGTAATACTTCAGGTTCCGAAGGCAGAAAATTTGACTAACTCCAAATGACTCCAATGACGGGGTTCGGCGGTAGCTCTAAAAGCCATATTTCACTAAATAAAAACTATTACAATTAGGATAGTATGGTTGACACATATATATAAGGTAACTTGTAGCGTTATCGTAAAATCCTGTTACAAGTGCATAATAATTTACCAGTAAGAAGCTTTGTGGCGAAGCCTTAGGTGAGTAGCGACACCTCGGACCTTACTCCGGGGGCCAAGGCAAGGCCCTCGCTCCCGTGCTTGCCTTAGCCGGCCGGCACGGAGTGGAGATCGCTAGAGCTAAGACTCAAGCTCCAGGAGTGGAAGTGATCAATGGCATAACGTCGGAAGTAGCTTCGGTGAACCTGCAGCCAACCTCTCGACACCCCTTAGCTACTCACACCCATGTTGCCCTTCGCCAACCTTGGCATTTTTAGGGGCCCATGCAGTGAATGGCGAGTCGTCTGCCCATTTTTACCATGTTCCTTGAACATTGAGACGGGAAGATGCCATAGTCCCCATATCCCCAGTCCAAGTAGAAGTTCACCCCAATAGTATATTTTGTTCTCCTTTCCCACAATAGTCCTACACTGGCCGGGGTTTGTCCTTGAGTGCATTATTATATGGTGTAGACAGGGATAATCGCCGGTCAGTATCACGCCACATTTAGATTAAATTTGTCAAGGGACCTCTACGTGTGGGCCTTCCCATGGCCGGGAAGTCCGGGCCATTTTTATGGCCCGTGATCTCTAGAGACATACAATGTCCATTTTAAACTTAGAATCACGATCTTTATTTCAATTTTATTTACGTAATTGCTTTCATACTATTATTTTTGAAAAAAACACTAATATACAATTATTAATTTAAAATAATAAATATTCTACAGCTTTTGTTCACTTTCACTAAAAATATAGCTTTTCTACAAAACTGCACAACAATCACTCTTCAAGTTCGCGCCAAGAAATCATAGAACAAATCAATCAATATAAAATAATAGAGCCACCCAATTGGCCTCACAATATAGCTCGTTCTAATTGAAACTTATATTCTACAAGAAAAAAAGAACATTAATTTATAACCGAAAATTTGTGAAGGTCAAATGGCGTTAAACTTCATAAACCAGTTCGCATTCGCTATGGAAAACTTTGTTGCACCCGTTTTCTTCTCGTTTTATAATCACAAGAATCAGATGACTCTAGAGGTTGAATGTTGTAAAAATAATGTTTAGTCAAAACAAGTTTTTATAGATCCATTAAGAATATTTTTAAATTGAATGAAAATTATTAGATAGATATATCATTATATTGATACGTGAAGCAAAAACTTTGTACCCCTTTTTTACGAAAATTCCGCGGACGGAGTTTTTTTTTTTTATTGCAGGAGATCAGCAGACAGGCAGACGGCCCACTTGATGGAAAGCGGTTGCCATCGCCTATGGACATTTGCAACACCAAAGGTGCCACAAATGCGCTGCTGTTCTCTTAAGTGAAACTGGAACCTGGTCACTAATGCCGGAACACAATTCAAGGTTGTTATGGCGACATACTTTAGACCAGGGGTGGTAGCCATCCAGTCGGGCAAATGCCCTACCACCTGGAGTATAATTTATATAGAGAAGAAGCGACGAATGCAAATTTAAAAAAAAATATAATTATGCCTAAAAAATACATTAAATTAATAAAAAAAACACTACACACTACCTATGTATTTGTCACACACACGCATATATACTCTTATGTTTATTGTTCAAGTCAAATTAACAGTGTAGCTTTGGCGAAATCTGTGATTATAGAAGTATAGTTTTTGACATCAATTATTATGGTCGAATTTCGACTACAGATGACCATTAGTTTTTCTTTAATATATGAAAGAATCCAAAAATAATATTAAGTAATATATAAAGACCACCCTTTTAAATTTCTATATTTAATAGTGGCGGTGTTTATGATAAATATGATGATGTTTATCTTACATCATGTTTCTGATAAATATGATTTATGATAAATAAATAAAATATCAATCACAGATTGGATAGCGTTTGCTTCATAAGTTCTGGACCACTTAACACCTTCCGTCAGTAACCGTCTAATCCACGCTTAATAATAAAACAGCCTAAGGCCTACCGGTCCACAAACTAGTAGTCTAGATAATTTAAATCCGGTGCGGAATTATTTCCGTGGTGCACGCGCTTTTATAAAGTTCATGAGTATACAACAGACATTGCGGAAAAATCGCATTACTAATTTAAATCCGATGGGAAATAAATTCCGTAACACTTATGTTTCTATGGAGGTTCAAATATGATTGTGTGGGAACAAAATCGCATCGAATATTCGTAATGCGCAAGGCTTCAGTAACAACGAGCAAATAATATTACAAAATTCTAAGCATGCCGTTTCTGTGTATTGAAGCTATTTAAAAAAACATCTGGAATAGACTATGTAAACAACGGAGAACACGATGCCATTTTTTCAGATTTTTGTCTGTTTTTCGGTTTCTTTGTTTGTTCGGGATTGAAGTTAAAACTACTGGCCGATTTCGATGCAGCTTTCGCTAATCGAAAGCAAATTCTTAGACTTATTATTAATCTGCGCTAATTTTTAATCCGGAAATTTATAAAATTTAAAATGGCCAGATGAAAAAAATTCGAATAGCAATGTGATTTTTTACTGATCGTTAGCAAATTTAATGTAATAAAAAAATGTGATTTTTTATCCCGGGAATCCCGCGAGTATTTCAAGTCGTGGACCAAGGCGTGGCCATATCCTAGTAAATAAATAAAATATCAAGCACAGATTGTACAGTCTTTTCTTCATTAGGTTGTGAAGCAACACTTTGATGACAGTAAACCATCTAATCCACTTTTTATAATAGAACAGTCTTAGCCTAGCGCTCCACAAACATATAGTAGAGTAGTCTACAGAATTTAAATCCGATGCGGAACTATTTTGCGCTTCTAGAGTTTATGGGCATACAACAAACGTTGCGGAAAAAAATCGCAGTCCTTTTTTTAGTCCTATCAGGAATTCCATAGTGTGCATGATTCATATAGAGATTATGTAAGAACAAAATCGCATCGTCTATTCGTAGTGTGCGAGCCGTCAAGAACAACGACAAAATAAAATGTAAAATAGAATTCCTCATTTGGCATACATAAGAGTTCTGGATTCTCAACAATACAACTGAGCTATCTTAATAGAATCTTCGGCAGATTCATTTGCGAACTTGAAAGTAATTAACGCGCGGATGTTATAAAACGGCTCAGATCTTCAGACCCATTGTTGTTGTTGGCTTCGTGTTCAAAAAGAACAGTTACATCAGCTCTTTAAACGACCTTTTCAAAATGCTTTTCGTTGTTTTTTTAAACAGACCGTGTTGAATAATACTTACGGCTAATTAATGTAAGTTCTCGATGTCTTTGAAAAAAGCAAACAATTCAATTACTTTAAAGTGCAAAAACGTTTTAGAATAGAATATTGAAATAACTTCTAAATGAACTCAAGAATACAGTGAACAGCACCGCACCACATACAAATTAAGATAAGAATACGATTAGATTCATCTATTTTATTGTCAGTTAGCTATCGTCTTGTAAAGTGGTTTGAAAGTAACTTGATTTGCCAATCATCTACTAATGAATTAATAATAATCCTAATGAAATTTAATTATATTTTTTTAAATAATTCTATTCAACAATAATACCTCATAAAATTCCCCATATCCGTGTTGTATTTTTGCGCGCTTGTGCGTTATTCAAAATCTAAATTAATGACTTAGTTAAAACCTGTTAGGCTTCTTTTACAGACGCTCATTCAAACATATGATTTAAATAAGTATTCGTCTAATACTCTACTGGGTAGAAAAAGCTATATAAAATAGTCATTCAATCTTTTTATTTCACAGCGGAGTAATCTCTGAATAAAATTGTATAGTGCATTTTACATCAAACTTACGTTGAATCCTCACCCCTGCGCGTTTAAACAAACTCTTCAGCTTTATAATATTATAGTATAGATTTTAATTTAAATTCTAATTTTCTGTATGAAAAACAACATATTCTTACATCTTAAAATATTATTTTGTATTCTCAAAAAAATGATATATTAAAGTTATTAATAAAATCAGATTAAAAGGAATTGTGGAATGAAAATTAAATTTACTTGATATTTTGGCAAATTTTAATGTCTATTTGACTTTTACTTGACAGAATATCAAACTAGAATAGAAAAAATAAATATTAAAAATAATAAATTAACACCCACATTTGTTATTGATACAACTCGAGACTACATATATTAATTACATTATTTATCATCAATAAAATTTTACCAATATTGGTTGAATCTATTCAATCTTTCACAACTCAATAATAATAAATTGTCAAATTTGTAACCAAAAACATAAATCTGTTTCGCCAATATTATGGAGTCAAATTATAATAGTAAGCAAGCAAGTTTTCACATTTATGTTTACAATATTTAAAATATTACTCATGTAGACCAACATTTTGTTAACCGCTCTTCGCTTTCGTCACGGGCTACATGTATGAAAAGGATAGCAGCATACAATCTCTTACGAAAAGAGTGGGAAGGCTTACTTTAGGAATCAGTAGGAGCGGTGCAGTATGCATTTTTTGCACCAGCATTTCTGCATTTTGGTTATAGTACAAGTCATAAGCGATTCAGTAAAGACTGTTATAACAATAGTTTGTCGAGTTAACTATTTGGTATAAGAAAGAAAGACTTTAGCTTCTAAAATACTTAAACTAAATGTAAATTAAGGGATCAACATCTATCGTGTCATTGAAATATAGATGGGACTGTATAATAAGTCTTAAAAGAACACTCGTGTGCAAATCGATACTAGAAATTTCAAAATCCTCACATATTAATTCGTGTTTCCGAATACACGAGGCACCACAGAGCCGTATGAATATTTTAAATTTTAATTTTAATTAAATTACGATTAAATTATCTTTCTAAAAAATAGATTCTTATTATATATTTTATATTAATCGCAAAATTGTATATTATGACTTAAAAATATTTAGTCAAAACAAAGTGCGAAATTTCGTCAACATAAATTACAACTTCGTTAAGTTTTGAATTAAATACATCATACATCAACAAATTCTTTTCATTCTGACAAAGTCATTCAAATTTCATTGCCTAAGCAAATCAATGAGTAGGCCATAAAATTAACGGACCTTGATAGTTTCACGGCCAATATTACTAAAATAAAATTGGATGCGCCACAAACAACCTCGCTATACAAGTCCAGCCATACCGCACACCATACGAACGTACTCATACCTAGCGAATTTATACATATACAGGTGAATTGTTCAAGTGGGCCTTCAGCATTATATCAAATCATAGAGTAGCTTGTAAGCAATTTTTGTGAAGGAATATCATACAGTAAACCAAGGAGAAAGGGTTGTTTTTAAACAAAATGTTTTATTTTCCATACATTAATTAAACCTCATCTCATTTTATTCAACATGGGAATTATGAAAATTATTCTATTTTTAATAGGCTATCTATAAATTAATATTCTAAACCCACGTTATTTTACCCTAATCACTCAAAACAATCAATGGGTAAACTTTGAGTGCATTCAAATGAAGTGCAGTCAAATGACCGGCGCAATTTGTTGTTTAATTAATGTATGGGGGAAAGTAGGACATTTTATTGAAAAACAACCCGTTCCCTTGGTTTGCCACATGATATTCCTTAACAGAAATTAATCATCCGATCAAATCAAATCAGCCGATTCCTGATAATGAAACAATTTTAGTTTTTGACCTGCATATTTTACTAATCTTTCTTCTAACTTTCCGTTAGTAGAAAACCGTCATAATCTGTACGGAGTTTATGTGAAACAATAATCCTACTATACCATTTGTAATATGCCAGATTCCTTTAACTTACTATTTGAGGCGCATTACAGACCGCCCCACGCAACGAGAGTATGAAAATGCCGGGGGACAAAAAATAGTTCTCCGGCAGTAGATGAGGCTGATAGGCCACCAAATGCCAGGGCCAGCGGAGGCGCTAGGTCATATACTCGTGGCCCCGACAAAAGGGCCAAGGACGGAATACCGAAGGGTTTTAGTGGCTATCCCTAAATGTGGTGTGACGATAGCATCTTTAGTTTCGCCTAGAGGTGCTAATGCCACTCTAAACTGGCGATTATGCCCCTACGCGCAGCTGATGTCCCTCAATCGAGTTTCTCCTAGTAAAAAAAGGGAAAATAAGATAGGGGGAGCTGAAATGGGCCAATGCAACTCTCACTCATCGCACGTAGCAGGATTAGCTCAAAGCTTACAGTTTCACGCCAATATTCTATGAGAGAGCGAGAGAGATAATACTTTATTACACACCCAAATATACAATTACAAAAACAGAACGTGGTATCTATATATATTTGCTACGTGGTATCTATATAGCTCTGCTACGTATAAATAAATAGATTGTAGTTTATGTCAAATTTTAACCGGTAGTGAGACAAATGTTGACGAATAGTAAAATAAGCCCGGCATGAATCGTTCGCTTCCGCTCGTGATCTGTACGGTGGCATTAGACAAAAGCGTTCGCCGGTCGGCCTTCGTGCGACCGGTTCGTACGCCGCTTACTTTCGCATTGCATCCACTGCCACGCCGATCGAACACTTATTTGCAACATTTTTTTTATTTATCTGGAGATTTCGTGCTGTCAATTAGTTTCGATTGAAAATTTGACCAATTGTTTGCAATCGTTGTTTTGCGACAAAAAAATTGTAATAATGAAGTTTCTTTTAAAATAATTAATTTAATATTTGGAATAACCTAATAATTTAAGAAGTATCGAAGGTCTAAATATAATATATTTACTGCCATTATAGACCATAAAGATAACGGATATGAAACAAACTCTTCATCGTTCTTTCTTGTCTTCATTGTTCCCTTTAGCAGGAACGTCTTTACCCAGGAGTACAAAGGATAAATGGCACCTGGGGGTAGAGACCTAGGCGGCCCAAGCCGGCCATCATCTACACAAAATTACCATGTTTAATCTGCTAATTTTGAAAATTATCATCTCAGCTCGATTACTGAAAACAAAATGGAAATGCTTATTGAAATTTCCTGACTATATCGTTTTACTAAGTTTATTGTTTGTTGTTGCTAAAAGGGGGGTTGTTTGCGTCGCGGTGCCCAATATGATCAAGACGCTCTGTAGCTTCCGTGAAACTTAAAAAACGATCGGACACTTGTAACACTGCAAATTGCAACGCCCAATTGTGCAATAATCAACCGGTCCGAATACTTGGAATATCGCTTTCCTTTTTACATAAGTCGATGAAAGAAAAATTAACGTAGAGTGGACACGGCGCAGAAAATACCGCAACGCCTTATTATTTTTAATAATCTGTTATTTTACAGAATATATTTTATTATTTTTGTAGAAAAAACCTACCTATACGCACTGTAAAACCACGCGAGCCAAAATTATAAATATTAATGTGAAATGAAAATCCGCCCAGCACAAGCCGCATATGCGATACAAAATAAAAATGGCCGCACGCTTATTAACAAAAATGAGTTATAATACTTGTTAGTTTTAATACAATTTATCCGTGCAGGAACGGAGAAAGAATACAATTTCCTGCGGCCAGGCGGCCTGTCGTAAGAGGCGACAAAACAACCCACAGCCAGGTAGGGCATTTGCCCGACTGGATGGCTACCACCCCTGGTCTAAGGTATATCACCAGAACTACCTTGAGTTGTGTTCCGGCATTAGTGACCAGGTTCCAGTCTCCCTTAAGAGAGCAGCGGTGCATTTGTAGCACCTTTGGTGTTTTAAATGTCAAATGTCATCAAGTAGGCCGTCTGCCTGCTGAACTCCTGCAATAAAAAAATAATAATACAATATTCTATCTTTTAAATAATTACTTTGAGATAATTGTCAAATCATAATTCTAAATATTATTTATATCATTCATTAAGCATCTTCGAGTGTGGTAGAAATGATAAAACTGCCTACCTAAAAATACTTCAATGTAAAAATGCCAACCAATGACCGCTGACTAGTGTCGCTAAGTACCAAGGTAAAATATAAGTATAAAAATAATATAAACCAGCAACCGAAAGCATATTGCCTTCACCGCCTACTTAACCACAGTGTATGAAGTTCAGATGTAACACTTCCGCATTAGTATAGGACTCTCGGTGTGAAAATTGAATTCAAAAGCGTGGTAAACGATTTTTATTTGAAACTAACTTTGCCATCGAAATTACATGCGCGTTGCCATGGGGATGTTTGCTAGTAATTTGTAACAGCCGTGGTGGCACCAAAAAAGCAGGACCGCAACGTTATTTATTTCCGTATATCCTATGGAAAAAACGCCAATTATCTGGATAAAAAGTACTTTAAGTGATGACCCGGGATATAAGCTAGCTCTGTGTCATGTTTCATTTAAATCCGTTCAGTAGTTTTCACGTTATGCTTTAACAGACATACAAATAAAATTTGCTCGTCTGAATTAACCCTCTGTTTCCATTTCTCTTTTTAATGTCATTGCACATACTCAATTCCTCTACAGATTTATTATACTATAGCAAAAACATTCTGAAAAAATCGTGTATTTACTTTTGAATCATTTGAAAATTAGAGTTGAAATTTTATTGTATCCAAAACTTTTTTATACATAAACATCTAGATTTTCAAATGCTTACCAATACAGTATGATGTTTATAAGGTGGGTTCGCCAATATTTGTTTATTGAATTTACTGAGAAAGCAAAGTGTACTTATATTTAATTACCCCACTATATTATTATGTACTGTGTACTTACTGAACCACGTGGTACACCCCCATTCAAGATAAAGTGAACCTTTGTGCAGTTCAGCTTTCGTGTACATAACCTTCATTGCGTTTAAATCCGTTTCGCAGTTTTAATTGGGCCAGTTGGCAACCATTCGAGGCATAGTTCAATTTTATTCATTCAGAAAATTAATTTAAGTTATTTATACAATCCTTGATCACCTTGAACTTTGTAAAGTATTAAATTCGCATATCACGTTTGTTAACATGATATAAGAATAATAAACGGCCATGGACTCGAGGAGGAACCTGACAAAATTTTAAAAAAAAATAACCATACCAGAACGTTAGTTGTTCGCGTTTCAAATCCACCGCGCCAAATATTCCATTTCGATATTTAAAAATATTCAATGTACATTCTCTGTATCGAAAGAATGTATATGTGTACACTCGAACACATACACGCAAACCCACCTTACACACACATAAGGGAACGTACCCATACTACGTGCCCCATTTTTTACATTTGTTTCGCAAACAGAGTTAAAAAATAATTAAGTTGCATATAGCTTGATAAAGCGCGAAGTCTCCCTAGAGGGACGTCCCTACATAGACGAAAAACTGCACCCCCCTCTCCCTTGTAACCAAGCCTGGTATTTTGAAGAGCTCACCCCTCCCATAAGTAAAAGCAAAAATTTTAAAATTCAATAAATGCATCTGCTAATCATTTTTCCAATCTCTTAAATACCCAATCTAAATCTTTATAAAGCCAAATATTTATTCAAATGTAAAAACGATCAGATTCTATAGTCTCGTTTATAAATTTAAATAAAAATAACTGCCATATTATATGTACAACAATTTATACGCGCCGATACCAGTTGTCCTCACAATTATTTTTATTTCCCTATAATAAATTTTACAATTAATGTGCCGACATATTACGTATTTATTATACTTTATGAATAGTTTAATATTTGAATACATGCACTATAAATGCTACATCGAGTTTATGCAAACATATTATGTAAACGGGCTATGATCCATTGTATTTCTTAAAATAAAAACAATTTTATATTTAAATCTGATTCCGTATTCTAGTAAACATTCTTATTTTAAAGTAACTTTTGACAGCCATTCTTCTTTTAGGTTCTCATACCTTCTTTATTAACGCGGGGAGATCCGTTTGAGGACTATGCAGGGGGGGGGGGTTAGCATAATCCCAGGAATAATTTATCTCTGTCCAGCGAGAATGGGTAAACGACTCTCCCCATCGGAGAAGAGATGAACGCGCATGGAACACGACTCATCGGCCTCTCGACAGCATTATTGGCGGGTGTCCAAGGGAGTGGTCTTCCTCACGGAACCACCCGCACCGCCCACTCACGGCAGTCGAAGGCCGAAATCCGCCCTCCGGCGCTGACGTGTCATCCTAGGTTCTGGTACCCTGAGCCCTTATGCTGCTGTCTGCCTGTGTGTCATAGCTAACTCGTCTTAGTAAAGCTACAGATATGAAATTTGTAGTAGAAATCTCATATGTCTACAATAACGTAGTATAACAAAACCTATTCGTATTCACATTCGGATAAAATAACTGCCATCGCAAATCGACGGATGGAGCGGCAGCGGATTCGCTACGATACTCCGAGGTCGGTCTCCAAACATAAAATTACACATAAAACTTATTTCGATTGTATAAGGATAACATAATTATGTATTGATCTACCGGCCCGTCCGCCGATTTGTGCAGGTCCTAAGAATACATCGAGCCTTTCAACCATTTTATCGTAAGCGACATTTGAACTTAGCATATTATTTGTTGCAAAAGTTATTTTAAACTGTTATTTTGTTTTAAGTTTTTCAGTTTTAGTTATATTTGACCCTGATGAATTAAAAATTGAAATTCTAAAAACAAAATAATAGTTTAAAATACCTTTTGCAACAAAAAATATACTAAGGTCCAGATGTCGCTTACAATAAAATGACGGTAAAGACTCGATATTTACAATTACATTACTCTTAATAATTCACATTTTCTATCATTACAACATAGCAGTCACTGTTGAGCACATGCAAGATATGGCACGAACCCGCGAAACCGAGAAATCGTAACCGCTATAACAAGTTTACACGTACAAATCTTAAGCATTGTCCACATTAGAATAATTTCCTACAATTTAATTTCATAATAATATGAGCCATCGCATCGTGAACATTACAATACACGTGTAAGGGAGTCTTAAGGTAATTAAAAATTCCTCAGATATGGTCAAATAAAATATTAGAATCTATTTTACAGGAAAACATCTAAAAATAACTAAAAATTTGGTATGGCCATATACAAATAATTGTTTTTTTAAATGTTTGAATTAATGAATGAAAACTCTTTATTGTTCACCATAACTTAAACTTAGACAATTCAATATGAATATATTTTTATTAGAACAATGGGCGGCCTTATCGCTTATAACGATCTCTTCCAGGCAACCCGATGTCCAAGGAGACTAGAAGAAGTAATGTATATAGTCGAGTAGGTATCGTAAATCAAGTTTTGAAGAATTATAACGACATTTATATATGAATTTTATATTTAAGTGATTAGGTGACGAAATGTTTTTTCCAAAGTCGCAAAAGGTAAGTTCAATTACAAGATGGAAAATTCTGAAAAAATGAAGGTGGTAAATTTAAAAAAATACATTTATCGACAATAGGTTTAAACACGGCCCGCTATCTATTAGTGAAATCTTTTTAAGGCTCCATAGTTAAAGAACGAAATAGACGAAACCCTTCAATATGCGAGGACTGCCACGTACTTGTTTATTTTACTTATTACTTTTAGGTGTCGGATACCTAAAGACTGAATCACGCGTAAAATCCTTCTTTATTGAATCAGATAATTTGATGACCTCTGTGGTTAAATGTTCTAAGCGTTTGCCCGTTTAGCTCATTGCAACGCAAAGACTTGATACCTGCGATGAATAAATGAGTGAGTCAATGAAAGCTCTTTATTTTTCACCAAAAAATTAAACTAAAGTCCGTGTCACCAAAGAAGTCCAACAGACAGGGCGCTGCAATCTCCGTACTTAATCCGGTCAAAGTAATGATTTACTATAAATCGATATAGTTTTTTTTTACTGCTGAAGTACGGCAGACAGGGTGACGGCCAACCTGTGATGGAAAGTGGTTACCGTCGCTTATAAACATTTGCAACACTAAAGATGCTACCAATGTGCTGCCGGACTCATAGATGAGACTGGAACCTGGCCACTATGTCGGAATACAACTCAAGGTTGTTATGGCGGCATGCTCTAGACCAGAGGTAGTAGCCATCCAGACGGGCAAATACCCTACCACCTAGTTGTAGGTTGTTTTGTCGACTCTTACGACAGGTCGCCTGGCCGCAGGAATTTGTGTTCTTTCTCCGTTCCTGCGCGGATAGAAGTAGTTAGTAGGTAGTTAATGAAAAATAATTACAAAATATTCTATAATTAAAGCTGTAAATTTATTTCCAGGTTATTTTAAAAAATAAAATTCTATCAAAAAGTGGAGTCGCCACTTTTAGTCCCTTTATTTTCCGTGGAACTTCTTTTTTGGCGCGGACTCTATGTTAGTATGGGACGGTAAAATGTTTTACTATACTGTCCGTTAATTCCTATCATCTGAGTGTCTAGGACCTATGCCAGGGTTGTGCATTGTATATTTATTACCTGAAATACAGGCGTAAATTGCTTAGCTTGGGAATATATACAAAGTGTGTTCGTGTGTCAATATTAAAATTGCGTAAATCTGTTGTTCTATCGGTTAGTAGTCGCAGGTGCCCAATAAGGGGAACCAGTGGGTCAACTATTTATCACAAGGACGACTACTATTCGTAAATTTGACATTTAAATATAAACTTTAATACAAGAGAGTGCTTTTGGATACCGTGACGTAACAAAGCTCTGTGTTGTCTCGACCTTGCTTTGTGTACATTAGTTACATACGAATGTTTGGATTAACATCATTACATCCTAGGTCATTACATAAGTGGTAAATGAGTTTCTACAATATAAGCACCATAGAAGTGCTATATGTGATTTTAGAAAAAAAAATTCAACATGAAATGCTTTTAAAAATCTAATATAATCAAATTAGATAACGAGACTTTCAAAATCTAGAGCATCTTTTTTCATGAAACTAACAATTTAAGTTGGTTTGCATAATAATCAAGAATGTAGACAAAGTTTCAATTTCCCGTTATAAGCGTATTGCATAGTTATACAAATCATAATGAGTAAAGAATAAAAGTCATAACAGGTTAATTGCATTTTGAATTACATACAATTTTACGCTAATGTAATAATCAAGTAAACAGTATGTATTCTTACAGCGGTAATTCTTACAACAGTTATGAGACATCAGCGATTTTAATGGATTAATATATCTAGCACTGTTAACGAATGTTTGCTACCGGGTCGTTTGCTAGGGTTTGAAACAAAGCGATGAGAGGAAGCCACAGCAGTGGCCACCAGAGTCAATCGCCGGCGTGTGTGGAGACTCGAATAATCAATACTCCACTAAAACCACCCTCCTCCCATGTGCCCCGCGCTTATGGCAGGAAGAGCGTGAGACTTAGAACGTAGTTACGCCCACGATGATCCTAGCGCATCAGTGCTTGAGAATGCCCCGGGAAGCATTGCAAGCTCACTTCGTAAACAGGGGGATGACTCCTCCGCTCCCTAGATGCTGGACGGCCCCTGCAGCGGTATTACGGGAGGAGATCTTGCGCATATCTGCGCCTCCGGGACGTTGGTACCCGCGACACGCATGCGCACCTCTCTCCCTTTCTCGTTCCGCGACCTCCTTTTGAGACATGACAGTCTCGCAAAAATTGGCCGCACCCACCTTTCGATTTTGGTTATACCAACTTTTTTGACTAGAGCGTCACGCCTCTGCATATTGGACCTCATGCCCGCACAACTGCATTGTTTAAATTACATTATATAAAGTAATAATATAGTATACTATAGAAGAAAAAGATTCAATCTAACAAACAGAATATTTAAATGACTGCTTAAAGAAAAAATGTGGAAATGTTTTTAATTGTTTAATTTTCGATGTTTATACATAACAGAAAATTTTCAGTGATATTTATTAAAAATATATAATCTTGAGAAAATATGAACGCGCTAATCTCAGGAACTACTGGTCTGATTTAAAAAATTCTTTCAGTAATAGATAGCCCATTTATCGAGAAAGGCCTTTAGGTTGTATATCATCACCCTAAGAGCAATAGGAGCGGAGCACCAATAAAGAATGATTCAAAATCGGGGGGTTTTTTAACTTACTTTTTTTTACTACTCCACGCGGACGAAGTCGCGCGCAGAAGCTAGTTTCTAATATTACGATTTCACTCCACAAGACATTTGTAATAAAAGTTCACATAAATATTAGACTAAACGTCTACGTGGGCAGTTGAACAAAACCACTATTTGAGTACCTTAAAACTAGTCCATGTCCCCCCCCTATCGTCGTTAACTCTAATTACATGTAGATATGCCAACGACATTAACGACTAAGTGATTGTAAGTATGAAATCACCATGTTAATGAGATGTAAGATTATTCCAAACATTTCCATTGCGCATACTTGATAAATATATTTGCATTAGAAGACTACTCAATTCAATACGTAATACAATCGCTAAACACTTATGATTTTTTAAGCGTACATGCTTCTATTAGATAATCTTCTCGTGACTATTTATATGTATATATCTACAGGCATCAGCATAAAAACGATTTTATCCTATTAGAGGTAGCAACGTTTCAAAGTCGTGTTATATTCATACAAGATTTTGAATTACAATAATCTCTATAGACATAATGTTGACCACCCGTGTTATGGTCGGACTACCGAAACCGGTATAATCTATGAAATAATGACGACCACGTATCAGTATTATCATCAGTTGAAAGAAACTATTGCAAGAGATTAAATTCAAAAATCAGACTTATTTGTAGCTTTTTAATTTGAAAAATATAGCATAAAACAATTAATGGCATTTATTAGAGCTTTTGAGTTTGAAAAACCATAATATATTCAAAATAATGTGAACCGTAATCGGTAAAAAACTTATCATCAATATTTTAGTCTTTATATAAATTAAACTATAAATAACGTTCCCAAAATACTGACCACGATACCTTGTTGAGTGCCAACGCTAAAGTTACTGCCCGAGGTATACACAAGTTTTTGGTCACGTGAAACACCTACCATACGTTTGGCTATGTTTCGATAAAGCTTGTGCGCCTGAGACCGACAACAATCCCAGAGTCTCAACCTCAAAAGCCGCAAATATGTAGCCATTTCCGATGGCTGGAATTCGCTGCGTTTTAGGGCCTTCTCTTGTGCAGCCGCTGTGCCAACTGATATACTAGTGGCTGGAGGATGGGACGCTACTAAAGTAACGTCACAAGACCCGTGAAGTCTTTCTATGTAGTATATATTATACTAGCGATCCCAGAAGATGTTGTCCTGCCCTAAACAAATAAAAATCTAGAACTCTATTCTAACACCATCTACCGGGTCTTATTGTGAATCTAAACTATTCTAGAATCTCCTTGAACAGACACAAAAAATTCCATCAAAATCGATCCATGGGTTTAGGAGGAGTTCAGTGACATATACACGAACAGAAAAATTTAATATATAAAGATAGATAAAAAAATACAACTCAAGTGGCAAAAATCTCAACTATACAGCAAAAAACATTATCCTGTATTATTAATTATATGTATATGAGTATATTATTGATTGTAAAAACCCGAACAAGATTCATCTACGCACAATATCTAATCCTAATATGACCTTATTTAAAAATTGACAGAAGTTTTTATTTGTCTACTGATTTAGATGATACACACACACTTTGTATTGCTTAAAGGTTGTTTCAATATATACATGAATATGCAGAAACACACAATCCAAATATACCGTGTGTAACGCGTACATATAAAACGTAGGTACATAGCGCCTTGCAAGTCTAGATTCCCTTCACCCACAAGCCGTATGTCTAACTACCTTTGATGTAGTACAAGCAAGTGAAATAAGCACAACCACTAACGGTACCTTTGTATCGCTCCTTGTACCTATCATGAAGTACAAAACTGCTAATTGTGAGGTTTAATATATTCATATCATAAATTACAGAGCAGCTTGGGACTCTGTGTTTATATGTAATCGACCTTAATTGATATGTACTTGTTCAACAATATAAACATAAATTATAACTTGAAGATTATATTTGACATAATCTCCGATGACTCTACTCTAACCAATGAATTTACATAAATAAAATATAAAGTTTTCAGAACCTATATCAGTTTCATTTTAGGTTTTTTTGAAGTGAAATTTCTGTAGAATCGTTGTGATTTGAAACTCGATGAAACGAAAAAGAGATAAACACTAATATATAGGACTAAGCCTGTAAGCCTGATCGTGTACTAGCGGAGGGTGATGTCAGGAGCCTTAAGAACAGACGAGTGTGCATGACAAGAGTTATGAATGTCAAAGAAACAAGTGAGGTATGTAAGAATGGGCCTAAATGGCGCTCTGTTGTTCGTGCCTACCCCGCAAGGGAACTGGCGTGAAGTTATGTATGTATGTATGTATGTATGTAAGCCTGTAAGCGAATGAGAGACGAGTTTTACATTGTGCAGCACAAATTAGAGAGTCAATAAGACCGATGATTAAACATAGGTCAAATTATGACCGAAATAAAACTGATAATAATATATTTTAGACTATAACTAACTTTTACGACACTAGGAGCCTTAAACACTGTTATATCAATTATAATAAATTATTATAATGATTGGTGTAGAACCATGAGCTCACAACAGCCAGCGAACTTAACACAAGACGTTCTTAAGAACAGACCAATTGTGTGTAACTTTTAAAAGCAGACATTCAAAGCAAACACAAAGCTACATAATAAAAGTTGAAGTGATACAATAACCTTGATAATAGAACCATCTAACAGGATCGTGATCATCATGTTTATCGTTCGCTTTACGAATGATTAGAGCGAGGCCTTTGTCAATAACATGCAGGATAATCTTATTGACTTCTTCAATATACATTTATAAATGTCCTTCATGTAATTTGGAAAATCCAGTATCGTTTGCGTTAGGTATCGATGTACAGACGTCTTTATTACTCGCAATCATACTTTGAACTCTACAAAGTATCTTTCTTGCAGACTTGCTAGCAGTAACATATTTCATTTCAAGAAAATTAATATTATTACTTTCTTAAACATTTGTTAAAAGAAAGCATATATTTAAATTATTCAAAAAAATATCAAAAATTATTTTGGGTAATTCCCTATTCAACACATGACGTCATATCACATGAATATATTTTTACTAAATCCATTTCTATTCCCGTTTCAACGCAATACAATATTTTGATTTTTCATTCCCGAATCAACCCAAATCTGTTCCCAACTACATCTTTTATGAATTAACTATATATATATTATTATTTATTTTTGTATGTCTTTCAAGACCACGGACCATAAAAATGGCCCGGACATGTGGAGGGCTTTCGTGGGGCTATGGGAATGCCAACACGTAGAGGCCCCTTGACAAATTTAATGTAAATTTGACGTGACACTGACCGGTGATTATCCCTGTCTACACCATATAATAATGCACCCAAGGACAAACCCCGGCCAGTGTAGGACTGTTGTGGGAAATGAGGACAAAAGTACCGGTCTATTGACGTGAACTGCTAGTGGTACTGGGGGTCTGGGAATATGGGGACTATGGCGTCTGCCCGTCGCAATGTTCAGGGTATATGGAAAAATGGGCAGACGGTGAATCGCCACTCCCTGCATGGGCCCCAAAAAAATGCCATACAAGACAGGGGCAACATGGGTGTGAGTGGCTAAGGAGTGTTGAGAGGTGGGCCGCAGGTTTGCCGAAGCTACTTCTGACGTAATGCCATTTATCACTTCCACCCCTGGAGCTTGAGTCTTAGTTCTAGTGATCTCCACTCCGTGCTCGTATTATTATTATTATTATTGTATGTATTTAATTTATAAAGTAATTTAAGTATGTGTATTTAATTTATAAAATATGTAGTTTAAATCTGTTTATTTATGCTATACCTAATAATCTGCACCACCTACATCGCCAGCTTAGGTTAAACTATTCCTTAAATTAGGTTGCCTGGAAGAGATTGCTTGAAGCGATAAGGCCAGGCCGCCTATCGTTTCTACCATGACAATATTATAATTGTGTATTTTTGAAATTGTTGACCAAAGCTTTGTTGGTGACCAATAAAGTATTATCTATGTATCTATATATTATGAATTAATCTCAGCACTTAGCAATCAAATAACAATTTGGAATTTATACTACCTTGTACCCACAGGTTCATTCACGGTAAAGAATCTGGAAGATCGGTTAATGAGCACACGAGGGATCCAGAGGGTAAATGGGGTTACTTATAACCCAACTTGAAAGAGCACAAAACCTCAGATAACTATCCTTTAATAGATACATGAATCGACTAATAAGTGACTAACTTAAAATAACTTAAGTGATAGTCATAACATCATAAGTGAATAGTTATAATGTTATCCAGAGACATTAAAAACAGGTATCTCACGTACAAAAGACGTATTTAGATAAGATGCATATTTCTTTAGTTAATAACCGTTGAGTACAACCGATTAGAATTTTGTGTGTCATGAATTACATATCTAGTCCGCGCCATATTTTATGGCCTCTCCTATATGGCTGCCGAAAGCCACTGAATAACTATATATATATATATATATATATATATATATATATATATACACACATACATGCATGCATAACTTCACGCCAGTTCCCGTGCCGGGTAGGCACGAACAACAGAGCGCCATTTAGGCTTATTCTTACACAATTCACTTGCTTCCCTGACATTCATATCTCTTGTCATGCACGCTCGTCTGTTCTTAAGGCTCCTTCCTGACATCACCTTCTACTAGTACACGATCAATTTGATCATGGAAGGTGTGTCGTGGCCTTCCACGACATCTGCATATATATATATATATATATATATATATATATATATATATATATATATATATATATATATATATATATATATATATATATATATATATATATATATATATATATATATATATATATATATGAAAAACTTTTATTACACACACATCTATTGTTAGGGAACGTTACGGTCTTTAAGATCCTTAAAGAAGCTTACAAACTTACTCAAACTCAATATGAATAAGACCAATAAAATTTAGCGCATACTTAATGTGTATACAAACTTAACATTTAAAGTGACTGTGAGTTACTGACTAATTAGTAGTTTTATGCAGTTCAGTCTGGATAATTATGATTAGTTTCTTTCTTATAAAATACAATGTGAATATTATAAACATTATATCAGTTTTGGCTTATTTACAATGTTACAGTAATCTTATAATTCGCGCAGAGCTTGGCCTTTCCGATTTAGCTGTATAAGGGTGCCTTTCCACCGGAGATGTGTAGCTATGCTGCGAAAATGTAAAAGATAAGCTATATAGCGGAGCGAGTAAGATGTGCTCTGAAAATGCGCCGCCGCAAGGCAGTTCTGTGCGAGGAAGATGCGCAGCTCGAGCTATATACATCGTATCGACAATAGGGAAGGCACGCATCTATACCACGCAACCTTCCATATAATAAAAAACATAGCTTAGTTGAATCAGTTTCCACTAGTGCTATGCTGTGTGGAACAATAAATATGATTTGTGGATATCAAACGCATAGCAACGTTGCATAGCACATCTCTGCCGGAAATGCACTCTTATGCTGTTTAGTGGTTACCTACAATATTTCATGTTATATTATTAGGCTATATAGGTAAATTAAGTCTACGGAGTCTGGCACTGAAAATCAGGGTTGTGCTGGAAAGTTTTATTTCCGGTACACGCTGAGCTGTCAGCCTTGTAGACTGCGAACAGTCGAACTTGTTTTTGTGTAAATCATATTTTATTTTTTATATCGTATGCGTTGTGTATGTAAATGCATTTTTTCAGTCTGTCATTTTCATATATATTGACCGTAAAATTTAGCGAATACTATGCGACCAAACAGTTTAATTTTCTATAAAGTGATAGAATAATAGATTGCTTCGCCTTCACGTGAAAGACAGACAAAGACTACCAAATCATCACACTGCCTTAAAAATAATGGAGTTAATATATATTTTTATATTTGTTTCAGATAGTGAATTATCCATTTGACTTTGAATGGAAAATGTAAGAGGGCATTAAAATAAGTGAATCGATATTTATCGCGCGTAGTAAAACGATAAACTGGTGATATTAATTAATATCGACTAAGTAATCGATAATCGACTAAAGTGTAGTGTTCATTATACCACGGATTCATTGGACCGCGGTCAACTCACCGGCTGTTTTAGTCTTGGTAAGTTTAAATTTTAATATTATAACAGCAAAATACTATGAATGATAATCCCATTAGGTTCTTTGTGTTGCCTTGATGGTTAGTTTGATTTTATTCGATACATATCGCAAGTATTGATTCATCGTAATTTCACACATAAAACATCTGTGGAAACATATCGATTTCGTACCGATGTGCTGTTTAAAGATGAGATTAGGAAAAAAACCATTTAAACTAAACTAAACAGATATAGTTTTAAGGTCTTAGTCATGTTGAGTTTGTAGGCTGCTTTAAGAACCTTAAACAACCCTACAAACTTACTTTAAGTTAATTTAAATAAGACCGTAGGTCTGGACGTATTTTTTTGTATTGGTGTACAATAAAGAGTTACCTATCTATTTATCTAAACTTTAAATTTTTGATTTGGTCCAAAAGTATGTTACCAATAATAAAATGTTGATTGAACGTTTAGTAAGCTTATCTATATATAAACGGGAGAGGAAATGATTTGTGACGCCTTACATTATGTCACTCTAACTCGAACTCATAATATGTCATTCTTTAATACATATACATTGTAGGAACCTTAAAAAAATCCTTTTCCAGTGTTACTAAAGACAATATTGAAGTCTATTGTTGGTTTATACATAGTAAGCGCGTAATTTGATTAGCTTGGGAACATTAGATTTGTGAGTTCGTGTTTCAAAGTATCTATCTACTTATATTTCGTAAAATTTTAAATATAAACTCTTCCCATAACTATTATATAAACAGGGAAGAGACTTAAACAACATTTTATATTACAATAAATTTTATTTTTCACTTCCAATAAAATATTTAATTATATCACTGGATATATAGTATACTGTAATTTTTGCATAATAATTGTTCGTGCCTACCCCGCAAGGGAACTGGCGTGAAGTTATGTATGTATGTATGTATGTATGTAATTTTTGTCTAAACTCTTCACAAGCAAAAATATAATTAATTTTGACGTTTCAAAAATAGATAACCTAATTAATATTATTTATAAACCTATATTGAACATCAACATATCATATGTTATCTGTTAAGCGTTTATGTTTTCTGTTGTAAAACAATTAGATTTAACTATTTAGGAAATTATTACTTTCATCATTTGAAGATTACCTGTAAAACTATTAAAACATCGGATGAGATTACAAAAATAAGTAATTGAAATTATTATTTTGAACAATTATTTTCTTAATTAATCGATTGCGATGCACGTTTACGGAAGATTTGTATTACGAAGCATAAACGTAAATTGCATTACAAAACATTATAAGTCTATCGTATTTAGCTTTGAGAAAAATAAATAGGTAATCATGGTCTTGAAAAAATACTTTAAGGCCAATGAACATAACCAATGGATTATAAGCAGTAAAGCACATTAGCTTGTTTAAAAATGTTACCTTCGTGGTCACGTTAATCTGGCAATCATTGTTTAAGTACATGTGTAATCATCTTTATACGTGCCTACAATTATTGCGACATTACAAATTGTTCAACCGTAATTTGTCTAAACATTTAAATTTTTCAATGATACATTTATACATATTTGATTCAAAAGTTACATTTTACTCAAGGCTACGAATGTTAAACATTTTACGTTTGTCAATACGAGTTTTTAATTTCAATCTGAAGCACGACCACTTTTAAGCCTACTCTTATATACATAGACTGTCTCAATACTCAATGATAACTGTCAGATGTCAATGAAGAAATATTACAATTAAATTTGTTACAGTTCTACGATGAAAAGCTAATAGTCTAATTTTTTGGAATGTAGTAGGTATCTAAAGTACCTTAAAAATAGTCAATAATAAAATAAGGTTATATTATATATTCTACCTTTCCCGTTGTGTTTATTTATACATACATACATACAATGTGTTCCGAGAAACTGTTCAGAATGGTGCTTTCGTCTTGATTTTACCACAGCACCAAAAGTCATCAGCTGGGCGTTCATCCCCACTTCCTTGAGCCGCTTCGCTCTTGTACGCAACCGTTCTCCTCCTCCTCTTGCGCACCGTGGGGATTTGGAATGAGCTCCCAGCCGTAGTTTTCCCACAGCGCTACAATATGGGGTTTTTTAATAAGGGTCTCATAAAATTTCTTCTTCTTCGAGCCTGCAACGCCTTGATGACATCCCTGGTGTTGCAAACGTAATTAGGCTACGGCAACCGCTTTCCGTCAGGTGGGCCGTCTGCCTGTCTGCTGTATTTCAGCTATAAAAAAATATTATTTGGTAGACATACAATAATAATCATTCTTAAATAAAAAAAATAATACATATATCATAATATACCTATCATAAGTTTTCACTAAAAATAATTATTAATATTAGACATTTGGCTTATACCAGTGTAAAAAAATAATGGATATTTGAAACTTGTGCAAAGACTTATCTATTTAGTACTACAGTTATTGCTTTATAAATGTGTGCATAATTATATTTATTGGTTTGTATTATTTTCTCTATGTTTTTATCGATTAACTTCATGTTCATTGTTATCTATAAAAGATTTTAATAATTATCAAGAACAATGACAAATCAACGTTTAATAAACTCTGCATGATAATTGTTTAATACAATACATTCTTATGAATTTTATTCCTTTTTAATCTTCCTTTGACGACACTAAACAATTTTACATCGCGAAACATAAATAACATCAATGTACAATCGAGCATAAATTACGTTGACATCTCTCGTTTTCCCGCGCAATTACGTAGGGAAATGTCATGGCAGCTTGACATTGTGATAGTGCTGTTCCGGTGGTTCCATAATCTAATGTCATTAGTGACCTTGTATATACATAGTCAAGGTCATGACTCGTCACGGATATGACAGCACTAACGATTTCCAAATTTAAAAATCTAAACATGTTTTCCGTTGTTACATAGTAAAAAGTTATTACCAACCTCTAGATTGTCTAATGCTCTCGATCAGTGGTGGAGCAAAATTGGCCATTACCAGGTTTGTTTAAAACTAGTGCTAGATCATTCATGTTTGACTAGAATTAACTGATTAGCGCTCGCTATTGTTATCAACACGCTATAATTTTTAATTTAATATAAAGCTATAATATTTTTAAAGAAAACCTATTTGCTGCCTATGATGCGCGCGGTTGGACGCGGGAGAATCACCTGTTACATTTACCAACAGTCTGAGTAGGCTGGAGCTTACGGCGGCAGTTATCAGGGGCAGCAAATTAGGGTCCACAATTTTTTCTATCTCTTACAGAAATTAAAATATTCAACACGGGTCAAATATCATGAAATTTCATTTGATAGAAATATGGTATAGAAAGGTCTTAAAGTTAATTATGGTTTGACATATTTCGTCGATTGATTAATCCTGGGTTAATCCTCATTGTTTGAAATGCTATGAATTATTACAACGATCACGAGTGTTCCTCATTGGTACGTTAGATATTCTTGTGTAGCTATATGTAGACACGAGTTTCTGATTTTCTCTATGGAAATTGTAAGGACTACCTTCAACCATACATTTTTGTCAATGGTTTACGCGAATAAGTATATTTTAGTTACATACATCTTTTTTTCTTTCACCGTATCCCAATTACTTGGGGTCGGCACAATATGTCTTTTCCTTCCACACTCTTCTATTCTGACATACCTCTTTTGTCACACCGCATATCATCATATCATCCTTCACACAATCCATCCATCTTCTTTTTTGGTCTACCTTTAAATTTGTACACATCCATCTTGTAGTTTAACATTCTTTTTGTCACGTGACTTTCATCCCTCCTCATTATATGCCCATACCAACTTAATCTTCTTCCTCTCAATTATTCAGTCACAGGTGCAACTTTCAAAGATCCCCTTACGTACTCATTTCTCACCTTATCCATTCTTGTAACACCACACATCCATCTCAACATTCTCATCTCAGCTGAGTGGAGACGTTTGTAGTTTATCACTTTAGTGGCCCAACATTCCGACCCGTATAGCATGACTGGTCGTATGACAGATTTATATGTTTGACCTTTTAGTTTTCCACCTAGTAGTTCCTTTTAGTTACAACATTATCACGTTAATTTCCTATACAGTTGGCAGAGACAATGTATTTCTATTTGCTACGTTGAGACTCATATGACTATCATTTAACGCCCTACATGAATGTGTAGTAATTTGTTAATGAATTCATATTCAACATTAATTATTCAAATAAATCTACTGGAGAACATTTTTTGAAGGCCATACATATAAGGCTTAAATTAAGTCTAGGTACTTCCTATTCTATGTACACTGTTTCGTAACGTGTTATTACTCTTATAACGAGAAGAAGTGGCAAACACTCCCCAGCAGCAGGTCTACCTATAAACCCATTTAATTCATATTTGCACCTAAAACTTAATACCTTACTTAAGCTGTATTGATTAATGTTTTCTGTGCTGAGTACACGAAAGACGTAAAAAATTACACAATTAAAGTCAATAGTCCAATGTTAGAACAATTTGTAAATTTAACTCAGGATGTATATGTCGCTCTCTGTCCATGTCGTAAGAATTGTTTTAGGGATTTGCGGAAGGATGTGTAGCGCCCATCTGCGTCCTTAGTGTCTTGTTTTAAAACCAGTCAGGCGTGATTATTGCTTCCTTCCTCTCTGTATTGAAGAAGCGGTTATATGCCTATGTATAAAAAGCATTTCTGTTTCATAAATATTTCAATACTTATTTAGAACAATACGTCCAATATTAAAAGCCTGTAAACATCCTTCTATTGGCACATGGACTTCCCAACTTCAGGAGAAGTTTTGAAGACCGTAATAAAAAAAATAAAAAATCCCTTAACTGTATTTATTTATTACTTGGGATTATGAAAAACAAATAATCTATATATTTTTATTTGTATTAGTTTCTGCTATAAAACACGTTACAAAAACTATGTATGCCACTATTTTTTTCTTAAAAACAAGTTATATTTCGAACGTGGTAAGAAATATAAAAGCTCTAAACAAGTTTAAACATTTATTGAAGCAAGTTGAAAAACTCAAGGGTTTTACAAGCAGTCAGTACTCGATTCTCATGATGACGTCAATAGCTGCGTGTGGTCTTCAAAACTTGAATGCGATTTCATGTTAAAGTGATACTAGACTTAAACGTAACAAAACTCATGTGAAGCATTCAGTCAAAACATATACGGAAGTAAAACGCAAAAACTTGCTGCAAATGATTAAATAGCATATAAAGGAATGTATCGTTTAGATTTAATCAAATCAAACTCAGTTTTATATTCTATGCTTGGTCTTTTGTTCACGACAAAAAAGGTTTTATTTTATTTTAGTTTGAATTCGTATAATTTAAATATATTATCTCTCATATTAGAAAAGTCATTGACAAAAATACATTATAATACAGAAAACCTTTTTTTCTTTCATTAATTTAATAATTTATTCCCTCTCCAATAGGTCTTGTTACGATAAGGCCATACACCGTGGTCTGGTTGCTATAAAATAATAATAATAACCACCTTAGTTTGCAGTATTAGTAATTATTCTAATTGATTAATATTATACCTATATTTGTAAATGTATTTAAAAAAGTATTTATCCCAAAATTTATTTATCATGTTTTCAATTTACTAAGATTTATGAATAGCGGATGCAAATATATATAACTACGGCGATTAATTCTACACAAATCACCTTACGAATTACTGTACAATTACTTTCGGATAAATATGTGCGTGCCTTAATAAATTTGTACTTACTATAGGATATACGGGGAAAGTATAGGGTGTGCCGGCAACCAGTATAAACCTTTAATTTTATGTGATTGTATCCAATATAAATATGTTAACGTAAATGTATATCCATTGTCCTATCAAGTTCCTTTATGTTAAAAGAAAGCGAGTTTAAAGTTACGCATTGCAATCGTTTTTCTAAGAATAAGTTAATTTAATCCAACGAGAATAATGTTTCAATAATTTTAAGCTTCTTTGTAATTCTTCACTTTCATTAAATACGCTTGTGAAATATGTAAATAGTAATACAATTTGCCGTAAAAACAGACAAAGGAATATAGTCCATACAGCCTCTTCGCTCACGAAACGAAATCCATACAACTAACTAACTTAACTTAAAAAGGACTAACTTAACGTTAAAAGGTAACTTTAAAAAGGATTCTAGAAAATAATGGAAAATTGTCGACAGTCAGAACTAATTGATAATCAAAACTATCAATATAAAATGGCGTAGCCCAGTATTCCAGGCGAGGGCAGGGACCTGCATGAGGAAAGCTCGCCGACCCAGTTAATGTCGTCTAACCTGTTCCCACTTTACATAATCCCAACTCTCGCTGCTACACAGACTCAATCGAGCCTATAATCACAGCAATACTTTAAGACGTAGCTTTTTGTTTACTTCGACAATAAATCATCTTCGTTCTTCTGAAAGTTATTAATGTAATCAAGCCTTCGAAATGACTAAGGTTTAGATATTGTACAATATAAGAGTCTGTATTGTATAAGTCGTGCGCAGGTTTGCCGATGACAACCCCTCCCGCCTCCCACAACCGCGACCCGCGGTCGTCTAATTCTTAGTACTACTTAGATGAGCTCCGTAGGAAACCTTCTGCGCACGACTTATATGCCAACATAATAAAAAGTAACACTTTGTTTATCTCAAATACTGTAAGGCATTATATACAATGGGCGACCTTATTGCTAATAGCAATCTCTTCCAGACTTTTGGATGTACCGGATCTTATTAAAAACAGTGTGTTGGATAGTTCGGTGTCGCTAGCTCAATTTCCATAACTCGTAGATACTTTGTGAATCGACTCTTGATACTATTATTTCAGGATTCAGAATATACGAGTACATTTTAGAAACTAAACTGAATATTGTTTTAGAAATAATTTCTAAAGGCTTAATAGCATTTTGCCTTAATTTTAGAAAACAGAGCAATGCTTTCAAATAAATAATTTTATTATTATGAATGAATAACAATATAAGTGTAGTGAAACACACGCAAGTTGGTTGAACACTGATTTATTTGAGATTTGATTTAAGTCCCAATGGAATTTTTCGCGCAGGACATATAACCGGCTGTACATTTTTATCCACCACAATACTATATTTGCCCGGCAATTTCCCTAAACCATGAAACAAATCAGAATACTCTTCAATATTTATTGTATTTACATGATTAATTAAACCTAAAGTAATGCAGCCATCCAAACCGAGCACATTCTGACAATTTAAATCTGCAACAACGAATGAAAGTAAATAGAGATTATTGTTGTAAACAATAGACAGCTTATCGATTCCCAAAATAGGCAGTTGGTTACCTGTAAAGGAATGTACTCGCTTTGTGAAAGGCATAAGGTTCATAATTGAAAAACCCAAATTTAAATATTCCATTTTAGAAATAACATTGATCATAGACCCGGTATCTATTTTTAAAATAAATTGTTTGCTATTGCATTTAACAATTTCTATCCATTCTTTCAAAAACTTACTTGGTTTATTGGGTTGTTCAATCGTATTAATATAAAACATTTCCTCATCTTTTTCACTGTCACTATTTACACTTAAATTTAATACTTTACGTACAACTTTCCTTTGCTCACACACTCGCGAAAAATGACCTTTCTTTTCACACACAAAACACAACGCATTATTAGCGGGGCATCGTACGCCGCCCGAACACCGCCCGCCACACGTAGGACAGGGCGCGCGCGCTGGGGGCTGCGGCCACCCGCTGCCATCAGCGCCGCGGGCGCCGCGCGGACGGCCCCTGCTGCCGCTGCGTACGCCGTTACGCCGCCGCCGTCCGTCGCTTACGCCATGAGCGCTTGCGCCTGCGCCGCCATCGTGAACCGCGTTCACCTGCACACCGCCGTCGATACATTTGCCTTCCTCGTTTGAAATTTCTGCCGCTTGACAAATTTGCATTGCCTTCTGTAATGTCAAGTCGTCAGTGCGAAGTAAACGATCTCTCACAGTGTTGTTAATAATGCCACATACGACCTTATCTCGTAGCAAGCATTCTTGTAGCTCACCAAATTCGCATTGTTGGCTTAATAATCGTAAAGCAGTCAAATATTGATCGATATTTTCCCCTTCTTCTTGGTTACGAGTAAAAAATTTAAACCGCCTGACTGTTATATTCGGTTTCGCTCCGAAGTAACCGTCAAACTTGTTTAATATGCAACTGATATCATCTTCATTTTCACCCTCTTCAAATGTGAAAGTAGTATATACCTCGTAGCCGGCCGAGCCAATGAGGTTCACCAACAGACTAGCCTGAACTTCCCTAGGCTGTTTACTCACTCCAGACGCCTTTAAAAACACCTCAAAAAGCTTCCGCCATTTCCGCCACGCTTCTGAACGTGCAGCAGGGCCGCCTTCGAGAGATAATTCCGCTGGAGGACGCGCGTGCTTCATAATTATATATAAAATTTAATATTTTCAGTCTATTTATACACTTGTACACAATATTTTCTAATTTGGAGTCCGTTTAAATACTTTAAATTGTATTTAAAATAGCACCGCTGTCACCATGTAGTGAAACACACGCAAGTTGGTTGAACACTGATTTATTTGAGACTACCCACTTATGTACATACATATTTTATACTACAATAAGCAACAAACTTAGAATTACCACATGAAAGACATACAAAATAAAAGACCAATTTAATATAACTCATCTTATTCTAAAGAAAGACACAATTTATTTCATCAATATAAACAAGAAGTGGAAACTTCTACCCAATTCCCTTGAACACTAAAACTTAAATAATGTGTTCTACGTTTACACTTTCATTAACCAAGCATTGCATGAAAATTTTCGTATAAAAACAGTTTTTTTACCGATTATACCAAATTAAAAATAACTGTTAGATCAAAACAATTACCTGCTTATTAAATTTTCCCAAGTAACTTACGTTCAAAGAACTTCGCAAAGGCTTAGCAAATCGGCCAATAAGTTCGTTGAGCACTACTTAAAGAAGCCGTCAAGTTAATAAATATTTTGTTTTCAAAACTTTCCTTATTTAATCAAAGGTCTCATCTTTAGTACCTAAACAGGCATGAATTAAAAAATGTGTAGTCATAAATGATTTGTTATTAAATAATGATTAATGATTACTTCCTCTAAGACTGGTCAGTCACCGAAAGCATTATGGCCTTATTTATAATCGTATGTTAAATTTTAAGAAAATGCTCAGCAACTGATTAGTCAAAATCTTACCCATAAACTGCTCTTTAGTCGAATATTTTGGGTACCACCTACGTTAATCATTCAAATTTTGTTTATCTGTGCTCCTCTTAGGTAAACAACAGGTAATACACGTTTATAAGTTAGAAAAAAGAAATTACTTGATTAGGGTCTGATTCTGATACTCTGACTTAAGAGATGCCTAATCGTTTCTTAACGAGATATTATAAGTAAGGCCGTAAATGTTTATGTATATTTAAAAATGCACTCAATTAATTTATGTGCTTAAAACATGTTACACGTTACAAGATGCCACAGTATAACTACGAAGGAGTTTATTTAAGCTACTACAATTATTATAATATTACAAATTGTAATAACGCATATATTCCGCCGCACATAGTCATGGATTAAATGTTCAAATCTGAGCTGTTACATCACAAACGATTACTCCTTCCACATAGTCTTAATAAATTAAGGACATGTGGAACTAACACGTTCACAACAAAAATTCATAGCAGTTCGATTTTAATTAAAATTCGGGACACTAAGTGTTTTACGACTTGCTGACACGTAAAGGAGTAAAGAAGCGAGATGAATGCTCCTCCACCTTAAGCAACGTCTTATGGTCAGGCGAAATGATACGGTGTGCCTACATAATATATAAATTCTCGTATAACGCCATCTCTTGAGTATGTACACTACTGTTCCACCAATAGATGGCTATCATCACTTTTCTACAGAGATGGTATAGCTAAACATTTTTTACAAATAAAATTTTGTGTGTCTGTGCCAGCTTAATCGACTCTCCTGTAGTGTCTTTTTTGACAGATAATTAAGTTGCTTTGGACATGGAACTTCCTAAAGCAGTCCTTTCATGTTACTTCACACTTTTATCTCCACATTCATCTCCATGAATCTCAGCTTCTGTTTATGTCGCTCAAGTATTGCCTCGCTTAACTGCAACACAAAACACAGATGTAAGGACGTATTTACAATTATGTTCTTGATGCTTAACTCTTTCACAAATGACACCAGTTACTTGAGATTCATACAAAACTAGAAACTGCGCAGAATTATAATAAATACATACGTTAAATGATAATAAGTATACATAACAAAGCAAATAAATTGATTTTATAAAGAGAAAAGTATATTTTTTATACGCTCACATTGTTTCATAATTTGCTTTGCAAAGTATTAGCCAATGAAATAAGTAGATTGCAAATATTTCCCAAAAGTAAACAATTTCAAAATGCAAATGTAGCACGTCAACAAACTATGCTGTCGTATACACAGAAATAATTACATACGTCATAAATGAAATTAAACTGACGTAACAGTTCGAGTTTCTACATATTTTTTAAGATTTTTAATTGCAAATGCAATACACATTACCAAACCAACGATAATATTTTAATGATATTGAAAAATACTTGCAATTGCATTATTAGTTTGCAAAAAGTTTGCAGTAAGAGTATACCCACCCCTTGTCTAGAGTATGCCGCCATAACAACCTTGAGTTGTGTTCCGGCCGACATTTGCGACCAGGTTCTAGTCTCCCTTAAGAGAGCAGCAGCGCATTTGTAGCACCTTTGATGTTGCAAATGTCCATAGGCGATAGTAACCGCTTTTCATCAAGTGGGTGGTCTGTCTGTCTACTAACCTCCTGCAATAAAATAAAAAAATTAAATAAATATGTAATTTAAAATATTGAAAGTATTTTTGTTCTGTGGACTGAAATTCCCGCTAATTTATTGAAAACAAATTATACATTGTTTAAACTAATATTTAAAAGAGAAACTTACCTTGTTACTTCTTCGCGACCTCATGAATGAATCAATTATCATGAATGTTGTTATGCCTATAAGTAATTTACTTGTTACAGATATTAATGTAAAGTGTATAATACTATACATACTGAATTTTCTGAAGGCTTCGTTGTCCTATATTACGATGTTCAGCTACACCATAAGCCCACAGAAGTCTCGCTGATGAAACAGTTTATCGAGGCATTTTCTACGCTATCTATTCCTCTGACATAACGTTGCTTTACTTACGACAAGTATGTTGTTTCATTCGCCAAAGGGCAGATCATTGTTAGCGAAAGAAATCAGAATACGTAAAGATGCAGGCAGCTTCGATAATTAAGCTTTTCCTCTCTAACTGTATTTGGGTAAATACAGTAAGGAACCTCAAGAAGACAAGCTTGTAGACACTAATCCTCATAAGACATGTTGAGTTTTCTGAACACGATAAAAGTGTACGAAGGAGGCAAGCTCGAAAGCGACTCCCACGTCGTTTTATGTCGATGAACATAAATTTGAAGGAAGGAAATGATAAAAATTAAAATAAGGAATAAGAGGAAATGATAATAAAAATTAACACATACGCACAAGCACGAGGAAACAGCAAAAAAAATATCCAAAATTCTCTGACAATTTGGATGGTCAGGGCATCACAAAAAGGAGAACAAAACTAACATAGCCTTACCTTGTCTCAGGTGACCTTATTCAGGTTTATCCGCCATGTCACGTAATTAAAATTCCATCATAATAAATATAATATATTTATTACGATGACACGTGAAAGTTGCTAAGCAAAATTTTTAACATTCCTGTCAATTTGTATCAATCGATAAATCTTAATCAGCATCAATGCTTCGTGTTATAAAAAGTTGATCGCGCTATAGTGGACATGGGGACATCAGAAAGTTGTAATGCTTATAACCTTATACGGCTAAGCTGCTTTCCCAGAAGTGTAGCTAACAGCACTAATAGACAGGCTGTCTAGTACATGCTGTCTTCGGATGGACTATCCTATTTCATATACATGTAGATATGAACATATTTAAAAAATATATTTAAAATATTAACAATTCTTATTCTTTATATCATACTTAAGTGTTTGAGTATATCCGTTATTTTACCTGATGTTAAATTACAAAGCGATATTGGATGTAGCACGCTTACATAGAAGATCCTCGTAGCTTGAAGACCTCCGGATTGTAAAAATCGGGGAACACAGACTCCAGCAAATTGTTCGACGCGTCCCGGGCAGTGTTCATATTAAAGAAGGAAGCAAAGCCAATAGACTAGTAAGTAATATTGACCGATAGTAGTCTCATACTACTATGAGGAAACTTAGAATAGTAATATTTTTTTTAAAGATACTAGCTGTCCCTGCAGACGTTCTACTGACCTGAAAAAATAAAATTTAGAACCCGATTGCAGCGCCACCTACCGAGTCCAATTGTAAATCTAAACCATTTTCGAATTCACCTGAACACACACAAAAAAATCATCGAAATCCGTCCAGCCCAGTGGTCGGCAAGGTGCGGCTCCAAAGCCGCATGTGGCTCTTTGGCTCCTTAAGTGCGGCCCTGGCACAAATATCCACGGAAGGCACAATAATAAGTCTCATTGATGAGAACTTGGAATCATGACTAAAATTATAAACAACAACATACAAACCTGACTTACTCAATCTTTCCAAGAAGATGCAAGCACATTGTTCGCCTTAATAAATATATATATTAAGTATGAAATTTAGTTTTATTTAGTGTACTACTTATTTAGTGTAATAAAAGTTTACTAAACACACAGATTTGGCTCCCAATTTTTTTTTTTATTGTTGTAATGTTCATACTTGGCTCTTTGGCTAATAAGTTTGCCGACCACTGGTCCAACCCTTTAGTAGTTCAGTCACATACACACGCACAGAAGAATTGTATATATAAAGATAATATATGCCTAAACTTATAACCTGAATACACTTAAATATACTTTTGATAACAGAGATAAACAGGTTATACAATATTTGTAGGAAAGCGGGATAGATTCCCCTTGATCCGAGATTTAGACGAACACCTCCTCACAATAACATATAAATATTGTAAGAAAATCAGTCATACTTTTCATAAAACAATCGTGAAACTTTTCCGTTAGTAGTCCGTCAATAAACGCTGTTTACAATTGTTTACGATTATGCAATGCGTGTCAAAAGTTAAATAATTTAGTTACGAATACCCTGCAGGCCGCACATGAATGAGAATCTTTTACAATTCCCACACATTCTTTAGCTTATTAAGCTATTACACAACTCATTAATGTTTTAAGACAGAACATTGTTATAATAAGTCATGCGGAATAATATGACAATGAAATTATTAACAGAATTAATAGTTCTCAAATTATTTTTAACCAGAATAACACCTAATTTAATTCAATGCTATACAAAAATTCAGTCTCATTTTAACACTGCAGTTAATCTTCTGTGAACACAGAAGACATTGAAATAGTTTGCTTTAGACTATTAGGTACTTTTATTACCATGGTATTACTGTTATATTAGTGTTAAATCTTGGTTGCGTTCCGTAAATCCGCGATACTGATTGTATGATCATCACGATAAGTCGAGTAAAGAATTTATGTAGACTTGTCTTTTCAGCTTAAGAAAGTTTTGATGTCACATATGACCTACCACGCGACCCAATTTGCTATATTTACTGTTAGGCTTATTGAAATACGTACATTAATAAATATTTATTATCTCCAATTAACGGAAAAAATCATTTGTGTAGGTATTTGCTTGTTTCCGTTCTGACTTTTTGATATAAATATATTTATATAGTAAAGTGTACATATCTACCTAATATTATAATATATATAACAAGGTCGTGTTAGTTACACCATTTATAACTCGAGAACGGCTGGACCAATTTTTATGGTTTTTGAAATTGTCTTCGTCCGTAATAGGATAGAAGTATAAAAATATGAGAATTCATCAATAAAAAAAAATCAGTCTAGACATTCATTTGTTATGATCTTTCTCAGCCGATTTCGGCAATCGTGACTGCAATTAAACTCATTTTAATTTGACTGATTTAGGTGAATTATTTTTGTATGTATTTAAGTGGGTCCGGGGATGGTTCGACTTCAAGCTTCGACTTCGTAGATAACTCATGGTTCACAAAAAGCTAAAAATTTCCCTCTGAAGAAAGAGAGTGCGTAAGACTATATTAAGTTTTTTTCAAAGCTTTTTGCTTATGTTACATAAATATTCATGACATCTTATACGTTTCTCAATACGTGAATTTGTACTTAGCAAGTTTTACTATGTATAAATGTAATTTAGGGGTTATTTGCGAGAGTGGTTATGTTAGTGAAATCGCAAACAGATCGTAAGTGCCAGTCGTGAAGAAAACTCGTGTTACCCTCATTTTATATCGAAATTAGCATTCGTAATCTATGCCAATAATCTATAATATGAAAGTTGATACACAGTGCATTGGACTGCTGTGCTTTTTATTTTTATTGCAGGAGTTCAGCAGACAGGCAGACGGCCCACTTAATGGAAAGCGGTTACCATCGCCTATAGACATTTGCAACACCAAAGGTGCTACAAATGCGCTGCTGTTCTCTTAAGGGAGACTGGAACCTGGTCACTAATGCCGGAACACAACTCAAGGTTGTTATGGCGACATAATTTAGACCAGGGGTGGTAGCCATCCAGTCGGGCAAATGCTCTACCACCTGGCTGTGGGTTGTTTGGTCGCCTCTTACGACAGGCCGCCCGGCCGCAGGAAATTGTATTCTTTCTCCGTTCCTGCACGGATAGATGGACTGTTCCTTTTATAATATAAATAAGATAATATATTCTTCAAGGAGTGGTCCTTAGAACTGCACGATCTAATTCCTCCTTACAACTAATGATAACGTGACGCATCAGCTTACACTACCGTTACATGGTGAAAACAGCACCAATCAGTATGAAGCGCTTCGCTTCTTCTTTTCTAGTGCGCACTGCCGAAGAATGGAATATTTTTTCGGAGTCTGTCTCTACTGATAAATACTATCTAAGAGTCTTCAAGTCACGAGTGGATAGACATCTTCTAGGTAAAGGTACTTCATCCCAGACCGCATCATCACTTAACATCAGGTGCGACAGAGGTCAAACGCGAAACTATACGAGCATAAAAACATCTATTTTATTATACTAACCTTTGTGCACAATTAGAATAGTATAGTATTGTAAGTATTCTGTAATAGTATGCAAAAAAGAGTTAGTGATTTAGGTAATGATAGGTCTAAACCGATTTCGCTTACAATGACCACTATGCCGTATGAACATAAAAGCTCTGAATTTCGAGCCGGTCGTGTGTTAGCATGCGGTTTATAGCTTATTTCAGTCAGAAACATGAGATCATAATTCTATCTATCAAGCGGATATGAATTGTATTTCAAATATATAACGGTCTCTGCGGTCGAGTGGGCTAAGCCTTTGCCCACATAGGTGGATGGAACGCAGAGGTCCTGCGTTTAATTCCTGGCATAGTAAATTTCGCAAATGAACTTCTGCTATTTACTACGGTCTAAGTGTCTGTGATCAACCCCAGAGTGGCTGGTTGCATATTACTTATAAAACAAGCGTAACTTCGGTAGTGTTTTTGTTGGTCTCCCGATTTATTATCATTAATTTATTTATTTATCAAATTTCTAACACTACAATATTCTTTCTAAATTTGTCGTTAAATTTCTTCTAAACTAGCAGCACATTGCTCTATATTTTTTTATTGCACAAGTTCAGCAGACAAGTATACGGCCCACCTGATGGAAAGCGGTTAACACTGCTGTGAGGCTGCTAGCTTATACGATGATTTCTGGTATGACAGAGGACGTATGTTAGAATAGAAGTGTACGGAAGGATAAGACCCCCATATAAAAAATAATCAAATAAGACATACCTATTATGACGACCCCAAATACGTGAAAGAAAAGAGAGAGGGCTGTGAAGCTATATGCTGTACTTTAGAAAAAAAAGAACAGATTTTCAAACCACCATTCAATTCAATGACACAAATAAGCGAAAGTGATCTTACATCATCTATTAACAGCAACAAGCTAACTTTTACTGAAACATTTCACAGCCATACCTCCGACACAAGCAATAAATCTCAAAAAACACATTCATACGACTCAGTAGTCGCTTCAAATGCACCAAATGTATATGTTTATCTACCAAGACGAGTGTAAATGCTCTGGGATTACATAATTGCATGCAATTTGTTATGTAACTAACATAATATTTGCAGAAATGATCCGCGTTTATCAATTTGAAGGTTATAATTACTGGTCTATATCGCTCATAGATGCAGTAATTTTATTGCAACTCATATCAGACATCATCTTTTACACGCTTTTATGACTTTGTTAAGTTTTATTTGAAATACTTAGATTAAAATTTTAAGTTTTGGACGGGAAAATAATATCTAAGGTAGACTGAGGGGATCAAATCATGTAACGAACTAGCGGCCCAACGCGGTTTCATCCGTGCTCTGTCCCACTCCCGTGATATATAGCGTCATGTTATATAGCCTATGACACTCCCTGTTAACGTTGCTGTCGAACAGTAAAAGAATTTTTTAAATCGGTTTAGTATATCCAGAGATTACCCCCTACAACGTCACAAACACACTTTACCTCTTTATAATATTAGTATAGATTAGAACACCAGAACTAGAACAAAGTTATTCCGATTAGCCGGGAGTATAAGCCTGGGGGCGTCATGTTGCGTGCCAAATCACTGTCAGTATGGAATTATGGTACACCGAGTTGGACATCACGGGTTATGTTTGAAGAGTGCAGGAAGAAGATCGCGTTTTGCCAGCCTCAACGTCATTATCCGGTTTTCGAGTTTTGCGGGGTTTGCGGGTTGCACTCATCGGTAATCTCAATGTGCAAAAATCTTGACATATTTTCCTACACCATCAAATCAAATCGTGTTAATTGTAACAGTTCATATATTAGGTTAAAAACTTGTCATGACACACACACACACACGCACATATAATTACGTATACTACTACTACAATGCATACATAAATCAATCGAAAATCACAGCTTTATATTACCCAAATACTTGGCACAAATACACATATTTTAATACAAATATGGCAACATAACTCTTCTAAATTCACCATCATAATGACAAGTATTGGATAATCTATGTCAATACTTCATATGGATAACAAATTCAAATGACCACGTATTAAGTAACATGAATTCCGTAATTTGTCCCCAATAAAGCGTCTTAAATCTCTAAAGCAAATCCAAACTCATACCTGTCGATCATGTGTAGAAAGTTCACTTGCGTTACGTCACTATTTTGTGAGAGCATTCAGACAAACATATATTATACAATCAATTTGACCGATCCTATGTACGCATTGCTAAGTGATTATGTTCATTTGCCAATTGAAATAAAGAAAATAGACAAATAACATGCTTCCTGCAATTTTAAAATTTTGGAATAGGTTGTGCAACTTCTTTGAGTTTGACAGATTTAAAAAATCGCCCAAGTATGTCAAGTGTTGTCAGTACATGAACTATGAACCTTTCCGTAAAGGTGTTAAATTTTCATTGTTTTTATCATTTAATTACAAACCCATAGACAAGCTATATGATAGAAACTAAACAACGGATGTTGTACAAATCAATTTTCTATAAGAGTAGGTATTTTTAAAGCTCTTAAAACTTCATTTCGTTCATCAGAAATTTCCACTTCATAATTAAAAAGTTAGAGGGTACTTAATTTTTAGGACTTTGTAAATAAATACCCACCAGCAGCATACAGACTTTATAAAAAGTTGTTAAAATCATCGTCATTTCTTTTGACGTTCTTTAAACTCAAATTCTGGTCTGAAGTTCAAACTCAAATTACGCAAGTGCATTCTTGTGGAAACCCCAATCAGGTGTATATTGTAGGTATATATAAGTATATAAAATAAATATTCTCACAATTATATCTCATTAAACAACAAAGCTCAATTTTATAGGACACGGGCAGTATCCACTTTTAGTTGCTCCTTTCAAAATCAATTTCATTTGAAATATAACTTATAAATTTGTATATATCATATTTATTAAGATTAAATCGTCTTACGTACGTATGAAAGTTATTGCCAGGTCAACATTCGTTAGACTTTTCCTATATCCATATTATAGTGTTAAAAATAACGCCGTTAATTAGTAGCTACATTAGTGTATATACATACGTTATCTGTCAATGTTTAACGTCATTAACAATTAATAACATATCGTATCTCAAATAATACGTAAAACTTTTAGCTGTGTACACATCTGCGTGACACCGACACTAACATTATCCCAGATGAAGCAGAGACATTAAATAATAATTTGTAATTCACATTACTTTGCAGACAAGATTCAATATCTGTCTCATAAACAACCGTCGGCATATTCGTCTTAGAAATGTAACAGTTGTAAACGTTGTAAGGCTTTACTTTGATTACAATTTATAGTGAAGTTGAGACCGTTATACTCGTAATATTCGGAACATTCCTTTCAATATGATATAAAATATAATAAGAACGCTTTATAATCCAGTTATCTTTCTGTAGTAGTAAACATCGATATCGATTAAATTTAAACTGTTATTAATACGGTGTTTCATTATTGATAAGTGACTGTTTTTTGTTTGTTAGTCTATACGAAATATTTTCTCGAGTAAATTCTGGTAATGAGTAAATAAATGAAATACTTATTCTTGGAAGGTTTCATGTTATTTATTGTCTTCACTGCCACTGTTGTCTAAATATTTTCCTTACTTTAGGGGGTTGCCTAGAAGAGATCGCTTTAAGCGATAAGGCCGCCGTTTGTTCAACATTTACTGTACCTAGTTATAAGAACGTAGCTTTAATTTTTGGTGAACAATAAAGTGTTTTCATTCGTTAATTCATTCATTCTGAAACAGCTCGACAGATTTCAATATATGTACATTTTATAAATTAAAACAGTAATTTTATTAACTTTTACAATATTTATAAATAATTAAATATAAATATGTTGGATACGTATACAAAGTACGATACTTGAGTAATTGTATTGTATTGATATATTTTTACTTTCATTTTGGTGCAACACATACACACACACACACACACCACACACAAACACCACACACAATTACACTAATTAGCGATGCTTACTTATTTTACAATTAGTTGAATAAAGAACACATAAAGTTTAATATTAAAGTTAAAAATATTTTAAATTAACCTTCTACAGTATATATCAAATAGCACGGTATCGGAGAAATTACGTAAATTGAGAAATGCTTATTTTTATTAAATATTAACAAGTTTAAATGTTATATGTTAAATGTGTTATGTTTAAATGTTATAATTAAAATTAATATTTGTATAAAACTAGGATATTCCCGCGACTTCATGCACGCTTCACTTGTAATTCTCGCGGGATTCCCGGGACACAAAGTACCCCAGCAATTAAAAAAGTAAACTATCGTTTTAATGAAAACTATAATTTTTATGCACCCGAACAGCTATAAACCGCTCCCGGGAAAATTCCTGTCGTGTTCCCAGGTTAAAAAACATCACAGATTTTATTATATAAAATTTGCTATCGATCAGTGAAAAAATCGTAGTGGATTTCGATTTTTTTACTTTAATCTGGCCATTGTAAATTCCCAGAGAAAGTCCCATAGGATTTCCAGGATAAAAATTAGAGCAGATTTTAAGTCTAGGAATTTGCTGTCGACCGGCGAAAAACCGTATCGAAATGGGCCCAGAAGTCTTTATGTGAATCCCGCACATCAGACAAAAAGACAAGAAATGTAAAAAAAATGCATCGTTTATATAGCTTATTCCACTTGTTTTTTTTTTAATAACTTCAATGTACAGACACGTCATGTTTAGAATTTTATAATATTATAGATAATAATTTATTTTGTAAGTAAGTTTACGATTACGCTGCAAGTTACGGTTTATGTGTCAACCATGCCGTCTTATTTGAAACAGAATTTAAACACACAATTATATTAAACTAGCTGACCCGGCAAACTTTGTACCGCCTCAAAATCAATAAATAAAAAAGCTGAATGATAATTGCAGAATATTTTCAACTTTAGTAAAAAAATGTGATCAAAAGTTAACCGGAACGAACATCAAACGTTTGACATTCAAACTCAGATTTGTTTTTTAAATAAACTTCACTTTTAAATTTAATTTGATTTCTGAACGACTTTTAAAATTAATTGATATCTAAACGACGGGACGAACATTAAATGTTTGACAGGTAGGAATAGTTTCTAAGGAAAAGCGAAATTGTTGTTTTTACTGTATTCCAAGCATTTTTTCATATTTACTGACCTTTTAAACCTTCCCTGGACTTCCACAAATAATTCAAAACCAAAATTAGCCAAATCAGTCCAGCCGTTCTCGAGTTTTAGCGAAACTAATGAACAGCGATTGATTTTTATATATATAGATTTTTCTCGTAAGAAAAGCAAATAGGGTTCATACTTATTATGTTTCCTCTATATACCATAATGTACACACGTCGTTGCGTTACAGCTGAACTCAAGCATTCATCATAAAGTCATACTACGAACAAAATTATAAAATAATTACAAGTTGAATGATCTTTTGACAGGATACTGAATGCCATTACTGGCCCAATGACATTGAATTTGTGATCTGACAAGGCAAAAGCAATTACAGTGATAAGGTCATAAAAATCTATAAATAATAAGTTCTGGTAGATAGAGGCCATTATACAGAGTTACGTCCAAATTTGTGTTTACTTTTTTTCTTTTGCTTCTGATACTCTTTTATAGTTAGCAGACTTTTCAACGATTTTTTTAATATCAGCCAGGCCAACAGTTTTTTGTCTTATTTTCGATCAGGGCATTTCATACTACTAGGTTCAAAACTAATTTTCGTGGAAAGAATTTTTCAGCTCTTCTCTCTCTCATCGTTTTGCTTCTTCAAAATATCAATTACAGCACCACACACGCCTATACCTATAATACGCAAAAATAATTTTCAAAACCCTATATTTGTGAGGACCATTTTAAATTTTAGGATTTTCGCGGTTCAATACACCACTGTATAGCGGCAGATAGAATACATTTGCCTGTCACATTTAATCCATATAGACCCAGCAGCTTCTAAGAAAATGATCAGTCATTTCATTTCATTATTTCATGTTTGCTGACAAACAAATATGCAAAGATGAACGGATATGATGATTTTACAAGGAGCCAAATTTTAATAAAAGCTACGGACCCCTAAAAACAACATTCATAACAGGGTTTTCATTGATAAAAACCCTGTAGATATAAAGTTCAAACGAACACAGATACACATTTACACCATAGAACCAGATAAATCAAATTTTTTAAAAATCAAAAGGATACATCATACCAGAAAAGATTAATTTATTTCAAAATCGATTCCCTGGAGACACGTAGAATTATTTTAGATGCCATGTTTGCTTATAAGTTGTTTCATAATAACATCAATTCCCCTCAATCGTTAAGCCAATTCCGCCTAAGAGTCCCTTCGAAACCCCCGCGACAACCTATAACCTCCCTCTTTTGCCCATTAATAACAACAGTACTAGGTGCTAACTCCGCTATCTCTAGAATGTGCAGAATTCTCAACAGTAGCAGTGATGTTACTGACATTTACTTTGACTCCAAAAATTCATTTTATAAAAAGGAATCTTTTCGCCCAAAAAGACACTAATTAGACAGAGACTGACGGACAAGCTAATACCTACCTACCTTACACATTTTTGCTATTTTTATTACAAGAATTAATTAAATAACAATGAAGAAATTACACTGCAAGCTGTGTTCACCTATAATTAGTTTTTACATCGCATTGTAAACCTTAGTCATAAGTCTAGTAACTGATCAAATGTACAAAACTGTTGGTGATCATTAATAAAATAAAATAAAAATAAAAATGCAATGTAATGTTGCTGTAATGTCTTATTTTATTTGTGTTAAGTCTAGTGGATTAAGAATAAAACATGCATTATTTTATTCTCTTGCAAGGAAGTCATTTTCAGGCAGTTGCAGACGTCACGGCCGTTGCTCACCAGACTCAATTATCTTGACCCTATCGTCCTTAATGAACTGTATGGCATGATATGGCCTTATGACTAATTACTTAATAACACATTGAATTAACATAACAGCAATTCGTTTTGTCACAATATCAATGCGGTCTGGCATTCAGGGTCGGGTGGGGGCGCCCACACCTCACTCTCGATTTCTACACAACAGTAAACAAACGAACACGATCGACTGGAAAAATACATAAGAACATAGCGATAGCGAAAGTAGTCTGGTGTTATATTTGGATATTATATTTACAGATTTATTTGTATAATATCGCGTCCTAAAACTAAATTTAGCGATGAGAGCTTATTTAAATTTATGCAAGTGTTATAAAATTACAATAATCGTAGATCATAATATACGTAAGAAATTCTTATCGACACAGAACGATCCCGAACAGCAGATCGCATTACCACATTAGATGATAACGCTTATACGTTGTCTTAATAATGCCAATCTTAAAATATATAGAATTTAAACAAGAGATCTTTTGAAGTGAAATGTTCCAAAGTTGAAAAATACTTATATAAACGTAAGCTAAGAAGAAAGAAAGTTTTTAAAACAAAATGTACAGAAAAATTGTAAATATTTATCTTAATATATATAAATCTCGTGTCACAATGTTTGTCCTCAATGGACTCCTAAACTACTTGACCGATTTGAATCAAATTTGCACACCGTGTGCAGTTTGATCCGACTTGAAAGATAGGATAGTTTTCATTTGGATCCGGTAGGTGGCGCTGGAATCGGGTTCTAAATTTTATTTTTTCAGGGCAAAACAACGTCTGCCCGGGCAGCTAGTTTTATATAAAAATTGCGTCTATAATATTTGTTAGTATGGAAAAGACTTAAGTTCTCGTTCTGAAACTTAAAAAATTTAAAAGAAGGTAAGAATAAGTAATAAGAGATTTCACAATCAATGTCAATATTCAGTTCAAATGGTAATTAACTAAAATAATTCAGTAATTCACAAAAGACTTCCATAAGCTTGCGGTTAACGTTATAAGAAACCGTTGGAATTATTCTACATATCCGGTTACAGCGGAAGTAACGGTTGATCATCGCGTGCGCATATCCAGACTACGACAGGCGATCGATCTGTCGAAGTGATCTATAGGGCTGCCACGAAGAATTTAGGTTTGACAACAAACCTCTGCCTACAAGCTGACAAATCTTATAAATCAACAAAACTTCCTTGAATGAGTAAAAGAGAGACAACGTGAAAAAGTTATTTGGATTGGCAAAAACGCTGATAATTAACCTACTAAAGTCCACTGTTTAACATAGGTCAGCCTCAATGTGTCGGTCCAATTGGCGGCTAATCGCATATAGTCCCTGCCATTGACGTAACCAAAGAATAATCTTTTAGGTTTACAAAGAATTGCCGATGATTAGCCTATCGAAGTACACTGCTTGGGATAGATCTGTCTCAACGTGGACCACTTATCCAAAGTTGGAGCACCGATTTCCGACTCACCGCAAGCTATGCCTGCTAGTCCTCTTCCTAAGGTCGTCGCAGAAAATCGCCAAAGGACATCTTAAACTTAATTTTATCTAGAAGTAGTCTCTACTTAACTGGATAAATGATCAAACAGGTGGAAGATTATCTACGTAGATATATGTATTTCAAATATACTACACAGAGAGCAAGAGTGTCACCGTTGTTAAGTTGTTACGTGCGTTTTATGAAAACTAGCAAGTTATGTGGGAAATAATTGTCTTATTATGCCACCTCTACCAACTCCAGGTACAATCGGTAAACCCAAGAAATGTTAGTTTAACATCGCGAAGGTTGATATACATGCCAGTTTTCTCACAATAAACATTGCCAAAAGCCGTGCGAAGTGGAGAAGAAAAAGTAGGAAAGTGCTTAACACGCGAGATGATGACAGAGACAATCTTGCTACCCCTATTAAATTTTCTTGAGTAATTCATAATCGTCAGTAATTTTACTTAAAAGCACACCTTGGTCACATAATTTAATTTTAACTCTCTCTAGCGTGAGGGTAAAAATATAAGTACTGTCTGAACTTCCGACATAATGATAACATGGAAAAACGCAAAATACTGCTGTTTAACATAATACATTCATTAAATGTGACATTTATAACATCAGTATAAGGATAAATCCCTCTGCTGAGTTCGGGCTTCCATATATGCGAATGGACATTGGATAGAAGTAGTAGGCACTACTTCTGTTCCAAGCATATTGGCGGGTGTCACTTATAAGTAATAATATTGTGCAAGTTTCTTCTCATGTTCTCTTTTGCCATCAACACATGATCATTGCAAAGTAAGCATGGCACGATAGCCGTATAGGGTTCAGTAAGCGACAAACGAAACACGACGAACATTAAAGATAAATTTCATGGGTTATTAGTCGTCTAATTACTACAAATAATACGCGGTGTACTGTTTGCCGATATTTTTTCCCATGTCAATGGTATGAGATACAAATGACATAAATGCCTTAGCCACTGGACCACTACTACTAAACTGATAAGACTTAATTAAAATAAAATACAATATTTTTAAAATATCTATAAAAAAAAACATTTCATTTTCAAACACGGTCGAAATTACCTATTAGGCTTATTACATATTATTTACATAGTTATTGTTTGTGATGAATAAATGTAGCATGACTAGTGTGGAGACAGGTAACCGGTGTGACATGCGACAAACTAATGCCATTAAAACTAAAAGGTCAGATATAAAAATTTGTCATACGACTAGTCATGTTATATGGGTCCGAATGTTGGGCCACTAAAGTAATAGACCACAAACGTCTCCACACAGTTGAGATGGATGTTTGCTGTGAAGAATGTATAAGGAGGGAAACAAGTACATTAGGGGATCTTTAAAAGTTGCTTCTATAACTGAAAATTTGAGAGGATTAAGACTAAGGTACTACCTTTGAGAATGTAATGAGGAGGGCTGAAAGTCACGTAGCAAAAAAGAATGTTAAACTGCAAGATTAACGAGTACAAAGGTAAAGGTAGATCAAAAAAGAGATGGATGGACTGTGTGAAAGATGATGTAACAGATGACGTATGTCAGAATAGAGGAGTGTGGAAGGAAAAGACATATTGTGCCGACCCCAAATAATTGGGAGAAGATGAAAGACAAGGCCGAGTTATTTTTTTGTGATAAGGTTAAATGATTCGTCACAAACCGAATATAATATAAAGTGGCTTTATTATGATTCGACTAACCCTATCCTATCAATTAACTACAGTACGAGGTCAGCCAAAAACTAAACGTATTCATTGTCAAGTAAAAGTTGTGAATTCACCGTCTTTCCTTATGCAACAACATTGAATGCATATTCCGGTTTATTTTTACTCATGTTATGTAAAAACAATTTCAGTTAGAGCGTTCATTTATATGGACATGCTATAAGGTAGACACTTTGTTTATTCCGAAACTCTTTACAACGTAATTAGGGGAGCCTTATAAAAATATTGTAATGTAAGTGTCCAATACAACATGTTTTTAAATATACACATGGGAGTAATAGGAATGATGATGATACAAAAAGTGACTTTGAAAAGTTCCTAAATCCACCATGTGTCTTATCTACATTCAACAATTATATAAAATACAGTGTACACAGACATTTACTTCAAGACACAAACACAACTCCTTTAGCGCCTGTCTAGTGTGTACACTACACCGCCACCGCGCTGCCGTCACGCCGCTCCGCCATCAAACCACCGTCTCGCTGCCGCTTTGTCGTCGCCGCATTTTCGCTCGCGACAGCACGTCGGCGATACCGTCTACACAAGCGCTTACGGTACTGGCTGTCTGTTTGTGGAATTTAAAGATCTAGGTCGTCTTTCAACCGTTTAAACATTATTGGTCCTCTCAAATATGTTAGTCCTGTTTATTCTCTATCCCCCTTATTCATAATAGTTAGACACCGGATTATATTCATTTGCATGTTATATATATATCGTATTTGTACTATTATGGCATAACTTAGTAAATTTTTGCCGATCGTACTTATTTTGGTAGCGAGCCATAGGAGCATTGTACATACATGACAGAAACAATTATGAAATGTAATGCTTATATTACGCCAACAGTACAAATCCAACCCTGCCTATAAGACATTTCCCCAGAAATGGTGCCAAACTTCAAGTTCATATTAAAAGACAAAACACAATAGATTACTGTAGAAGTTTTAACAAAATACGTTATTGTATTTTAACAAGTAATAATAATAAATAAGAAATTAGCATTTAATAGTGACATTTGACCCTTTTTAGTTCATATTATCCGATGCGGAATAATAGTTAAACGAAGTTTATAGGCTCGATAAAAAAGTATTAATCATATTCGCATTCAGTGTGCTATGACATAAACATAAATAAATAATTAGCGTTTAATAGTACATATTATTTCGTGAACATTTGACCGTTTCTTAATAAATATTTGCATGGACATTTTGCAATTATGTAAGTGTATAATTATAATCCGATGTCGAATAATAGTCATACCAAGTTTATAGGCTCCTTAAGCTTTGTTATTCATAATCGCATTTAGAATGTTATGACATAAACCTTACATTGCTGAACCGATCGCAAACCAACAAGCCCTTCAAAGGTCAAAACTATTTCATCTCAATTATCATTCCTTTAGTATTACATCCGAAATATGCATTCAACCATTGTATTGTATCACCTTAGTTGAGAAGGCGTAGCGGGTGCCGCGCCCAGATTCTTTGCTTGTGACAGTGGCATCGCTTTAAAATATATGTATGGTTGTCTTACAAGATGGCGACCACCGAAACTTGTTCTGAACTTAAAAACAATGTCTGCCATACTTAGTCTCATGCTAGACGTCTTCCTTCGATATTCGATGGTCTTTGACATACAGCTGGTAACTTACAGCGGGTGCGGGACAGTAAAAAGAAGTACCTTAACCGTGGCAGCTGCACGGAAATGGTTTGAGATGACTATCCATAATGTGAAATTTTAATCCCAATTCACAAATTAAAAAAAAAATACAATTAGTAAGAAAATGGCCATCATACACAAAAAGTATTTTGTGATGCCAATCGTTCCTGTTTCTAATACTGATCAAAATCTTCTATAGGACCAACCGAATTGATGAGTGACATGAAAATTTTAACACAAAGAATTTTTTGATGATTCTGTTTTCAATACTGATCAAAATTCACGCAGCGCTTCCTGGCGCAACAAACTATCAAGATTCGGTTCTTTTTTAATTAACGAGTTCGAAATTTAAATGTTTTGTTTTTCTTTTTGATGTTTTTGAAGTGAACTTCTTTAGACTCGTTGTGATTTGAAACTCGATGAGATGTAAAAGTGATGCTAAAAAGGGAGAAACACAAAAATCAATCTTATTTTATTGGATATAAAACACGTTTCTCTTTACCCGTTAGTATTAATTTTCAATTAAAATAAAACTTCAAATATTTCAAATGAATGAGCTCTATCTGTACATATTTAAGGCAGATATTCTTTTATACGTAGATCAAAGGAAATTGTGCGTAACAGAGCGTTAAATTTTGAACTTTATGCTAGTGATTTAAAGTGGTGTAGCGTATAAAACTATAAAAATTGAAATTTTCTATTAATAGGAAATAAGGGCGATCGCATAACGATTTTGCATATAAGGTTTTGCACATACATTTTATCTATACTATTGTTATAAAGCGGTAAAGTTTGTGAGTTTGTGATGTTGTAGGGGGTAATCTCTGGATCTACTAACCAGATTTTAAAAATTCTTTTACTGGTCGAAAGTTACGTTAACAGGGAGTGTCATAGGATATATAACATGACGCTATATACCACGGGAGCGGGACAAAGCGCGGGTGAAACCGCGCCGCGCCGCTAGTTTTAAATATTTTGGAAGTGAAACTTCTTTAGAATCGTTGTGATTTGAAACTCGATAAAACGAAACAGCGACACTCAAAAAAGATAAACACATAAATCTATAGGACTAAGCCTGCGAGAGAATGAGATACGAGTTTTACCTTGTGCAACACAGATTAGAGAGTCAATAAGACCGATGATTAAACATAGGTCCAATTTGGACCGATATACAACTGATAATATTTTTTACACTAAAAGAGTAAAAAATTGAAAGTGATACTTAAGAAGTTGACGAATGGAGGCTAAAGGAATTATATTTATATTAAGAAAAGTTAGAGAAGAATTATCTGTGAGTATATATATATATATATACATATACAATTTTTATACATATTTTTACATAAAATCAACATAATATCCATCAAAGAAGAAAGAAAAGAAAATCAGTGTAAAAAATACAGTCTAAAAAACGTCTAAAAATAGGTTTTCTGGTCGACTATATTATCACTCCTATTATTCTTCTTCAAAGTCGAATTCAAGTAGAGGGGAGAAGGGGGGCATTGGGCAATCGGAAAACTCCCCCGTACGAAAAAAGATTAACTCAAATATATTGGCGATTAGCGCAAAGACTATAGTATCACACCGATGGAGCCGGTCGTCAAAGCTTTAACGACTAATACATGTGAATTCCTTTTCTTAAATCAGGGTAGAGTAATTTAAAGAATTTATTCGAAGCCTTTAACATAGTGTACAGAAACAATTTGGTATGGCAAACAACTGCTGTAATACCTATATACTCTGTTGCAGTTACTAGCGCCCACTTCCAAACAATTCCTTTGTTATACAATTAAAAAAAAGAAAATTATTTTAAAGTTCATATACATACATACATACATAACTTCACGCCAGTTCCCTTGCAGGGTAGGCACGAACAACAGAGCGCCATTTAGGCTTATTCTTACACACCTCATTTGCTTCTTTGACATTCATAACTCTTGTCATGCACGCTCGTCTATTCTTAAGGCTCCTGACATCACCTTCTGCTAGTACACGATCAATTTGATCATGGAAGGTGTGTCGTGGCCTTCCACGACTTCTGCATCCATCCACTTTTGCATTATATATCTGTTTAGTCATTCTTTCATCATGCATTCTTTCCACATGCCCGAACTACCGGAGCATTCCTTTCCTTACCTTCACCCCGACACTCTCTTTCAGACCAACTCTCTTTCTTACTTCAAGTTTATATAATGTAATGTAATAAAAAAAGGAGAGAAAAATCTTTAATTAAACCCAGCCCATCCTCTATTATGTATCCTATATTACATAATGTAAAGGGTCTTAGCGAATATGTTCAAATTAATTATTATTTCAAACCTGTTACATTCTACTCGATTATCACTTTGTCACGAACGCGATAACTCGATACACATTTCATAATTAGATCGGAACGCGGTTGTTCGACCTTGCTCTCATCTAGAATAGGCTACTTTTAAATTGCAGAAACTGCACAATGAACAATGTTCCGGGATACTAAGCACGGAATGACGTTAATGATATCATACTTATTGTCTTAAAAGAGAAAAAATTGATTGCATTTCCTACTTCCTTGAATAAGTTTTAAATTGCATATATCGATTAAATTTACGCTATTATGATTATTATCGATTTTTGTATCTAAATCATAAAAGTGGATGGATGCAGAAGTCGTGGAAGGCCACGACACACCTTCCATGATCAAACTGATTGTGTACTAGCAGAAGGTGTTGTCAGGAGCCTTAAGAACAGACGAGCGTGCTTGGCAAGAGCTATGAATGTCAAAGAAGCAAGTGAGGTGTGTAAGAATAAGCCTGAATGGCGCTGCTGTTCGTGCCTACCCCGCAAGGGAACTGGCGTGAAGTTATGTATGTATGTATGTAAATCATAAAAACCTTATAATAAAGGAGCGGGCTTTTAAAAGAACTACAATAATTTTTATAAATTTTGTATGAGCGTACAATCTTATGTGTTACACAAGCTAAAATAATTAAATACCGCAATTTATCTTTCCGGAAAGCGAACCGACGGCTGTCGGGCTGTGTAAGTCAAAGTTTAGAATACTATAACATAGACGATATTATTCTCAATTTATTAATTAATGGAAAACACATACAATAAGAAATAAGGAAAATAAACCAAGTGCAATTAACTTAGGTAACTTGAAAGCTCGGTGACTTCGTAACAAAAAGATGTAGCAAAACATTGTTGCCTTACGTAGCTTATATATTATTCAGAGTTATTATTAATCATACAGTAAACGTATTAAGAAATTAGCTGCTAGCATAAATCTAATATAATAAACGATAATTTAGTCTTCATTACAAAATGTACACTAGTGCACAAAATCCACTAATGACTTTTGTTGCATGCAAATTTATTAGATTTGTTTTTATTGCTGAAGCACAGCAGACAGGCTGACGGCCTGACTCTGATGGAAAGTGGTTACCGTCGCCTATGGACATTAGCAACACCAGTGGTGCTGCCAATGTGCTGTCGGCCTTGAAGGAGAAACTGAAACCTGGCCTCTGATGCCGGAACACAACTCAAAGTTGTCATGGCGGCTTTCTCTAGACCAGGGTTGGTAGCCATCCAGTCGGGCTAATGTAATAAATAATAATATCAGTTCTTGATCGTCCCACAGCTGCACTCGGTACTCCCGTGTTAGAGAAATGGCAGCTTCACCGCATAAGTTATCTGTAGACAAATAAAATTGGGGTTAACAAAATTTATTTATTTATGAAAAACCTACAGATAAATCATTTGAATAACTATAATTAACAAAAAAAACCCAATGACAGCTTTTTTTTACGATTTTCTTTATGATGATTTACTCCGTGCTTAAATAATTTAATTATTGTAAGTTAATTCGCTCGTAGCAAGATGGGATAAGCCGCGTTATATGTTATGATTATAACAAACGTGCTATAAAATTTGTGTAGTAAACCAATAATTAGGTACGCAAGTACTTAAAATGTTGATGATCCCTAATAAAACTGATTGGCTATGGTTTGAATAAGCAAGACCTGTGTTGTGAACACCCACGTACAAGAAGTTCGTTTACCTCTAAAGAATATAAAATCGCCAGATAATCCAGTACATGTGAATACACGCAAAGAGTAGGGTTTCGGTGAAGTAACGAACCTTAAAAATTTTAATATAGCAAAACTGCTACATATTTTTTAAAATTTTCCAATCTAAACTATAGAAGTTAATTTTCACGAATTTGGAAGCGTATAATTATCTCGCCTCATAAGTATTCAAATATATAAATCATTAAGGACCATCGTTATAATTTTTCTAAATGTGACTAATTATACCCCGCACGACTATCATATGTATAACGAGGAAAAATTTTAACCCTCAGTTACATGTATGACAGCTACTCTTATTAATTAATTCGAGGTTTCACTACAGCATTGTATGACTATCACCCCTTTAGCCATTTCGTGATTTCACTACAACATTGTATAGCGACATGTAGATTACATACATACCAATTACTATTGATATCCATATACAACTAGTAATTTCACTAATTTCCGATAAAAAGCATTGTGACGTATAAAAGACGACGCATTTTTGACCTTAGTCCAGGGTCTTTAACTGACTAATATGCCACTTTTTTTTTGTAAATATTATTCGCACTTTTTATATATATTTTACTTCTAACCATAATTTTAACATCTTACAATGGCTATGAAATAAAGATTTGATTTATATATGGACGGACTTGACGAAAACATATTAAAAGTTACATCTTCGCCCAAATGGCTACGAAACCCTAAGAAAAATATGTGTATTAATATTGTCAGGTGATAGGGCATTTGCCCGTCTAAATGGCTTCCACCCTTGGTTTAAAGTATGCCACCATAACAACCTTGAGTTGTGTTCCGGCATTAGTGGCCAGTCTCCAGTCTTCCTTAAGAGCGTATTTGTAGCACCTTTGGTGTTGCAAATGTCCATATGCGACGGTAACCGCTTTCCATCAGGTGGGTCGTCTGAGTGTCTGTACAACTCATGCAATAAAAAAATGGCGACTTACCGACATATTGACTGTTACAAAATTTATTAAAGTTTAGTTACAAACGCGAAGTATTTTTTGTTAGTGAAACATGACATCCCTGAGACAAGCTGTCACTGTCGTCACTTGGTCACCGCCTCGCTGGCCATTTTACAGTTAGGCACAAAACAACAACGGCCACGGAACCATTTCCGAGTACGTGACTCCGGCGGCAATATTATGGATGGCGATGATCAATCATCATTACTGTATATAATTTTAGTGCGCAATGATTTTTGTTCAAAACTTAAGAGTCACTTATCGTAGGCATTAGAGTTATACGTAATGGAGCATTCACACGTGTATCATTTTGATCAATTCCATTGCAGATCTTCGACGTGATTATCGTTTGAACGGTCATTGAAATTGCTTTTGTCTTGAAATCTTGAACGTACGATCATAGCGAGGTGTTTTAATACATGCTTTTTTATTTACACTCTTCAGGAATTTATACGAAATGTGTAAAATATCTAATTACTTAATAATAAGTGTATATATAACTATGTATATATGTATGTATTTGTATATTTAATTCTTAAATTAGTTTGAGTGTTTATGTATCTATTGCCTTTTTCTGCACCACCTACATCGCCTGATTCAAATTTCTTTGATTTAGATTGCCTGGAATAGATGGCTTTGAGTGTTAAGGCCTACTATTGCATTGCCTATAAAATAATGTAGGTATGGTCTGTTTTGTAATTGAGTGCAATCTCTCTCTCTCTCTCTAATTGTGAAACAGGCCGATTATGACGAACTTTTTACATAATAAATAGGTTTGCGTTTAATCACAATGACGAGTAATGTCGGACAATGATGCGGTTGAAGATGGAACAGTCTTACCTAGATAATACCTGATCATACGAGACTTAAAGATACCCGGATTGCACTTTTCGGAATCCACGGTGTATATTCGAACTGTATGTATATATATCTTATTCTTTTGCCCGCGGCTTCACTCGCGTTAATATTATCCCACGGGAACCGTACATTTTTCCGGGATAAAAGTAACCTATGTGCTATTCCAGACTATAATTTGTACCTGTGCCAAATTTCATCCAGATCTATTCAAATGTTCGGGTGTGATTGAACAACAAAGATCCATCCAAACTTTTGCATTTATAATATTATAATATGTATGTAGTTATAGTTAGTATAACATAATATCTTGATTAATCAATCTACCCGTTTTCTGTAATTAATTGAATTTGAATCATTTACGAAAAATTTACACAACTATTTGAATGTATTGTTATTGCGTACAGATATGTGCTTTTTCATCTAAGCTGGAAAATTAAATAGGACAATTATTTCATTTAATTTAATAATTTAGAAATTTACTAAATTATTAAATTAAATTATCACAACTCGAAGATTTGTGAAATAATGATTGAATTGATTGAAATGAGTGAATTGAATTTGACATCAGCTCCATACGTGATGTCAAATTTCTGCCAATGGTATGGCAATTGAATGAATAGTAATAGGCAAAATATAGGAACCGGCAATAAAAAGTACAAATGTGGACGCTGGCGTAAAAGCTAATGTACACTACGTGAAAGTTTCTATCCTACTGCCATCATAGTAAAATGGGTGGCAGGCAACTAGTAGGTATGCAGTCATTCACTATTTAATTACGGCATTTATAGCTACAGTTATTATTCTGAGCCAAATAGTCATTAATCATATGAAAATAAAATCTTAAATTGCACAGCAATTAACAGGACATCAAATGTTAGTCACTAACGTGTGGTGTGTAGTGTTTGTCAAAGTGTGGCTCGTGACCCCCTGGAAAATCACAAAACCTATAAGGGCCTATAAGCCGATAGGACATCGCGAAGTTGCAGTAAAAAAACTCGAAAAGATATTTCAATTAAGAAAATATTAAATAATTATTGTTTATTAGTAGGTTAATAGAAATCAACAAAAATATATTTCGATGTAAAAATGTATCTGATTTAATGTTATGAATGTAAACGTTACCTAATTATGAAAATTTATACAAAATAAATATTGCGAAGTTGGCAAACCGGCTGACGGCCCACGTAATGGAAAATGGTTACCATCACTTATAGATATTCACAACACCAGGGGCAAAGCCAATGCGTTGCCAACCTCTGCAATTGGATCATACAATAATATGAAAGTTAGAAACAGCGGAGCATAGGGAATCGCGAAATATTTTTAACATACTAAGGGGGGGTCGTGCCATGAAAAAGGTTTGAAGAACACTGCACTAATGTACCTATTTCATTTTGTTGAATTAGCTTATATTGCATAACCGGTTACACCGGATATTTGCATAATCACTTAGGTATGCTGCCAGACAAATTCTAAGTCAAATTATGTCTGTTTTTAAGGTTCCGTTTTGGCAAATACGGCACCTTACGATCCCACCCATCTACGATATACACAATCATTTTTTTGTCAGCAACTTCTGTGTTTACGTGGATGAAATTTTACGGTCTGTATAACGGTACAAATTTATGAAGAGACGATACGAAAAAATAAAGTTAGCTCTCTAATTAAATATTAAAATTAAACTATGTCCAAATTAAAACAAAATTAGACACAAAAATTAAACTATATAATATATACAAATTAAAATTATACATAAAAATGATAATAGTAAAAATTACGTATAATATGACTCCGTAATCGCCGTCAAATGGAAACGTTCCAAAAACGCTGGACGCATTTCCTAGTTGAATGGCAACGCTAATGCGCTGCCCTAAATATAGGCCAACCCTTTGGTCACTCTGTAATTGTGTCTGTGAATATATATAAATTAAATGTTGTAGCATAGTGGGAACACTCTTGAGTCTCACGAAACTCATGTTTCATGAGACTAGAGAGACTTTGAAACTCATGTTTCAAAAGAGACGGGAATTAGAATTTTAGCCGGAAAGCATGCACCCGTATAATCCGCGCGCAAAAGGTTTGCCGATGACTACTTACTATTTTTGTATTGTATTACTTACTATTATTGTATATACTTATGTAAAGTATATACAATAATAATTTTATTGCAACAACTATATACTTTTTGTCAACCCTACTGGCCATCGATGCGTGACATCATGAGGCTATCGGCAAACCTTCTGCGCACAGGTAGTAGTTTCTGAGTTAATATGGATATTGTTATAATTACCACGTGCTGACGGCGAAGGATAACATCGTGATGAAAACTGCACGTCGAGGCAAGAGTGAGGGGTATACTACTCGTTCCCCCTTAAAATGGGTAAGCCCGAGCCCAACAGTGGGATTTGCGAGCTTTTATTATATAAAACGTAATCGATTTCATGATATGTATAAATATTGAATCAGACGACGCTTCTCTGTCGTAGCCGCCGCAAATTGTGTAATCAAAGTAAATATCTTTATTGTCTACATTAGTTCCCTCTTTGTGTAATCGAATCCATTGGTAGGCACGTAATATTTCTGTTTAATGCTGGTGCACGATTCCTGAGTCAAAGCCGGCGCGAGGTCGGCCGGTGTCACGACACTACGGCTGTGGGGGCGATAGTTGCGACACTAGTTGAACTACATTCCACCCACATAACACCATCTTTGATTTGACGGTTTACGACGTTGAAGGCTTTGATTAAGATTACAATAAACTTAAGACACAAAGATTGATATCCTTTAAACTGTTGGCATCGAGTGTACTTTGCAGAATGCTCATTGACCGCTTATATTTGCCCTAAATATGGACAGGTAAATTAGCTTTGAGAAGTTTTTGCCTTTGTAGTAGTATTTGTATATTTACAGGAATTCTAAAATTGAAATTTAAAATTCCTTGTACAATCAGCAAAAAGAGGTTCGTTACATTTTGAAGAAGAAAATATACTTACAATCAAAAGTCAATGTGTAAGTCTACATTGATAATTGTTGTGAGGACTGACTATTTGGTTCTAGTTTGATAGTTATCGAATTAAATTATTTTATTCATAGTTTATTCTTATTATTTATTATTCAGTGTTATTATTTGTTGCTAATTATTGTTATTTGATATTAAATTTGTTAATTAAAAATGGTTCTGGTGTTGAAACGTGGTCAAGATAAGCTTTCGAGCTTTCCAAACTAAAGAAGTTTGGTATAATTTGTACAAATATTTCGAAAATAAGTGCAATATCAATTCGAGCATTATTATGATTCCCGCTCAATTAGTTGCTAAATTAACCAGAATATCATTGACGGCCATTGTAAAGGTGCTATCAGAAAGCAAATCTCATTCTTTAGAACAGGGATCAACAATTTAGTATTAAAAATTATGTTTAATATTTATTATTTTAATATCATTTAATATTATTAGTTTCATATTAAGTATCTGCCTATAAAAATATATAAAAAATATTAGTCATTTATTGATGTGCTGACCGTACACTACTACAAACGAAAAAACGTCTCGAAGCTAATTTACTTGTACATATCTACTCAGTATCTCAGCATTACGTTTAGAAACAATAATTAAATTCTTTGTTATTAAAGCGACCTATAAATTCGGCAAATGCTCTGCTTAAGTAGACTAAAGTCCTGAAGAAATTTTGATAAATATGATTACAAATTGGTTGCAAATTTGTCGTTATCATCCGGTTAAGTGACTTAAGAATACAATCTGCTGCCAGGCGACCTCGTAAAGGACGACAAAACAAACATCCCACAGATAGGTGGCAGAGCTTTCGCTCGTCTCGACGGCTACCACGCTTGGTCTAGAGCCTGACATATAACAACATTGAGTGGTTTTACAGTATTAGTGGTTGTTTCAAATTCCTTGAGGCCGGCAACACACTGTCTGCTATTTATACTCCAACAATAAAAATTTATAAATGAAACTGACTTATATACTATCATTGGTTAATACTAAATGTTCTTTATATAGGCGTTATTCATTAAATTATTATACCACGCTCAATTATCTGTACCCACTTATTCAATAAATATAACTAACAAGAATTTTAATAGGAGGTTGCCTTATAATAATGACTTTAAGGCGGATAGTGATTGTTAACACACACACGCTTGTCAAGGGAAATGCTTGAAATTCTTAACGAAATACCAAATCCTTGCCCAAGGTTGGTTTGCCCAAGAGAGAGGCGTAACGCATGTTCTGAGTCACTCAATCATGCAAATGAGAGCTATTGTTAACATTTTGACTGTAGATCAGCAAACTTTTTATGATTAGTCGTGTAAGTAAGATCTAATTTAGTAGATATATCATTAAACATATTTTTTAATAATCTACAAACAAATACACACATTGCATATCCCCATGATAAGCAAATTACGGTTGTATTATGAGTATAATACAACGGATCATTCTGTGGCTGATCCCAGACACCCTGACCACAGCAATCAATGGAAAGAAAGAAATAAAATGTTTATTTCTTGAAATGCGAGACTTAACAACAAACACATAATAAAGAAGAAACATATTTAAAAACGAATTTGTGTCTCGCAATATGCGAAATAAGGTTCGCACTCAGTACTTTGCTGTGCCGAAACGTAGTCCGACACAGCACTGATTTTCAGTGCCCACCTCGAATGGAAAGTTCGGTTACGAACATTATCATGCCAGGAATCGAACCCGTAGCCTCTGCACTGCACTGAGGTTGCACTTGACAAAGGCTTACCCACTCAACCGCAAAGAACGTCAAAAGTATTCATTATACTGCTAGCAACAATATTTTAAAATTGCTTCGATCTTAATATGATATTCACGATCAAAACGATATTAATTATTAAACGATTAGAAAATGACATAAATGCCAATTTTTTGCATCATATAAACTTGAGAAAAACTGTATTAGTCAAACAATATCAGTACAAATGAAAACACGTCAAAGATATTGTGGCAAGCCTACTTAAGTTTCTTTTCGTTGACCCCTAAAAAGAACGTGTGAAACAGAATTTGATTATATTTACAGGCATATGAGAAGTCTCAATAACTAATGGGGTAATAATTATAATCACAAAGACTGCATAATAAAGGATAAATCAGCTCATCAAGGACAAATGTAGGATTATAGCTCTGCTAACAATTGTTTGGGATCCCACGCACGTAACGCTATGAGAAAGAGCTTAAGGTTGAATCAGCTGACGAGAGTCAAACATCTATGAATAAAAATTACTATGGCGTATGAGTCAAAGGTCAAACCGCTATATATTTTGCCGTGACTAATACTATAAAACATAAGAATAAACATATAAATGCAATATTAAATGAGCGTCAAATTTTAACTTAAGCTTCATTCAAATATAAGTTTGATAACTTTGCTTATTATTACCAAATTAGAAGATAATGATGAATTCCTCGCCTCTGCTCCTATTTTTGATATAAGATTAATATTGTGTAAATACATTTTCAAAATCTCATTACGTATCGTAGCTTTATATGTTTTATACCACTCTGCGGCAGAAATAAACCCATGAGGTTTCTGCGCCAAAGGCTTATAAGCTTTATGTGTATGAATTTAAGAATATTGGAAAATATATTTTAAAATAAATTAAACACAGAAAGCTTATTGTCATTCTTGTTACAAATTCTGTCAATAGTTGACAACGAATCAAAATCTACAAAAGCCTCGCGTATAACCCAAGGCCACAGGTGTAAATTTGCATCAGCCTCGTGTTTGTAAACATACAAATTGGCGTCAAGTGGCCGCGTAGCTCAATCTGGGATTCACGATACGGTTCATTGCAGTCACAGAGTATTGCGATATTGACCAATTCCGATCAAACTGTTGCGACACTGGCAATGGTTGGAATCTGCAATCTGCATACAATCGAGAATAGATCGTGTAGCCAGTTCATTGCTAGAGTGGTTATTTCCTTTAGATACCAAAACTATTATAGCGATCGAGTCTTCTAGATTTTAGTTGGAAAATTAGGAGCAAATATGAATATGTATATATTAATACGTGAAGCAAAAACTTGGTACCCCTTTTTACGAAAATTGCGGACGGAGGAGTATGAAATTTCGCAGACTTATATATAGTTTATATAGAGAAGAAGCGACGAATGCTATTTTTTATTATTATTATGCATAAAAAATACATTAAATCAATAAAAAAAAAACATTTCACACACCACCATGTATTTGACACACTCACGTATATCTATCTATTCTAAGTAGCCTTGGCGAAATCTGCGCTTATAGAAGTTATAGTCTTTGACATTAATTATTACGGTCGAATTTTGAGCACGGACGACCACTAGTATGAATAAAAGGATATTTAATAGTAACATACAAAATAAACAATTTGATTAATAACAAGTTTACTATTGTGTCCGTAGATGTTGTTATATTATTATTATATTAATAAGCTAATGCATTTAAAAATTCATGGGTTATTCGTCTTGATCCCATGAAATGTAATCCCACATGAAAAAATCTTGAATCATCCTAAACCCTATTCCTATCTCAACCCAATAATTTTATTATAGACAATACAATTTGTTTTTAATTGGCAATAAATGAAAGCTAAATGGCATTATCTTTATTGTCCAGAGAAAGGCAATAAAGAAAATATACACTAACAACCAACGCTGCTTCAACAACTGAAGCTCTCAAACGGCGGACATATGGAACCTTAAGAAGGGGTCACATGTTTGTGCCGTTTGGATTTGAAACATTAGGTTCAGGAGATCCATCGGCAAAAGGGTTTTGCAAAGAACTTTTAGGAAAATCTTTAATGACACCCGTGATCAGAAGGCTGGTTCATATTTCAGCGAAGGAATAGAATCAGCATTGCCATACAGCGTGGCAATGCAGCTAGCCTTCTGGGCACGCTTCCCTCTGGCAACGATTTGTTACATAGCCTATAATAATTGATTTATAACTTAGTATATTTTCACAATCTTATTTATTTATTATTTAGCAGCTGTCGCCGCACGATTAGCTAAGGGTGGTACACACTAGTGCAATCGGGCATAAAAACAATATGCACGCGTCGGTGTGTACGCGCAATATCAGCTTTTTACTATGACAAACGCTCAATAGTCTACGGCCAACGGCCAATATTCGAAACCTATTACGGAATGCAAAAACTAACTTTGTACGCGCAACAACTATTTATTAAATTATTGTAGAACATCAAAATATTTTTTTTTTTTTTTTTATTGCAGGAGTTCAGCAGACAGGCAGACGGCCCACTTGGTGGAAAGCGGTTACCATCGCCTATGGACATTTGCAACACCAAAAGTGCTACAAATGCGCTGCTGCTCTCTTAAAGGAGACTGGAACCTGGTCATTAATGCCGGAACACAACACAAGGTTGTTATGGCGGCATACTCTAGACCAGGGGTGGTCGCCATCCAGTCGAGCAAATACTCTACCACCTGGCTGTGGGTTGTTTATATATGCATGTTGTTTATATACGCATATTTCAAGCAAAAGGTGCTTCATTGAAGACTTCCTACGCTACATTATTACATATTCAGTTTTTTACTCGGCGGCTGCTATTCCCGAAATTATTTTTCTTTTATACACTCCATGTAGTAAATTTATTATCTTTTTGTGATTAAAACCAATGACTAAAGTCAAGATCAGGAAAAATCAATGTAATAATAAGTTTCAATCCTTTTGAGGTTTTATTTAATGCGACTGGTTTTTGAATCACATTCTGGTTTTTCCTCGTATTTTATAAAAGCTACATTACATTAGGATTTACCTGACTCAATTATCTAATGTAATCTAATTATCATTCATGAATCATCTTTTGACTTAATTAAAGTATTTCCTGACTTTGAATAATTATCTCTGGTCTGGTTATTCCTGAAATTGGCCAAGTCTTATATATTATCTATAAAATGATAATAAACTACCTACTTAGCTTGGGAATAAACAATGTGTACTAATCAGTGTTTTTCATTTTTCTGTTTAATTCTGTCTTAGCACGATTTGTATATTTAGCCAGAGTGGTGTAATAGCTTTTTCAATTTAATTTACATGTATGCCTTTGCCGACAAAATGTAGGAAAGCTTATATTTCGCACAAAAGTACTAAATTAAACCGGAAATTTACAATTCAGGTACGTAAAGTGTTATTTTAACTATTTTTTATATGTAAATGCCGATAAAATTTGTTATAACATATGTCCGAATCCCTAATAATACCAATTATATGTAAATGCACCGGAACAGAAAAATCGATTTATTTTATTTGTTTTATTAATCATACCACAGACTGTAAATCATTCGGTAGCTATAAATTTTATTTCAAAATCGTGAATCATCGAACTGACCTCTACTAATATTTTTGATCAATAACACTAAAATAGTTTATACGTGTGAAAATCTTGTGATTCATATCTGAAAACTTTTTGTTTGTTTTATTTATTTAACAGTACTTTCTTATGGCCCCGCATTAGTGTTAGTGACTTTGGCCGAATGCGGCTTACTTAAAGCGTAAAAAATAACGCGTTGACGAATTTATTTTTATTGCACGAGTTCAGAAGACATGCAGACGGCCCAGCGGATGAAAAGGGGTTACCATCGCCTATGGACATTTGTAACACCAAAGGTGCTACCAATGTCCTGCCGCTCTCTAAAGGAGACTGGAACCTGGCCACTAATGCTGGAACACAACTCAAGGTTATTATGGCGGCATACTCTCGCCCAAGGGTGGTAGCCATCCAGACAGGCAAATACCCTACCACCTGGCTGTGGGTTGTTTTATCGTCTTTTACGACAGGCCGCACGGCCGCAGGAAATTCTTTCTGTTCTTTTTTCTTTACATAACTATATATGCATACGTTACCTGTCAATGTTTAATGTCATTAACAAACAGCAATCTCAAGTAACACATTAAAGCTTTGGCTACATTTGCGTGACACAGTCACCAGCACTGATATCCTAGGTGTAACAGGGGCGTTAGAAAATGTCTAGAGTGTAGTGGATATTATGAAACTCGAATGGTAAAATTTTGCTGTGATATTTTTTGTTTTTAAATTGTCAACAGTTTAACAAAATGTTTATTTTCGAGCCGCACACAAAAATACCCTTTTTCACAAGAGTCAAAGACCTTCAATTTGGCTCAAGCTTTTGCTTGAAGATCAACAAACAAGCTTTGCTTGAAGATCACAAATTGTACGGTTATGTTTTTTTAAAGTGGAATATAGTAATGAAATCATTGTAATTTTGGTTCAAACTGCAACAACACCTTAACTTTAGACATGAAAACAACTTCTATACTATTTATTCTAAAATATATTACATCGTCGTCAGCCAATCACAGTTCACTGCTGGACGTAGACCTCCCAAAGTCGACGCCACTTATAGATATGTATTTATATGAGTAGAAAACAATAGATAACATGTATCTCTAAAACTAAACAGGTAAATAAAATAGACTTTTAGATGCTACAAAAGAAAAATAAAATGTTTTAAAATACTTAAACTCTGATGTCATCACTAAAAGAATTTAGCCACACCCGGATACTGTCAATTGTACTTTTTGCTACGAAACCAATAAATATCCAAATCGACAAAATGGCTGATCCTTGGTTAAAATTTGCCATGGCATGAAACGTCTGTGTATATTTAGTTTAGAGAATGACTTCTCATGTGTTTTTAGCTTGCAACAAATATACATATTTAGACATTTGCAATTATATCGACTAGACGTCTCTTTTACATAAATCTTTACATTGATGCTGTCTATCATTTCAAAATAAATAGTACCATTTAAGTAAAAACTAGTTTTTATACGATACTTAATCATGACCGTTTTGTAATTTTTGTCTGTCTGTTTGTCTCTTGAATCTTTTAGGGTTAAAACAGGAATTTTATTTTAAACTTTCATATATGTTTTATTTTTGTATCTTGCACGATTCAGTAGATATAATCTATAGAAATAAATAAAATTGAAGTGTCTGTTTGTAATGTCAAAATGACATATCGTATATTAATATATAAAGCTAAAGAGTTTGTTTGTTTATTTGTTTGCTTGCTTAAACGCGCTAATCTCAGGAACTACTGGTCTGATTTGAAAAATTCTTTCAGTGTTAGATAGCCCATTTATCGAGGAAGGCTATAGCCTATAGGCTATATATCATGACCAATGAAGAATGTTTCAAAAACGAGGGGTTTTTTTAACTTACTTTTTTTAAACTATACCACGTGGACGAAGTCGCGGGCAGAAGCTAGTGAAAGTATATACGGTACTTACATCAATAAAACAATTTTAAAAAATTTTGTCTGTTTGTTTGTGTTCCGACTATTTTCTGAACGGCTGGACCGATTTTAACGGGGCTGTCGTTGGAGATAGCTGATATTATAAGGAGTAACTTAGTCTACTTTTAAAATTAGGGTTCGTCGAAAAAAAAATCACGCGGACGAAGTCGCAGGCACAGCTAGTTATGAAGACAAAGTTCTCAATGAACGAAGTGGTGGGGCACGGCTAATTAATGATATTTTATTGAAAAATATTATACATATAGCGGGAAGACAACCTCCGAGCCTAATTAATTATTTATATAGATGTTAGGATGTTTGTATATCAGTTTATTCCTTCCTTTAAGGCTTTGAGAATGAAATAATTACCATAAAAATAGGTACGTTCTTGATAATAGAAGAGAAGTAACCATGTTTCAAATATATAGTCAATTATATACTTATGGTCAAAAATGAAATAAATTTCCGCGGAATATAATCCCAATATTTACACGTGGAATGCTGTCTTAGGTACTTACTAAAAACCAATCTATAAAAATTATATTTTATTTCCAAAGAAATGCCATTCTGTCCCATTAATCTATTTGCATGAAATGAAATCCAGCAGTTATCTGAAATTAAATAATAAATAAAACGTGACCACACCACGGACCACCTTTCACTGCAACAATCGCATTTAGATGAAAATACTCAGCGTACAGTACGGTTCGCTACTCTTACACAATGGGACTCTATTATAGAAAATTCCGTAAATCTATTTAGATGTATTGTTCTCATGGAAACATATACTTCCTTACATATTCATAACTGCACAAAATGGATGTGCAATGCTGCTAGTAACACGTTACTTCTGTAATTCACGACAATTTAGACTCTGGAGTAGATTATCCATCTTTTATAATATTACTAGCTGTCCCGGCAGACGTCGTCCTGCCCTGACGAAATAAAATTTAGAACCCGATTTCAGCGCCACCTACCGGGTCCAATTGTGAATCAGGTAATAATTTATGGCCGGTTCCTATATCTCACTATCTATTCACTTATGCCATCGGCTGAATTTTCATATAATTTATTTGGAACTTATGTCAAAATTAAACCGGTAGTAAAGCAAATGAACGGTTGGTAAGATATAGAAACGGGCCATTAGTCGCTGTATAACTCTTGTCTGATTGTAAAATCACCCTTAAAACATTAATTTAAATTCATAAATTTAGATACAACCAGGGCTTTTTTGTGGGATCATGTGGGGGACACGCGGTACCCTTGAAAGAAATTTGGAAAATATCAAAAAATTGCCATACAAAATCTAATCTATCTTTCCTGAACAATTACAGCGTCGCGTACAAACTAGTATACTTACAACTTTTGAGAATTCGCGTGCCCCCAAAAAAGAAGTGACAAAAAAAGGCCTGGATATAACTATATGATATATTTGTAAATTAAAAATTCGCTTTATTCACTTAACTCGTGTTTAAGCAAATAAATTCAGTTAATTTTAATCTGAGGATGAATCGTTCCGGTTGACTCAAGATCGCATCTAAGAAGTAGATTAACTCGACCGAATGCGATTTAGTTTTTACAGTAACTCAGTGTCAATAACCTGCAATTCACACGATACAGGCATACTGACACAACAATAGGTAAGACATGTCTTTACTTAATGTAATTTAACTCAACCGTGTGTGGTCAGGTAAGATTTACAATGATAATGATATCATATTTAATTGGATAGATGACACATTTTACAATAAAATGTGAAACAATTCTCAAAAAAAAGAGCTTTAAAATACCTTGTTATCCTCATAGTTTTAGAACATCACAGTATAAATAGCTTTGATTAGTTTAAAAATAATTAATACGCTATTTAACTCGTTAAAATTATTATGACGTCATAGCTTGGGACGCACGAACAAATTCTAGGTGGCCTTGGCATGTTGTAAGGTGATGAAAAGTCTCTCAATTTATTTGCCTGTGTACTACTCGAACTAAGTCAGTATTATGATAAGAGAACTGATGGCACAGAAGGTGATCTATGACTGTGAACCAGCGAGGTAATATAGCCCGTATGTGGGTACCTTACCCATAAAAGACGGTGACCTAGGCTCAGGATTAAATTTTAATTAATATTAATAATTTTTATTTACTTCAGGTTATGATATATTTATTATATTTAAAATCTAATTCTAAATACAACCAAATAAAAACTAAATAGTTAAAACTAAAGTACATTGTATAAACAAATTACTGCCAGCGGGGAGCGTGCCCAAAAAGCTTGCTGCATTGCCACGCTGTACGGCTTATTGTATTAGACTATAATATTGAAAAAAACCTTAAGCAGGGGCGTAGCTACCGTCGTATCAGACGTATCAATTATACGGGGCCTCCAGGCTACAGGAGCCCCGAAATTGTGTAAGCAAAATTTCTTAAAATGTTATCCACAATCTTTTATAGATTAATAACATATTTGAGAATAACTGCTGGGCCATCAGGAACGGCTATCAAATTTGTCTTTATTGTCTTTAGAGGCAGAAAACCTAGAGAAACTGAAATCGTCTTCAGCTGTAGATGTTTCGATAAATACGTTTGCCGAAAAAAGGCTAGAAAAGTATATCTTTCATTTGAATTGTTGATGTAACTTAGTCCCTAGGAGCATTATGTATAAGTAATAATTTATAATCAATATATAATTATTTTAATTCAATTCGAGCAATTTTTGTTTCTTGTATAAAAAACTTTAAAGGACCTTTGGGCCCCAACACATTTTGATACAGGGCCCGTCTAAGACAAGCTACGGCACTGTACTTAAGTACATAGTACCTATTAGGTTTTTTCACGTGGCTAAGTTCCAATTGCATATTGTTACAATTACCACGTGCTAACAATGGTGAAGGAAAACATCGTGATGCAACCTGCACATCGAGATAACCGATGTGTCAAACCTACCGAGACGCCTTGGACAAGCGTGACGGGTATAATATGATATGATGTGATAATGGAGTGCGATATTTTGAATATGTATAACATAATTTTTAGTAGTTTTCACGAAAAAAATATTGACAAAGCTACAACAAGTTGTAGGAGAAACATCAAAATACGCTCGCGGTTAAAATTGTTAAAAGCCAGTTTTAATTATACGAAAAATTATAAAACAAAACAAGTTTATAATTCATAATTACGCAAACATGTGAACGATTCAAGAATAGTAACGTAATGTTTAACACATTGTTAGCAGTGCTTCAATTTCGCTTATTAGATTACATCTTTAAACGTTTGCAATGTTTTATTATTTTAACAAGAAATCGCAGCAGGACATAAGTACTTGAATACCTATGATAAACAGGGTGTAACTTCACGCCTTATACGTATTATTTACGAAAATTCTACACACCTATGACTCAAAAAGCTTTATCTTATTAACGTGATTGAATTTATCAATATGGGGAACAAATGTCTAGCCATGCCGCCTCCGCCAGGTCCCGGTCGAAAGGGTAGGCCCAAGAAATGCTGGCTTGACGTTGTGAGGAATGACATGCGTACCAATGGTCTCAATACAAGGGATGCCGAAGATCACGCGAAGTGGAGAAGAAAAAGTAGGAAGGCGGACCCTGGGTGTCGAAGTGATCGCTCCGAACGCAACCGGGATTTAACGCTCGGATGATGATGATGATGATGATGATGAAGCGAAGACGTTTTTATAAAATATTAGTTTAGGTCAAACATAAGTGTAAGGTATAATGACGCGCTAGCAGCTACGCATTTCGTGCATGTATAAACTTTATATCTTACACTTATACTCTTGGCAAGAACTTGAAGATGTGTTAATTTATTTAGATCGAAATATACATAAATTATAAACTTATATTGTAATTAACCCAGGGCCGGATTTACCTTAATTGCCGCCCTGGGGGACCGTGAAAAATACCGCCCTATTATCTATGCACTGTAACTAGACTTCCAAACGTAAATATCCAATGAGAACTCGATTTTTAAGATTTGGATGAAAACAATAACTTCCCAATTTTTGAAAATCATTGAGTTTTATAGCAGAAAGTTGGATATTTTTTTTGCTGATACTCCAAATTTTGCCGCCCTCGAAATTTTCGCCGCACTGAGCACTAGCGTAAACTCCTAGTACGTACCCCTAGTATAAACCCATCACTGAATTTACCTATAATCTCTTAAGATTATAAATAGAATACAGTACGTACCCAGATGATCAAAGTCAATGGGTAAGGTTTGCAGAAAGCTGGCAGAAGAATCACTTGAAGATTGATGATTTGTTGTACAATATTATTTTTTCACTGAATTAAAAATCTATGTAAGACATTGATTAATTTAACAGACTTGTGTATCTGCTATGAAAATCGTAACTATTGAATGGAATGTTCCTTTTCGAGCTACCACTATAACTCTCCAGTTAAGACTCAGTCAAATACCTAAAATGACTAGATTCACAAGTCATCCAGAACCATATATAAGAACAAGAAGATCTATAAACAAGACATTAGACAAACAAAATTGTCAAATAGATCAGAACCACTATTTTCTCTATGTAAGAAATTAATAAAATCGCGTAATCGTAAGCAAATTCATAATAAACAGCTTCCAAGAGATAAATACAAGAAATACAAATTTTATGCTATTTAGTAACATTTGATTACAAACAAAACCTTGTAACGTAATTAGTTTAGGTGTTTCGTTTGATTAACTCAGGCGATTAGCAAGGTGCGTTGCGAGTGAAACCACTCAGCAGGCTCTCACAAAACACTTTACTTTCAAATAGTAGTAATTGACAATTAAGTCAACTGAAATATTTTTAACATGTTAAGAAATGGAACAGTCTCCTAGAATTAGTACTACTTAGTTACTAATCACTAAGGCCCGGTTTATTTTCTATCTTACCGACCGTTCATTTGCCCTACTATCGGTTAAAATTTGACATAAACTCCATACAAGTTATGTCGAAATTCACCCGATGGCAGGACTAGTAATTGAATCATAAAATATAGAAACCGGCCATAAAACCAAAAATAAAACTACACAGAAGATAGTATAACAGACTGGAGCGATCTTCTATGTAAATGAAGTTGATGTCAAACGCAGTTATTCATTTTTAACTCCTTTTTAATGAGCCTATAAACTCCATATAACGAATATAACTATTATGAATAAGAAGGAATTAGTAATCTTCTATTATATATATTACATAGAGAAACAAAATACATACTAACTTAACTAAAACATACTTATATTGTATTCTACTTATAATCCCTTAAAACTAAGTAGAATACTGTGCCTAGGTAATCCGTGCAGGAACGGAGAAAGAATACAGTTTCCACAGAAATAACTCACAGCCAGGTGTTAGGATATTTTTCGTCTGGATGGCTACCATCCCTGGTCTAAAGTATGCCGCTATAACAACCTTGAGTTGTGTGTGTGTTATTAGCGGTTAAGTGCCAGTCTCCTATTAGAGAGCGGCAACACATCGGTAGTACCTTTAGTGTTACAAATGTCCATTGGCGATGGTAACCGCTTTCCATCTGGTGGGCCGTCTATTCATGCAATAAAAAAAACGAAGTCAACGGGTAAGGTTCCCAGAAGGCTGGCTACGTTACCTAGCTGGATCACCACGTTGATCCGTTTACCGAGCTAGGGTCCAGCCCTCTGGTCACCCACATATTCTTCTTCCAAGGTTTATCTCATCTTTAGCCACCATTTAAAATTCATCTCACAGATTGGTCTAATTTTTCGTATATAGATTGTTAAGATATATACTCGTAAGTACTTGCATGTCGAGAACGCTATGGTAATGCCATCTCAGATTAATAAATCGCAGATTAAAACAATTGCTGATTCTTTGAACCTTGACCACGTTTTTCTAAATGTCATTGACTTATATTTAAACAATTGGTTAAGATTCTACATCAAGATTACGTAGTCATCGTAATCTTTACCATTTCAATAATTTTATTATAATGATTTCGTTTATGTTTTTTTTAATGAAAATGTTACATACATTTATTTGAACAAATATCATTCTTATATTAGCTATTGAATATTGGTAAGCAGAAATTCTGAAGTTGTAATTGTTATCACATACAATTGTTATACATACATAGTGGTTGCCCAGTGGTCGAAATTCGACCATAATTAATTAAAATTATGAGTTTTAACTTATGAAGGTTCTGTTGTCAAAGACTATAAATATACTTTTATAATCACAGATTTTGCCAAGGCTACACTATATGCGTGTGTGTATCAAATACATGGTAGTGTGTGTAATGTTTTTTTTATCGATTTAAGGTATTTTTATGCATAATTAAAAAATATTAGCTTTCTGTACTCCTTCTCTATATAAACTATAAGTATGTAAAATTTCATACTCCTCCGTCCGCGCAATTTTCGTAAAGAGGGGTACAAAATTTTAGCTTCACGTATTAATATAATGATCACGACTTTGTTTATAATAAATAACAGTACAGTGCCATATTTACAATAAAATTAAGTGGAGTTAATGAAAAATTTTCTAAAACTAATCTTTCTTGGGTATTTAAGTTACAATACACATTCTTAACCGAAATATGCTGATATTAGGCAGATCAACCAACTTAAATTAATTTTGTTAAAAGACAGAACTGAAAGAATACGACCGTAGTTTATGTTTATATGGGTCATTATTGTTAATTAACACAAATTGAAAGACAGAAATGATACGTCTAATATCGGGTTAAATCGCACGTGAGCTTATTCGCGACTAATTAATTAAAGATCTATTGAGTCATTATCATAAGTCCAGTCGTATTATTATTATTATTAGACGTTAGTGCTAATTTTATCTTAATTATTTGACAGCAATACAAACACACATACATATATCATAACATATACCATTTAAGCAATCTCAAACTATCCATGTAGGAACGGAGAAAGAACACTAATTCCTATGACCGGGCGGCCAGTCGTAAGAGGCGACAAAACAACCCACAGCCAGATACTAGGTTTGCCCATCTGGATGGTTACCACCCCTGGTCTGGGGCATGCTGCCATAACAACCTTGAGTTGTGTTCCGGTATTAGTGGCCAGGTTCCAGTCCCATCTATGAATACGGTCGCACATTGGTGATACCTAGTGTTGCAAATGTTTATGGGCGACGGTAACCACTTTCCATCACAGTTGGACCGTCAGTTTGTCTGCTATACTCCAGCAATAAAAACATAAAATAAAAAAGCAATTTCGTATCTAGGCTAAATAAAACTTTAACAATACTCATTGACACTTGACATGTTTGTCTTCCGTGATCACGACCACTGAAAAGTGGCCGAAACGTCGGAAAAACCAAAATCAAATAAAATTACCTCGCTTAAAACCGTTAAAACGTAGTTTTATTATAATTTCCTATCTTCTATAAAATAGTGTCGCAACTCAAAAAGTTTAATTTTAAAGAATATTTATTTACCTATCTAATATTTTATTAAATTATTTTGTTACTATAAATGAGTTTAACGATTTTTTCAATTATATACAGATAGACGTATTATTTAAAAAGAACACTTCTGTAAACTAAATTATAGCTAATAAATTAAAATGCCCCATTACTTTGGAAAAATCATTTTTTTGAGTTATGACACTATTTTCGTAGGTGCGATAGTATTACTTATTAGCCTAAACTTCAAATTTCACTACAAAAAATAACACAATTCTAGGACTTTTACAAATAGAACTTTAGAAATAAAAAGGAGCACGATAGCATTCAATGTCTTGTAGCAATCCGTTCTATGATTACATTTTAATCACGGGTGCAAGGTATTGAGGCAACTGGCATTCACACGAAATGCCCCCAACTCGCAGTTTATGCACGTTGCATGCCACGGGTAGGCTGGCGCGAAAGTGCAAGTTTGTATTTTGATGCGTACAACAAATGAAAAAAAAATCGACTTGTCATTGACTCCGGCTGTTATTCAAACAAAGTTCCACTGGAGAACGTTTTTTAAGGTCATACATATAAATTAAAAATTATGTCTACTTCCTATTATATGTCCACAGGGTATATATAGGCAAAAGTTTTTCGTTACAAAAGTTTATAGTAGATTGTTGACATCACCCTGCTTCTCGCGTCTTGCATTTCAGCAATTAGGCTTGTATATTTCTTTGAAATTTCTACAATGTTAAAGTTCATAAGATTGTCAGAGAAGTGGCGAAGTGAAGAAACACTTTCTAACTGTATAATGTATTTATATTAATTATATACTTATATATATGTATATATTTACATAGATATTAATTTGTAACACTGTAATATAATTAAGTACATACTTTATTATAATACATGACAAACCACTCTCTTAAATAAGATCTTGACCATCGAAAGGCTACATGGAAAAGAGGGAGTAACGTCTGATATTTGGGTGCGTTTTTCTTCCGCAAAATCTGTTTTAATTTATCGTACATGTGTAGAAGCTGTATCCTACAACTGTTTTAATTATAGCAACGCGTGGCACGTAAATAATTCCGCAGTGGATTTAAATTCTGTACATTGCTACAGATTTGATGTACATGACAAGTCTGATATTGTTCAAAATTTTAGAGTCAATATTATTTTTATTATGTTATATATAAAAAAATGTTTTATTGTTTTGTTTACAGCAGTAGAACCATAAATAAGTAGGTAAAGTCAAATTAATTCCTAATTGGTAATATTTTTATACCTAAATAATAGACTATACGCATTTATAAAAAAATGTTTTATATAAATTCTGCATTAAAAATTTGTCTGCTGTTCTTACCTACCCGTCATCTACAAGTCATAGAGTAAAATAACAAGTACATTTCTGTGTACAGCATATTCCATGCATATAGGCAGTAATGCAAAAATGACTTTCTTTAACCGTTTTTTAACGGCTTTGGCTATGAGCAGATTATAATAAAATTTGATACATATATTTACTTTAATAATGTTTATACATAGGACAATTATAAGCTAGAAGATTGGATAGTTGTCGCAGCATGCAATGCTTACACAAACACAGATACCGAACAGCTGCTTATTTCCAAATTAAACATAACATTTTAATATAGTAAAATATTTTTCAGCTAATTAAATAACAAAAGAAGATATGGAATACGTTTGGACTATGCAATCCAAAAACAGTGAACAAGTGCCGCCATTTTACTTTTGGAGCTTTGATCAAAATGCATACCTAATTTATCTAAGGTTACTTGCCTGCCTTTCACAAATAAATAAATCAAATCTTGTTGCGCTATAAAATAATGCGCTCATAAAATTTCAGAATACATTAAACTTCTGGGTACCTCAAGGTTATCAATATATTATTTAAATAGTATTTAGATGACAATTTCGCCATGACAGTTAAATGCCTGAGTTTCTTTGTTTTCTGCCGCCTCGCGGCCCAGTGGCCGACTCCATACTTGAAGCGATTTTGATATACATGTCCCTTTGACGCCATGGAGTAGAATATTGATAATAATTATAGTAACGCGGGTGTAATGCCCTAGTATTTGTCTATTATTTAATTGTTGTGCCGTGAATTAATTTGAACTTTGATAACATAGAAATAGTTTTATAATATAAAATTGTATAATATGGAAATACTCAATTTCTGAAATAAATGAATTATTATTATTATTAATTGCCACTATAGAATAGAGTATATTAGATATATTATATAGAATTTTTGGTTTCGTACGTAAACCGATGCGTTTTGATTATTATGATACACATGGCATCAGAAATTTGGGTGACATTCTAATCTATATATATAAAAATCAATTGCTGTTCGTTAGTCTCGCTAAAACTCGAGAACAGCTGGATTGATTTGGCTAATTTTGGTTTTGAATTATTTGTCCAAGGAAAGTTTAAAAGGTGAGTAAATATGAAAAAATGCTTGAATATAGTGAAAACAACAATTTCGCTTTCCCTTAAACACTATTCCTGCCTGGCAAACATTTGATGTTCGTCACGTCGTTCAGACATCAATTAAATTTTATATATTGATTCTGAGGCGATACGAAATTTTCCGGGTACGCTAGTTTCAATATAAATAAATAATATAGTCACAGGCCATAATTGTCCCACTGCTTGTCTAGGATTTCCCAACTTCTTAAGAGAATGGACATTAGACCCGCTACGCTTGTCCAAGACTATTCGGCGGGTTTGACACATCGGATATCTCGATGTGCAGGTTTCATCACGATCTTTCATTAACCGTGGCCCCGTGGCACGTGGTTATTGTAACAACACACACATGCAGAAAACTGCCTAAGTGATGCATGCCTTTCCAGCCAGCATTCGAACCCGCGTCATTTGAATTTGGGATGCGAGTGCATTAACCACTAAGCTACCACGGCTTACCTACTAATTTTTCCAGTGCTATATTTGATTTTTTATTAAAAAATAAAATGTCTTACTATACCAAACTTTTAAATATAGTCAAGCTAATTATGTTCATGGTTTTGTGCCTATTTATTAATACATTAATTTAATTCCAATTAATCTCGTTGATTTAACGCAAGTTAAAGTATTGATTATACAGTACACCTAATAATTGTCAAATAATTATGCTTGATTCTTTAACATATAATTTTATACAAATTTGCTGCTATCTAAACAATCGAAATGCAAGTAGACAAAAATAACCAGCAGTAGATAAATAATACAGAATATTTCGATGCTGTTTTTTGTTTTTTTATTGCATGAATTCAGTAGACAGGCAGACGGCCCACCTGATGGAAAGCGGTTACCATCGCCTATGGACATTTACAACACCAAAGCTGCTACAAATACGCTGCTGCTCTCTAATGGGAGACTGAAATCTGGCCACTAAAGACGCAACAATGACAATAACACAAATCAAGGTTGTTATGGCGGCATACTCTAGACCAGGGGTGGTAGCCATCCAGACGGGCAAATACCCTACCTCCTGGCTGTGGGTTGTTTTGTCGCCTCTTACGACAGGCCGCCCGGCCGCAGGAAATTGTATTCTTTCTCCGTTCCTGCACGGATAAACCGCTTTAATGTATGAATTGGCATGCAATCAGAGGCTATTCTATGAATGGCAACACGGTATTCTTTTAGCATGAACTCATTGGTAAAGAAAATAAGCCCATACAGGATGTTGATTTTCCTTGACTATATTTACGTGATTATTAATCTAATTCAGAGGAAGTTACATTGAGTTTTAAATTCAATGAAAGACTACGAAGAAGGTTAGAAGAAATACATGCTTCACATAAAGGAGACCGATTTACGTGACGAAGGATTTTCCGCAACTTACCATGACCAAATCGCTGATGACTTAAATAATAGCCAGGTAAAAAGCATCCTATAATAAACGTATATGTATGGAGAGATAATGAATGTAGGCGAAGCAAAAGATGTATGTATGTCAAGATCGCAGCAAGTGGAAATCCAACGTCTCTGCCTATCCCTGTGAGAAACAGACATGATAATAGGTATGTACTCATGTAAGAATTTTTATTACTTGATGAGGATAACAAATTCTTTGGTTGTTTAGTACTCAATACCACAACTTCTATTGTAATCAAACGTCAGATTACAGACGTAACTAATAAGCGAACTGATTAAAATTTAACTATTGAACTTTTGTTAATAGAACACAAGAAGATAAACGAAAAATAGCAGTAGGGTTATTCACAAAGTTCGAATCACTTTGCAATCCAACGGTACGTGAACCGCTACTAACAAAATCCTGTAGGAAATATATTCTCCAGTGTGTTCGTTTCACGTTCCGTATGATTGCAAATTGATATTTTCGGGAGCTTTCCGTTCTTACACGGAAACGTCTCCGACGTTTGTGAATAACCCTACTGAAGTTGGTATTGTTTTCCGAAAGACTTGATAATGATCTCCCTTATAGAACTTCAAAATAGCTTGGAACGAATCTGAACATCGCGAATGATCAAACATCCCGTACATACGTAGTTAGTAACAATATTATTGTTTACACGATTGTTTTCTTTGTCACATGGATGTGTTGAGACCGATCCGCACGCGCGTCAGTATTCTAACCAGAACCTGTACTCGTGTACAGTTTTACCAAAAACTGCCAAATGTTTTTTTTTTCGTTCATTGTGCGGTAGAATGTGAGTAAGATGCCGGGTGGTGGGAACTTGGAGAGGTATGAGCGGTACCGGAAAGCTCCTCGTACCCGGAGGTCAGGACATGCCCGGTACTACTACACAAGATCCCTAATATTAGAATCACCGTCAAAGAAGAAACCTAGTTCATCGCAGATAAGGTGAGATTAAATGCTAATGTTACCCTACCACCTTCAAATTATTTTTTTTTTCTAGGATTCGTATTGTGATTGTAATCATTATAGACCGCAGGCAGAATACTAATTTGACAATGTATATATTCAGGTGGATAAATTGTACTTATAATAGCTAGATTCCTTAAATTCATTTCTAGAAAATATTATTTTCAACCTTTTGGTGTAGTCAGTTATTTAAAAGCATCTATAGCATTATCTCTTGGGCTGTAATTTTTTTTTTATTGCAGGAGATCAGCTGACAGGCAGACGGCCCACTTGATGGAAAGTGGTTACCATCGCCTATGGACATTTGCAACACCAAAATTGCTACAGATGCGCTGCTGCTCTCTTAAGGGAGACTGGAACCTGGTCACTAATGCCGGAACACAACTCAAGGTTGTTATGGCGACATACTTTAGACCAGGGGTAGTAGTCATCCAGTCGGGCATATGCCCTACCACCTGGATGTGGGTTGTTAAGTCGCCTCTTACGACAGACCGCCCGGCCGCAGGAACTTGTATTCTTTCTCCGTTCCTGCACGGATAAAATTTACGTAACGGTTTCACGAAACATTAATCATTTTTTATCCATCGTCAACAAACTGTCCCATTAATTTATGCTGTCATCGTGACATTTACTTAAATGTCAGTTGTGACAACAACGAATACACTGACTGACACGTCATGTTACATACGAACTGCTATATTACTGGCAAACGTAATGCAAAATTGCAAATTACGATTCTGACAGTCAAACATGCATGCATGAATGCATGAAGATATTTTTTTACATTTGTCATACTTAGGCATAACATTTTCGAATTGTCCTTTGTATTCCGCGAACTCCAGTATTTTGTAGGATAAAGACTTCCGGTCTTATTCATATTGAGTTACAGTAAGTTTGTAGGTTTTTTTAAGATCCTTAAAGCAGCATACAAACTTACTCTAACTCAATATGAATAAGATCGTTCAAGTTTATTTAGGGGATCTAAATCACCAAGGAACTTTCGCCCGGGATAGAGGAGTATGCGCAAGCGAACCCACTGGACAATGGACGCTAGGAGGAATAGCAAGCTATTTTAGTGTGTTTCCTGGATCAGTAGGCCAACGAATCCCACACACCCCTAACGGGGTGCCTTGCGGTGAACAATTTGTGAAGAGAATTTCATTATAGGAGTTCCAAAGAACAGCAATTTTCATAAAACACATTTAAACAACCAAGCCTGTGAAGAAGTATATAACAACTCCTGTTACATTACAACACATTTTATATTATCGTGTTTACAGATGAAATTTATTGAATAAAAATATTATTACTAAGCTCATGTTGTTTGGATAGCATCATCATTATGTCGGCCAAACATAAACAAACAAAATGTTTATACTTCCTATGTAAGTGCTTAGGTATTGTTTATTTCACATTAGGTACAAATCAAAGCAATATTGCTTTCCTATATATATATGTATTTTCTACATGTGTTAAAAACATTAATAACAATTTAAGCTCAAAACCTTGTCACAAAATACAATTTGTAAATTTTAAACTCGCATATATCGGGTACTGTTTTTTTAATTGTATTAATTAATCCCTACTCTCTGCCTTTAAATTAATTTAATTTTAATTAATTAAATCCCTTTAACTAAAGGAAAACAGGAGTCGTAATATGTAAATGTAGTCTCAGCTAGGAAATATTCCTGATCTTCATATTAAAAGCATTACTTTTGAAGCCCCTTTTTCATAACACTTACAATTAATAAAAGAAAATGGTCCAGAAACTAAGTATATATACACATATGAATTTTAGAATCCGTCTAGTGCAGATACTTAGCAATAAAATCATTTTCATAAAAAATTGCGTTAAGGCTCCTGTTGGCACAAAAGGTTGAAAATGGGCTGCAAACGAAACAACTTTTCGTTGATATTTACTGCTATAATAATTACTGCTCAATAATTTATAAAAAAAATATCGTAAATTTTCAAAAATATGAGCCCTAACGTGGCTTTTTCCTAATTTTCCTATCCGTGCAGGAACGGAGAAAGAATACAATTTCCTGCGGCCTGGCGGCCTGTCGTAAGAGGCGACTAAATAACCCATAGCCAGGTGGTAGGGTATTTTTGCTCGACTGGATGGCGTCCACCCCAGGTCTAGAGTATGCCGCCATAACAACCTTGTGTTGTATTCCGGCATTAGTGACCAGGTTCCAGTCTCCTTTAAGAGCAGCAGCGCATTTGTAGCACCTTTGGTGTTGCAAATGTCCATAGGCGATGGTAACCGCTTTCCATCAAGTGGGCCGTCTGCCTGTCTGCTGAACTCCTGCAATAAAAAATAAATCTATAGTTATTTTAAGTTAAGAAAAAAAATTACCAAATCACCTCCAAATTATTGATATGAAATCATTTTACTTCTTTAGTTTTTATCAAAACGGGATAAAAAAATTACATGTTTATTAAAGAGAGATAAATAATTTGGTTTTATTAATTTTAAATTTTTCTTTATTTAATTCACAATAATACAATAATGCATCTGAAAAACGTCCGCTCTATTGAATTCTCGCTATCGAACAAGAAATGACTATTGAGAAATCCTTAAGGGCGTTACTACAAGCCTTAACTTTAAGATGGTTGAGTAGTAAAAAAATCCCGAACTGTGTGCTTAGCAGTTTATTTGCCGAGCTGGAGAAATTGCTGTCAATATCTCGCATGAATAGAGTCTTATGTCATCGACATGGTCAAGTAGGATAAACATCCATAGTCTATGACCGTGAGGTCAAGTTGTTTACCAACAATATAATTGAACCAGTCTCGGTAAAAGCTGTACGCGGTAAAAGGCGGTTCGCCTCACACTGAATCGGGATTAAGGACGGCCATATTCTGCTATATTCGTGTACCAGTTTGTCCGGTTGTAGATATGTATATACTACTTGCATGCTTGTTTTGTGCGTTGTGCAACTTTAATTAAACAGTTTTTATTGCGAATGAATTGAACGGCTATGTGTTGAAAGCCTAAGTGGCAAGTTGATTTCTCGTCATGAGTTTATACACTGCAATTGGTAGTTTTCGAAAATTCTCTACTTGGTTGTAATTTCAAATACAACACGATTCTCTTAGATACTATGTAGCCGTATAAAAAGCCGAAGTTTCAGCCAATTGCGATCGTGCAATTAAAACTTCATATTAAATAAACGATTTAAAAAACAATCGAGTAACCTACAATAACATAGTTAATTTAATAGTGTAATATTTTTTGGTTCTGTAATCTGTAATGTGAAATTGGGAAAAAAATAGGAAAGCGGCTTTAGACTCCGAAGAGGCGGCTCCCAATGTAACTAGGATTTAATGCTATGTTGAGATAATGAATATAGGTACTCTAATAATAGAATAAACAACAAATTGTATAATTAAATGAATATGTTTTATTGCAACTTCACTCATAAGATCATCAAGTCCTTGTCACACAGCAACTTTTATACTATAAGATAAAAACGAAATACTTATATATGTATTTACGCGCATACCTACAACCTGAATTTCGAGATATTAATTCTCATGGTTGTAAAGAAGAAACAAACAAAAGTACATACATACATACATAACTTCACGCCAGTTCCCTTGCGGGGTAGGCACGAACAACAGAGCGCCATTTAGGCTTATTCTTACACACCTCACTTGCTTCTTTGACATTCATAACAAACATTAATAATAACTAGTGGTCGCCCGTGGTCGAAATTCGACCATAATAATTAATTTAAATTATAAGTTTGAACATTATTAAGGTTCTGTTGTCAAAGACTATTATTATACTTCTATAATCACATTCTATAATCACAGATTTCGCCAAAGCTACACTGTTAATATGAATTTAACAATAAACGAAAGATTATATATGCGTGTGTGTCAAATACATGGTAGTGTGTGTAATGTTTTTTTTTTATTGATTTAATGTATTTCCTATGCATATTTTTTAATATTAGCACTGCACTCCTGTAATATAAACTATAAGTGTGCTAAATTTCATACTCCTCCGTCCGCGCAATTTCTATAAAAAGGTGTATAATTTTTTGCTTCACGTATTAATATATAGATATAATTAATATAATATTGATAGTAAATAATATTTTTTCATCAAAATAACTTTCTTGCAATAAATTAAACACGTGTATAATCAAAATTGATCAATACCACTTGGCGTTTATTTACTATATACAATTATATTTTTGGTACATTGTTATCGATGTTGGTAACACAGGGTTATTGTTCAAACTAAAATAATGTCAAGCATGACTGATGTGTTTCGCAGCACGTTATCTGGGCCACTACCTATTTTGCTTTTGGTTAACAAAGTCTGAATTTGGGAAATAAGGTGCGAATGCTTTTACCCAGTATACTTATATTGAGTATATCAGGCAATATATGTCTTAACAATTTTATTATTTATTAAAAAAAAGCCCATAAATGTTCCACTTCAGGGCTCGGACCTCCCACTATAGAGGAACGGACAGTATACCCGCCACGCTTGTCCAAGGCGGCTTGGCAGGTTTGACATATCGCTTATCTCGATGTGCAGGTTGCATCACGATGTTTTCCTTCACCATTGCTAGCACGTGCTAATTGTAACAATATGCAAATTAGATCAAAACACTGCCTAAGTGGTGCATGCCTTCCGGCCAGGATCGAACCCGCGCCCTTTGAGTTTGTACGTTACCACGACATTGTTTATTTGTAATACAATAAATCTATAAAATAGTTATCTATATATATAATTGAAATCCACGTATATAGTCACTCATCATGATATCTCAGGAACTATGATACCTATAGACTTGAAATTTGGCATGGACCTTCCTTTCGCCAAGTAGAGGTCAGCTAAGAACGGATTTTACGGCACGCGAAGCGGGCAGGTATCAGCTAGTATATACATATATTAATTGAATAAACGCAGGGCTGCGTGCTGTCGGCTTTGCTGTTCATCCTATACCTGGACGATTGTCTCCAGAGAATAAGATTGATGGCTGTTGGGGTCCGAATGAGTGATCTAGTTGTAAGCACCTTGCTTTATGCGGATGATGCCGTGCTTTTAGCCGAATCGCCATCAGAACTGCAAACACTAGTCACAATGATGAAAGATGACTGTCAGGCGAGAGGCTTACATTTGAATGCGAAGAAAACAAAGGTCATGGTGTTCGAAAGAGAAGAAACCAGAACGAATGCAAGGATAATGGTCGATGATGTTATGCTGGAGCAAGTGAATGAGTTTGTATATCTTGGATGTGCTTTTAGCAGTGATGGAAGGTACACCACTGATATAGAAAGAAGAGTGAATTTGGGGAATAGTTTGAATGGAGCGTTAGGTAAACTTCTAGGCGCTAAGAACCTCAGCCAGAAGGCCCAGCTCGCCATACACAACGCGGTGCTGGTACCTACGCTCACGTATGGAAGCGAGAGTTGGGTATGGAAGAGAGAGCATGAAAGTAGAGTAAACGCGGTTGAGATGCGAGCACTGCGCAAAATCTGCGGAGTGACGCTCGCGGACCGCGTTCGTAATACCGAAGTAAGAAAGAGAGTTGGTCTGAAAGAGAGTGTCGGGGTGAAGGTAAGGAAAGGAATGCTCCGGTGGTTCGGGCATGTCGAAAGAATGCATGATGAAAGAATGACTAAAGAAATATACAATGCAAAAGTGGATGGATGCAGAAGTCGTGGAAGGCCACGACACACTTTCCATGATCAAATTGATCGTGTACTAGCGGAGGGTGATGTCAGGAGCCTTAAGAACAGACGAGTGTGCATGACAAGAGTTATGAATGTCAAAGAAGCAAGTGAGGTGTGTAAGAATGGGCCTAAATGGCGCTCTGTTGTTCGTGCCTACCCCGCAAGGGAACTGGCGTGGAGTTATGTATGTCTGTATGTAATTGAATAAACTGGAAAATGTTTCGCTGAAACCCATGACAAAAATCTTCTATAAAACTATATTAGGGACTATTTAGAATCGAAGATAAAAAAATGAAGTTTTATAATTACTTGTAGTCCATCCGCTCGCGTATCATGCAGATTCATATACGATACTAAACTGGTTTTAATAAAACTCAACATAGACATGAACGCAGCTGTGTATTATATAGTTATAAATCATGAAGCTTATAGAGCCTTTTTCAAAAATCCTATTTTTAAATATAGTTAAGGTGGAGATGTCCGTCAGTGGAGGAATTGTATACATCTCTCATTATTTCCGTGTTTGAATAGTTACGACGACAAATCAGTCAATGAAAGCAAGACACCATTGAATACTGTCTTCGAATTGTAGTTGGCGTTAAATTCTGTTTGCAAAAGTTAAAAAACGAGCGGTGTATGAACTTTGCCCATTGATGGACTTCGCCACCTTGACTATAATTACAAATTGAAACTGATTGAAATTTTTTTGTCTACAGATGTCAGTCCGCTCCAAAAATAATGGATAGCCACAGTAGATCGGCGTCGCCGCGCGAGCCCATGCGGCCGCAGCACAGGCCGCCTTCCCCGCCATCCTCTCCCACTGGCTTCGACAACAGGGCCTACCAGCATGACGAAGCAGACCCAAACCACAATGACTCCTTCACATCCAACGGGCCACAACAAAACGGACACAGCAAAGAACCAAACGGCGACACAAAAACATTAGAAGCTGTCAACCTAGAACTTATCAATCTCACGCCAAAGAATGGCAACACCAAGAAAAAGGACGTGGAAGTTGACATGAACGCGAGTAACCCCTACGATGAATACTTCGTGCCGGTCAACGAACACAGGAAATATATGAGGTTTGTGGCTTTGCATTTCTATACGCTTTTAAAGAAATAGGTTTGCTGTGAACGCTGGACCGATATTTAAATATCGCTAGAAACAAGCCAGTCGCACACACTCACGCTTGCTTCACTACATTCTTTATTATGTAATGTTTAACATATTACTACAATTCAAAATTGATTAGGAAATACTTTCTTCCCAAAATATATTGAGTTAAGATCACTGCAGAAGCAATCACAACACGACAAGAATCTAAAGTAATTGCTAAAGTTTTCCACGTATAATCATTTTGGTAAAGCTTAGATCCCTACCCCGCAAAAACTATTAAATTAATGGTGATAATATCCATCCTTTGTTAATCTCCGTTTATTAGTCACGGTTTCTTTTATTGCGTGAGTTCAGCAGGTAGGCAGACGGGTGATGGAAAGCGGTCACCATCGCATATGAACATTTGTAACACAAAAGGTATTTTACCAATGTGCTGCCGCTCTCTAAAGGGAGACTGGAACCTTTATACCTTCAATGCGTTCATACCTTTCGCGATAATTGTTTCATTTCCAAAAGTAGCAAACCTGTGAATATAGAATAAACAAATTGTATATATAAATCCTAACAAAATCATAGTTACATTTGTATATTTGAAAAAAGTTATAGTTGTGGACGAAATACAATTTAATTTGCATATTTTTATAAATCATCATGACATCACGGAATTCCAATAACGTATGTTTGAATCCTGGTTATAGGGCATACACCACTTATGCAGTTTTTCTAACGATGAAGCCAAACCTTATGGGTAAACCAGCACATCGAGATTACCGATGCTTAAAACCCGCGAAATCAGCTTGGAAAAACGTGAGCAGGCATATCGTACCATCCGTTTCTTTAACGGAGAAGGTTAAACCGAACGTATAGGCTATATTTAACCAACAAGTCGTTTATGTCCTTTCATTTTGTGCTATCAGTATGGGATCAAACGAACGGGATGCTTCGGAGATATTTATCTACAAGAAATACCGTTGTGAAGATAAAGTGGGTCCAATTTGTTTAAATTCTACTGGTAATGGTGCTGCAATAGACAATTTAAACCCAACTACACACGATACAAACAAAGATCTATTGTTAAGAAATAGGTAGTTTGTATTGGCAGATATTGATTTATTATGCGTGGCCTTAAAGCGCTTATTCTTCCTCTGTAGGGTTTATTGTGTCTTTGTTATTGAATCAGATTGACGTTAGTAGCATTTTAATATCATTTCGCAATAGGTTTTCTCCATCTATAGTTCAAATAATTCCCAGTTTTAAAGACATAAATATCGAATGTACTTTAGGAACTGCAAACAACAGGAGAATATCCATGTTTCTGCTGTACTTTACTTGATTACTTGAAGGTGTACCTTGAAATTTTTGTCATTATTTACTATTTATTCTTTATTTCTTATAATCGTATTCTATTAAGTTTATTAAACCTAATAAATATTTAAAATGCTCATGTTTATATCAGAAACATGGACCACCGCTGATCTACGATTCCCTACACGTTCTTGCCATTTGGTTTTGGTATTCTCAAAGGTATCGATCATGCTTCTAAATTAGTCACAAATACGGGTATTTCCGCACCAACACCACTTATTCCAAACAACACCGTCCTTGAAGCCTTTAGCCGTACTGTGAAATTAAGATTAGCAACTCCTTGTGTTCTCTAGACCCGTGAAAATGTTCTGCTTCAACGACATATCGAGTACTGACCTGTGCTACAATGCCGCTTTTAAGGTTAAAATCCTAGGTAGCGATTACAACAGCGTATTTAAATAAGCAAGTAATGATGTCTAGAAAAAGTAATGAGTCATCAAGAAACAACGTGACTGTTGTTGTTGCAATATTTAAAAATGTATCATTTCCAACAGATCAATAATAGTTTCAAAAACATGTAACTGAAGAAGAATAGTATCGAAATGATTACTTAACTTTATAATCCCTATTAATATTATAAATGCGAAAGTAACTCTGTCTGTCTGTCTGTCTGTCTGTCTGTCTGTCTGTCTGTCTGTCTGTCTGTCTGTCTGTCTGTCTGTTCCGTTTTCACGTAAAAACTACTGGACCGATTTGGCTGAAACTCAGTATATATATATTTTCGATGCCGAGAATGAACATAGGATACTTTTTATCCCGGAAAATGGGATAGTTTCCGGGATAAAAGTATATTTGTCTCTCTGTTTGTTATCCTTTTACGGAAAGACTTTTGGACCGATTTGGCTGATACTCGGTACATATGTAATTTGAATACCGAGGGTGGACAAGGGATATTTTTCATCCCGGATAATGGGATAGATTTATGTAAAGATTATCCCAAAAGTGGGACAGGCTTTGGTTGGTTTTGTGATTTGCCATTTTCATCATTATGGTTATTTTGTCCTTTTTACCCTCTTGCCCATTTGCCCATTTGCCCATTTGCCCATTTGCCCTTTTGCCCTTTTGCCCATTTGCCCATTTGCCCTTTTGCCCTTTTGCCCTTTTGCCCTTTTGCCCTTTTGCCCTTTTGCCCTTTTGCCCTTTTGCCCTTTTGCCCTTTTGCCCTTTTGCCCTTTTGCCCTTTTGCCCTTTTGCCCTTTTGCCCTTTTGCCCTTTTGCCCTTTTGCCCTTTTGCCCTTTTGCCCTTTTGCCCTTTTGCCCTTTTGCCCTTTTGCCCTTTTGCCCTTTTGCCCTTTTGCCCTTTTGCCCTTTTGCCCTTTTGCCCTTTTGCCCTTTTGCCCTTTTGCCCTTTTGCCCTTTTGCCCTTTTGCCCTTTTGCCCTTTTGCCCTTTTGCCCTTTTGCCCTTTTGCCCTTTTGCCTTTTTGTCCTTTTGCCCTTTTGCCCTTTTGCCCTTTTGCCCTTTTGCCCTTTTGCCCTTTTGCCCTTTTGCCCTTTTGCCCTTTTGCCCTTTTGCCCTTTTGCCCTTTTGCCCTTTTGCCCTTTTGCCCTTTTGCCCTTTTGCCCTTTTGCCCTTTTGCCCTTTTGCCCTTTTGCCCTTTTGCCCTTTTGCCCTTTTGCCCTTTTGCCCTTTTGCCCTTTTGCCCTTTTGCCCTTTTGCCCTTTTGCCCTTTTGCCCTTTTGCCCTTTTGCCCTTTTGCCCTTTTGCCCTTTTGCCCTTTTGCCCTTTTGCCCTTTTGCCCTTTTGCCCTTTTGCCCTTTTGCCCTTTTGCCCTTTTGCCCTTTTGCCCTTTTGCCCTTTTGCCCTTTTGCCCTTTTGCCCTTTTGCCCTTTTGCCCTTTTGCCCTTTTGCCTGCATAAAAATGCATCGTCTATAAAAATGCGATAGTATCTCGATATGTCTTTCTGTTAAGTTTTCGGAAAACACTGGGAATACTGGATCGTTTTTATTGTAATTTTGTTTAAATGTAGTTTTAATGTCGAAAATGGACATATATACTCATGCCAGGAGATCGGCATGAGAATATATCAAGCATCGAGTTTGCGATATAAAATGAAGTGAATTTTTCGGGTGCAAATGGCACTAACATAAAAATGGTGTACATTGTAACCTGTATTAACGCCTGCTCTTTAAACAAGAAGCAGGAACTAGAGGTTAACCCGCGGCGCAGCCGCGGGGTAAACTCTAGTTGTTAATATAATAAAAAATACCTAAATCTGATTAATATTACTCCCTCATTCTATTTATAGACAAGACTACTATAAGTAAAACACTAAACTTAGGTCATTGCCTTCATAGCTGCTGCTAAGGTGCCCAAGATGCAAACAAAACTACTTCATTGGAGCAAAGGAAAACTATATGAATTTTATTTATTTTATAACAGGCGGACGGATAGAGAAATCGATTTTATACGGATTCCATTTCGTTAAAATAAATACGGAACCCTATTTTTTTAATAGCTGGAATACAACAAACAGGCAGACGGCAGGTGACCTCATGGAAAGCGGGTACTGTCGCCTATGGACCTTTGCAACACCAGAGGTATCGCCAACGCACTGCCGGCCTCGACGAAATTTTATGACCACTCATTTAAAAAACCCCCTATTGCGGGGAAATCACGGCTGGGAGCTCATTCTAAATCCTCACAATGTGCAAGAGAAACGTTCTAGAGAACCATTACGTACAAGAACGAAACGGTGAAATATAAAAGCCCTCTGCCTTTTAGCATTACAATATTAACTATGTTTTCAAGTGATGTCACCCAAAACTTATGAATTATATATAGGACGGTACGAATCGATTGTAATAAATGTCGTGTTTATGCGAGCTCAGTATGTTGACAATAGATTTTCACACACTTCTGTTCTCTTGTACAACAATAAAGAGCATTATCTCCAATTTTAAAAAAAATAAAGCTCTTGCCGAGCAAGTGAAGTCAAATAGTTATTTTCGTATGCTAGGTATTTCTAGTTTCACTAAATAATAACCAAGATCCTTTACCCTAGAATTTTGGTATTTCTATTTTATGAAACGGGATACAAGTATCCGGTTTTTAAGTAATTTTACCTTAATTGGCCGTTAATCAATGTCATACAAATACAATCTATATCCGACAAATCGGAAACAATTTCACTTTGGGCAACCTTCATTTACGACGCTGTGTGCAATATCCAGCAGATTGCACGCGTCAAAGATCTTAAGGAATGCAAACACCTTTGTACTCATGTTTACTTGCTTGTTTGTCTTGTGCTATGGATAAACTTATTTAACTTTATTCAAGATAAACAACTCAAAAATAGTTTATATATTTTTATGAAAGAGATTACCGTTTATTATATTTATTTAGATTAGATCAGAAAAGTTTTTTTTATATTTTCTCGTCAGTTTAGAGTCGTGGCAACGTAATGGCTGCGTACGCGTTCCAACCACAAAGAGCGCGGGTACGATCCTGGCCGGAACGCATGCAACACTTAGTCAGTTTTCTGATCTAATGTGCATATTGTTACAATTACCACGTGCTAACAACGGTGAAGGAAAACATCGTGATGCAACCTGAACATCGAGATAACCGACGCGTCAAACCTGCCAAGCCGCCTTGGACAAGCGTGGCGGGTATACTGTCCGTATCCCCTAAAATGGGAGGCCCGAGCCCAGCAGTGGGACATTTGTGGGCTGATTTTATATATAATATTTTCTCAATAATTTAGGATCAACATAGTTGATAATAATTATGTACTTTCTTTTTTGGCCATTACTTTTATACCCATTAAATCTTCCAGATTAAGTGTTAGACTTTCCTGGTTACATGCCCAATGCCCATACCACCAGTTTTTTGTCCCCTCTCCTGGCGTTCATGTATCCTGATGGGATAACTTTTTTAAATGTATTTCTCCTTGTTTATTGTTTTTCGCTATTTCTTAATTCTCTTTAAAAAAAAAAAACAGTCTTACTCTCTATTACTTATTAGTCACTAGTGCAGCTTTGAAAGAACCCTAATTTCTACATAAAATAAAAAAATGTTAAACCATCAGTAAGCTATTAGTGATCGTTGTTATGCAATTCTCTTTACAAGCGAATAAATTAAACGCTAGTTTTCGTATTTTTTGCTAAACTTTTGCAATCTTTCATTCTTAAAAAAACACTGCTATTGTTCACCGTTTATTTTTACGTGACTAATGAAATATTTTTTTTACAATTATTAATTATTTTCCAAGTAACTTGGCTTGTAATCGTTTACGTTATATCTAAAGCTCGTAAAAAAAGAAATAGCGTTTGCATATTGTATGAATTACAATTAAAAATAAATTTATAAAATTATTTACAATCATACAAATTACTATATTTGTTAGTATTGCACATCTAAATAACCACACGAAAGTAGTTTAACATTCTTAGACGATTACACGTTAGTCAATAATGAAAAAGGAACGGAGAAAGAATACAATTTCCTGCGGCCGGCCGGCCTGTCGTAAGAGGCGACTAAACAACCCACAAAGTCTAAACAAGTTTCTTTATTACTTTTGAGTGATTTGTGTATGTCTTAAATAATACAACGCCTAAAAGCAAGAGAAATATAACCTGTAGGGCGGGTCATATAGCCAGATAGGATCAGGAGGTATTCAAAAGTACGTCTTCCATGATACTGATTTCATAGATGACCGCAATTTTGAAAAAACAATGTGCATACAGTAGGTCCGACAGGTTTCGTGCTTATAATATTCAATTTTCTTTACGTCCTCAGCCAATTGACTGCAATTGACGGACGTAGGCCGCACAAGTTTGAGCTACATAATAGCTTGTCCACTTTCCTCAACAGCGCCTACAAGTCGTCGGTCCGCCGGGCTGGAGACCGTCTTACATTTCGATTACCAAGACACAGTCTCCACTCCAGGAGTCGTCAGCTCTATCGACAAATCATCCTACGACAGATGTGATCCGGCCCAATGCTACTTTAACTTGCTCATTTTGCAAGTGATATGGATTACTTTGTCTTACTAAACTCTTTAAAACTACATGAAATCAAAACAAATTTTCAATGCCAGTCTAATTGACATAAAATCCATTGACATTTTTATCAATTTCATCGTCATCCTTTTCTATTAGAAATTATATTCAGTGAGGTACATAACCATCCAAGGTAAATTGTAATAAAATTTATTTATAAACATTTTACATATGTACATACGTACATATTGCTACGCCTGTTTCCCATAGGGACAGGCAGAGACGATAAATTTCCAATTGCTACGATCTTGACATATATATGTATGTCTATTTTGTTTCATCTACTTTAATTAATCTCTTCATACATACACGTCTATTAGGTATAGGTGGTTTTTACAAGGCCATTCTTTAAGAAATCTGTGATTTGATCATGATAGGTACGTCGCGGTCTACTCGCACCAAATCTATCATCCGATTGTTGTTTTGCCCTTGTTTCATCAATCTCCTTTCATATAAACATTTTGATTAGTTCTATAACATTGTAAAAATCTAAAAATGTCGTATCTGTACATTGCAACTATTTAACAAATCTATATAAACGATGGAGAACAATGCAATTTTTCTTATATTTCTAGTCTGTTTGTTCGGGATTCACGTAAAAACTACTGGGCCGATTTCGCTGCAATTTTCGCTGATCGACAGCAAATTCTTAAGACTCAAAATCTATGCTAGTTTTTATCCTGGGAATATAGCGGAATTTTTCTGGAAATTATTTAAAATGGCCCGATTAAAAAAAAAATTAATTTCAATATGATTTTTTCACTGATCGATAGCAAATTTTATGTAATAAAATATGTGGTATTTTTATCCCGTGAACCCCGCGATAATATTCCGGGAGCGGTTTGTAATTGTTCAGTTGCATAAAATTTAGCTTATTCATGGCTTATTCCGACAGTTTTCTCTAAAACGATAGCTTACTTACATTATTTTTTAAATGTTATGGTATTTTAGGTCCCGGGAATCCCGCGAGAATTTCTAGTCAAGCCTGGACGAAGTCGCGGGCATATCCTAGTATACTAGACTTTTACTACTCAATGGAGTTTTGTGCAAAATTATTTGACTGTCACTTGGCTAACAACTTTGTAATCGAAAGCATCTTATAATACACCTTTACGTTACTTCAACCCAAAATAAACTACAAAGAAAATTAAGGCGTTTCTTACCAGCCATTTAAGCTTGACAAAGTTTTATTTTGAGAGACCTTGACCTTGGAATGTGGTACCTATAAAATTCCGAAGCGAATAATGGCCATCGTGCGCATATAAGCACAACACCCTACTCAGAATTGCAAATGAGATGTTTAAAATAACGCTCTTGAGACTTTAGCCGGTCTCGAATGTTTCACGTTCATCTTGATTATCGATTTGTTAATATTCCATTTTAGCGTTTTGACACCTAAAACATGGAAGAAAAATATTAAGAATGGCAACCGCCTGGTAAAGTGAAGTGTTTGAAAGTTATCAGAGCGTCTGTATTTTCTTATATATCTTATATATATTATAAATATATCTACGACTTTTCTTGACTACCCGTTTTAATTTAGCTTAACTTGCCTAAATTTCAAATCTGTATCTTGCGGAAACTATTACTTAAACTACAACTATCCGGGATTAATTCGTTTCAGAGCGCTTAATGTGAGTATTTTTAGTGCTCGATCACGTTCAAGTTAACGCAATTTTGTATGCACGATTTATGTTTCCCTTTACGCTCATGAAATGGCGCTAAGTCATTTCCATACAAAATTGCGTTAACTTGAGCGTCACTAAGTAGTAAAAAATCTTGCACTATGCACACAGTTATCTACAGTCATCACTATCATACTATTAAAAAGCTTAGCTCTTGTCGATGAAGCTTCCTCCAATCTTCTCTATTCGCACCTATATTTTTATTTTCGTTTTAATTTAATTTTAATCCCTAATTTGGAGCAATGTAGAAGATGAAAATAAAAGTAAAAAGATTAGTTAGATAGATAACTCTTTATTGTACACCAAAGCATAGATAAACAGAAATAGAAAAATACAACGAGCGGCGTTATCGCTAAAAAGCGAGGTTCTACAGTACTTAGGTATATATCGATTTCTTCGTATACTCATATAATAAATGTTTTATGATAATCTGTGTGTTTCTAAGGCCTTGAAGATAAAACAACAATTATACAAACAGATAACAATTTATTGTTAGCAGTCCTTGTAAGATGAAACTCGTAATCTTTACAGAATAAACAATTATAAAATAAAGCAGTTACTTTGCGAGGGTAGTCATTTACATAGTAGCTCAACTAATTATAACATTTGCATTATGATTTATGTCTTAAGTTGAATGACTTCTCAGTAACTTGCGTTAACAAGCAACGTTTTACTATTACATAGTATTAAAAATCACGATTTCATATTCAATATGTTTTTAATTATTTATACACGTATCAAGACACCTTTTTTCTTTTTATTCCGGGAGTTCAGCAGACAGGCAGACGGCTCACTTGATGGAATGCGGTTACCATCTCCTGTGGATATATTGCAACACCAAAGGTGCTACAAATGCGCTGCTGCTCTCTTATGGGAGACTGGAACCTGGTCACTAATGCCGGAACACAACTCAAGGTTGTTATGGTGACATACCTTAAACCAGGGGTGGTAGCTCTCTGGTATGCTCTACCACCTGGCCTTTTTATCCGTGCAGGAACGGAGAAAGAATACAATTTTCTGCGGCCGGGCGGCCTGTCGTAAGAGGCGACAAAACAACCCACAGCCAGGTGGTAGGGCATTTGCCCGACTGGATGGCTGCCACCCCTGGTCTAGAGTATGCCGCCATAACTACCTTGGGTTCTATTCCGGCAATAGTGACCAGGTTCCAATATCCCTTAAGAGAGCAGCAGCGCATTTGTAGCACCTTTGGTGTTGCAAATGTTCATAGGCGATAGTAACCGCTTTCCATCAAATGGACCGTCTACCTGTCTGCTAAACTCATGCAATAAAAAAAAACCTGGCCACCTGCCTATAAATCTCTCTTTTCTTTCACATTTTTTTTAATTTCGGTTCGATCTTTCCTTCCATACAGGTCTATCTTCTGTTAGACCACAATTCTGCATGTAATTGTGATATTTAACATACAAAATCTTAATTGGCTCACTAACCATGAAGTCAAGCCAAAGTTTTGAAAGATAATTATAATTTAAATAGACGAGCAAAGCCCGCATGAGTTAAATAAATTCGAAACTAATACATTAAAAGGTACTATTTCCCAATAATAATACAGTCTGCAAATCATAATTCACAAACGCAAGGTTATTAACCAATAATAACACTACACAAATTTTGTTTATAAACTTCTAACACTAAGAGGAAGTAAGTTAAGGAATAATTTTTTGATAATTATTAATTATTTGGCAAATAGAACAGTGTGATGTGCAAATCGTTATTTATTTATTCCGTCCGGTGTTACATTCTTGAACTAAAAATTAAGGGAAACTAAATAAATCGTTACTTCCTAGAATACACCTACTCGTATAACTAAAACAAATCCTGAGACGAAAATAATATTATTGTTAAATAACCTTATATATTTTAGCAAGTCGATACTAATCCTTTGAAGGTGTCTTATTACCCTTTGAATTTGAGTGATCTATAGTTTGCGCTAATCTCTTTGTTCACGTCACCGTAAGACGTCATAAAACCTTCTTTCCTCTGTTGATATTTCTTGCGAATTCATGGAAGAAATTAAGATGGCCATTTAACGATTTCAAGAACCAGTGGGCGGCATGTTGCTAGGAGGCCATGTCTAATATACAAATGGATGAGGTTCGGTCAGTCGGGAAATGCGCCACTTGTGTTCTGACTCTGGACGAGGCGTTACCTAGTGCACTTTCGGAGCGAGAATCTTATAACGACGAACTTTCACGATTTATGTGATAATGATTTTCTGTCCTACGGTTTGGTTTTGTTGAATTCGGCTATACTTGTAAGAACTGTGAATTACGTGTGTGTACTTCTAATAAAGTTTGTGATAATTCCAACGGCATTTTCGAATTCACATATCCTACAAATCCCCTACAAATCCGCAACAATATTTTAATTAAAATTAATTTTATATTTATACAATAAAGATTTAACCCATTATAACAAAATAATTTGTCAATATCGATTATATATATCCCTTAACATTATAAGTGGAACACTGAATACTGGTGTATAGGCGCCAGACCTGACTATCTGAAGTTTTAGGCAATTTGAGATCTCTTAATAGCCAAGGAGATTCAATGAAAATGTTTCGGACTAAAACAGCAATTTTACCTTAAATTTTCTTGTATAAACATATTTCATTACATTTTGCAGGGTATGTATGAATATGAAGTCGAAGTCCTCACTAACATTCCTATGTTTAAAGCATTAAATGCATTACATCTATAAGTCGATATTATATAGTCCAGCTTAAACAAATCACTACAGGCTTACCATCCAAGATTAACAGAAACTAGATAACCTTCATAACCATAAAATTATATTATTCCGTTACTTAAATGACTAGAGATTATTTTAGCACAGTGTCAATTTCATGCATTTAACCGAACCACTAGGCATGTAATAAACAGCGGACTTTCACCTTAGAAATAAACACAAGAAAGATTAAAACAGAACATCTTGATCCCACGTCCATATTTTATAAAGGCCGGAAATGAACAAATGAATATCACGCCTTATTATTTATTATTATGTAATGTATTCATTAGCCCATCGCAATTGCGATTCATCAACTGTCTGCGGTCACTACGTTACAAATGATGTGACTTTGAAGAAACCTCCCCATGATGGCAAAATTAAATATGGATATTAACGGATTTGTATGCTTTTATTAGGTATAGGTCTAGCTAGTCTAGCTGAGATGAGAATGTTGAGATGGATGTGTATTATTACAAGAATCGATAAGGTGAGAAATGAGTACTTAAGGGGATCTTTGAAATTTGCACCCGTGACTGAAAAATTAAGAGGAAGAAGATTAAAGTGATAGGGGCATGTCATTATCGAGGAGGGATTAAAATAACAAAAATAATGTGAAACTGCAAAATTGATGACAAAGGTAGACCAAAAAAGAGGGATGGATTGTATGTAGGATGATATGATGAATTGTTGTATGACAGGGGACGTATGTCAAAATAGATGAGTATGGAAGCAAAAGAGATATTGTGCAGACCCCAAATAATTTGCAGAAGATGAAAAAAAGAGAGATTAGGTGAAACATACACCACGCTGAGTCTCTATGAACTTCTGGGTTGTGGGCTGATAGAGTAAAACAAGTTTTTGTAATGCACAGTGGATATTTAATAATCCATTTTAGGCTGATTTTAGGAATTAACGTGGACACAACGAGACAGGGGTAACTTGACAACACAAAGAAAACATAGACCAACCATAGACATTGTCTTTTGTTTTTTGATTAATGGAATGGTTGCCAGATTAATATCTAACAATCTTATATCCATGTTTGCTGCAAATAAATTAATTAGATTTCTAAATTTCATTTAATGAACTAAATTGAATCAATTTGGTTGAAAGACCCGAAACTAAAGAACAACACGATATTCAATGACTTTGAATGAATTCCGTTTATGTCTATATGGATCACTTTAGTTGATTCATTAAAATTGAAAAACATAAATGAACAGACTAGTATCTGCTTAACAATTTCAAAATTTGGAAAAAAAACGCAATTTTTTGAAAAAATAGGTAACAAATAAAACTACGTTTTAACGGTTTTAAGCGCGGTAATTTTATTTGATTTTGGTTTTTTCCGACGTTTCGGCCACTTTTCAGTGGCCGTGATCACGGAAGACAAAGATGTCAAGTGTCAACGAGTATTGTTAAAGTTTTATTTAGCCTACCGCCAACTTATTAATTTTAATTATTTAATTTTTAATTTTGTTTATGGTTATTATTTAATCTATGGGAGCCTAATCTAATTTACTACCGCTTCGCAACATGTTATGGTTTGAAACATTCCGACTAATGGGATTCTATCCACACTTTGCTAGGTGGTAGAGTATTTGCTCGACTGGATGGCGACCACCTCTGGTCTAGAGTATGCCGCCATAACAACCTTGTGTTGTGTTCCGGCATTAGTGACCAGGTTCCAGTCTCCTTTAAGAGAGCAGCAGCGCATTTGTAGCACCTTTGGTGTTGCAAAAGTCTATAGGCGATGGTAACCGCTTTCCACCAAGTGGGCCGTCTGCCTGTCTGCTGAACTCCTGCAATAAAAAAATAAAAATAAACTTGCTGATTGCTTGCCACATATCCATTTTCACACTATGAAGCGCTCGCTGCTTTTTGCCGTGCGTGTGCTGGATGAACTTACTCCCGCGGTTTTTCTAGAGCGCTACGAAAGCGCTAAGAGGCTCTTCGAAAGAGCGGTAACAGATATTTAAAATATCAGTGAGTAAGGCAACGGGCCAGCTCTCTTAGAATTGCAGATATACATGGGTGACAGTAACCACCTACCATCAGGTGGTCCGCCCGTTTGCCTACAATAAAATTAAATAACCCTTCCTTGCCAGTCGAGTATAAAGTTTAAGGAGTGATGTTTCTATCAGTAAGATTCTTTGATATCAGCGGCTCATATGAATAATGAAGGTACGTAACAGTAACAGTTGGCAGTTTATTTCATGATTAAGATTGCAATATTTCAGTAATTTAAGTAAATATGCAGCTATGTTGCTGCCACACGTTTATTTTACTTTTAACGTTTGCACGTCTATCAACTTAAGTATTTCTAGACAGTATAGCCCACATGAAACAAATTACAATAATTTCGTATTTTATTGTTGTGAGTGTCGTAATAGTGATGTTCTGTGAGTCGTGTAACGCACAGACTAATTAAACCATCGATACTGTACGTGTTTTATTTATTTATTATTTTATTACTGTACGTAAACAAAATCGAAATTAATCTCTAAATTATTATTAAAATTAATTCTACTTTAAACAAAAATAATAGATTAAATTTTATTTACAAATTAAGTCGATTTTTAGAACAAACCGAGTCTGTAACTCATTAGGACATCACTAATTGATCCGCAATCGAGTTGTTAAAAGTAAAATAAATGCTTGAAAAGGGAATATATACATTATACCCATACATACGTACGTATCTAATGATTGACAAGCTTTAATTGTTATCTATACTATGTGTATATATATATATATATATATATATATATAATATTATAAACAGGTAATGTTTGTTAGTTTGTGACGTTGTAGGGGATAATCTCTGGATCTACTTAACCGATTTTAAAAATTCTTTTACTGTTCGAAAGCTACCTTAACAGGGAGTGTCATAGGCTATATAACATGACGCTATATACGACGGGAACGGGACAGAGCGCGGGTGAAACCGCGCCGGGCGGCTAGTTTCAAGTAAACACGTATACGCAAACGAGGCAAGTTATCTTTCTAAAGTTAATAATATTAACAAAAATAGTTTTTATTCATATATTTAATTATCCAGATGTCTTATGAAAACAATCAGTCCGGTTATGTTTTAAAACGTGTTACAGTAGACAGATGTTCTCTCGATATAACTGCTACCAAATAGCATAATAATGCCATTTGCTCATAATTTAGAGAATGAAATTGTATTTTTAAGTACTTTATTATATGATGTAATCCTGTTATTCGTAGATACCTACTTCACTAAAATTATATGTACTTCTACAATTTTTAATTTAGTTTTCTTGAATTTCTTAAGGTCGCAAGCTATTCCAATATCACGATTATGATCTAAGCATTAGTTTGAGCTTGACTAGTTGTATTATAAACTAGCTTTGCCGGCGATTTCGTTCGCGCGGACCTTGGACAAAAAGCACGTTTTATTTTGGCTTATAAAAATGAAACAGCAGGTCAAAATTTTGACGAAGTATTATAGGTGATACTTATGAAATGTAATTATGTACCGCTGGTGACTTATACTAAGCTCTCACTAGTTGAAAATGTTCTACCTCATGGCGAGGCGTGTTTAGTCTAAATACTCGCTAGATTGCAGTATCACTTACAAATATTTATACATACAAAGATTGAAGGTGAAATTCCTGTTACAATGCTCAAAAAAGTTCTTTTGAGCCCATTCGGAACATAAGGCTGCCTGTCCATTAAAGTGGAGCGATGCTGCGGAGCGGAGAAACGCCTGCCTGTCTATTAACGTATATTGCATAAAAAATACGTTAATAGACAGGCAGTCAATCCTATTGGTTAATATTTCTCCGTTTCTCCGCTCCGCAGCCTCACTCCGCTTCAATGGACAGGCAGCCTTATGTTGATATTAGACGAATCAAACAAATTGAATCTATTTGGTTTAAAGGCATACTCGTAGAGCTGAAACGACACGCGGGTATTCAATGATATTGAATGATTCATCAAGTTTATGTTTCTATGAATCACTTTGGGTGATTCGTCCAAATTGAAAGATAGAAAGGAAGTCTAATTAGGGTTGCCACCTTTTTTGAAGAAAATATAATATTTTTGCTTTTTAACGATAAAAATATAGTACGTTTATCATATATTATTTAATTAATTATTTTATATATTGTTTATTTCAGTACTGAATTTTCCATGTGTATTTACTTTTTGCTTTAGCCAGCAAAGTTCTATTATTTTTAAAATAATAAGAAGAATTACTAAGTATATTTATATAATATATAGTACAGTTGGTTAAAATATAGTAAGATACTATATATTATAATACGGTTGGGAACCCTAGGTCTAATATCGGCTTAAAATAGATTTTCATGTCATTGATAAGATAGTTGCCACGCGATACTGATTATACATTAACGCAAATGTGGTCGCAATGAAAGCTCTACTAAAGTCTAGTAGGTCAATAAATGTACACGTACAGACTAGTTCACGAAATCAATGTCAGACAACTCAAAGGTCATACATACATTTCTAGTTCATAAGTCAATTCAGTAGCGACTAACTGAAACAAACTAATACCAACAGCTATTTGATACAATAACAAACACCTAAAAACATTACAGAAGTCTAGTTAATCGGTTTCCTTGACTTTCAAATCACGTACTCAAAAGGCAGTTTTCAGGTTACACAACCGTTCGTTCTTTAGTTGTAACAATGTAAAATCCGGCAGAAAGTATTTGAAAGAAGCTCCCTGGTAAGTTGTAAAGATAAAAACGTTGTTGTTCAAGTCTTTTAGTTTTACCTCTAGAAAGCCGTTGCATATTCAATTGGGTATAACAAAACAAATGTGTCGCTGGCTGAAAGAATTTATAACAATACAAAATGTAGGCATGACGCGGATGCGGATACATGACCGAACGCGTGTATTGGCTTTTGATTTTAAATTTAGAATTCATACTTCTTTAGACTAGTCTGGTAATAAAGACCTTTAAGACGAAACTTTTTTATGTATTTTTATCATTTCTCCTAGACTAGAAATAACACATTTCGCTAAACAGTTAAGTTTTAACTTAGCTTTCACATTTAGATTAAATTATTCCCATGGTGTGGATAACATTTTTCAATAATTAGGATTTCTAACATGAACCTACTTTTTAAATCGAAATTGCGTAAACTTCAGGTTTTTATTATTTTTATGAACTACCACTCAACTTGTGTTTTATGTAATATATATGTATAGTACATCGCTTTAAATACAGGCCGATATTCTCGTACATTTTTTTTAAATTAATTTCAATGTTTACTTTGTTAAACACTATTGTGGTATGACGAAAGTACTGAGGGTACGACCGAAGACATTAAGTATAATTAATTGGATGTTACTTGATGCATAATACTATTCCACGCGCGTAAGGCGTGGGACAGATATTGTTAAAAGTGTCCAATGAGAATATAAAACAGACCTCACATGTCGTTACTGTTTTTTCACGAATACAATATACTAAAGCTTTTCACACGGCTTCATCTGTATAAACTAAGGATTCGTATCCCGAAGCAACATTCTCACTGTCGGAAGTACAATTTATTGGTTTCTCATGTACCTAATATCAGCCCGTAAACAACACATAACTAAGTTCGGTCGTCCCGATTTTTCGGGGCACAGAGCACTTGTCAAAGGCGCCTTGGCGTGTTTAATTATTGGCGATTATTTCAATGTGCAAGTTTCATCACGATGTTTTTCTTCACCGTCAGCAGATACTAATTGCAACAACACATTAAGATAGAAAACTGCTTAAGCAACACTTATTTACACTTTCATTATTTTTAGTTGTTCTTTTTAATATTTTTTAAATTGTGTAAAAAAAATAAAAAAGTTAAGCTTTGTGTTATACATAGATAATGTATCATAAGCCCAATAATCAATCGCATACTAATACTAGTCCTTATTTTAATATTGCGTAAGTGAATGAATTTTTTTTTAAATTCAGGATTTGAAATGCATCAGCAATGGATCATTCACAATCCTACCATTACTACATACAATGTTTGAAGGTTTCACCGAACTTCGTACTAGTAAATTATACTTATATTCTCTTTCCGGGGTAAACGTAACACTATAAAAACAGGCCAAGTACGTGTCCCATGCACTTTGGAGGGTTCCGTGGAATTGAGGAATACCACTGTTTTTGTGATTTGTCTACCCGCAGTTTACTATATCTTACCGACCGTTCATTTAACATAAGCTCCATACAAGTAATGTCAAAATTTTACCGATGGTAAGCAATGAATGATAAGATATAGTAACCGTCTGTTAGTATGCTTAAAAAAGCATTTTATTGGAAAATGAAAATTACTCAAAAACTACTAAGTAATATTTTTTATATTTAAATTCAAAAGTTTTTCTTGAAACTGTTTCACTGGAGAACATTCTTTGAACAACATAACTTCACGCCAGTTCCCTTGCGGGGTAGGCACGAACAACAGAGCGCCATTTAGGCTTATTCTTACACACCTCACTTGCTTCTTTGACATTCATAACTCTTGTCATGTACGCTCGTCTGTTCTTAAGGCTCCTGACATAACATACTAATAACTTAAAAATGAAATCTACTACCTAGTCTATATACACCGTTTCGCAACGTGTTATGAAGAAGCAGCAAGAAACTCCCCAACAACATGTCTGGCTATTTATTATATTTACTTATGTAGCATATTTTTATATATCAACAAATAAAAAAAATATATATTATATAAAAACTGAATGATACCTCAGACTTATTCTAATACATAATTAGAAATTACATTTTAATTGATTTGACTATTATGAAATTAATAACTTTATTTTACATAGTAATAATGCTCCAGGAATAAAAGAACTTTCTAACCAATAAGAATTGTTTTAAACGCATTAGTTCCTGACATTATACTGCGCAAAAATAAAGAACAATTTAGACACTGTCTAGTTTTATATAGATTTATTAAAATTCAAAATATGTGCTCTTTAAAGCTATTGTACACCTTACTATATTTTATTTCACTTTACTTACCATTGGTAGAAAATTTACATTATTTGTATGAAGTTTGTCAAAGTTTAACCAGTAATAAAGTAAATGAATGGTTAGTAAGATACAAGAACTTATTATAACAAAAGAGACTTGTCAACATGCGAAATTTAGTTGTTATTATACAAGTTTAGCAGTAAAGTGGGGACTGGCAACCCAGGCGGTCCTTTAGATGGGCACATCACGTCGAAGGCATAGGAACCATAACGAAGTTGATTGTTCCGCTGCAAAGAGACGTGCGGGGAGTGCACTGGAGGAACAAAGCGCAGGGCATCGACCCGACCGCGATCGTCTAGCACTGGCCAGCTGGGGTTGCCACTGCACTTTTGCAAAATAAAAAATTCAACAGTTTTGAACATTACAATACGGGGCTCTTCAAAAAGGGTGTAAAGAGATGTTTTAAAGTTTCAATAAGGTAGGCAACGCATCGATTCCCTTCATGTTGTAAATGTCCATGGTCGACGGTAACCACTTATCACCCAGTGGACTGTTTGCCAGTTTGCCTATAAGCAAACATTTTTTTTTATGAAACGCACATTTCAATCGTTTGCGTTTCCATTCTTAAATTTTTTATTTCTCTTTTAGCCACTGCATTCGAGATATAATAAAGAGGCTATAGACGTACGAAAATGTATGCGTACTAAAGTCTCAACGAACTTTTTCGTTTATGTAAGTCCGCGTAATTCCATTGATACATGGGGGAAGAGATCGTCAAGCTATAAGTACACGTACTTGCTCACACTGCTATTACCTGCTTTCGAACTAGCAACCAACATTTACTACAGTGCGTATGAAACGTAATTAGCCCCATACAAACGGTTCTGAAAAGAACGAAGAAACAAAATTTATTTTAAAATGTTTACTTTATTTTGTCATGCAATACAAATATGTATAGCAAAAGCGAAACACTTCGGGCGTCGTCCTATATGAAATATCCGTGAACAGTTCTTATAAGTGACTAACCCCAACCGCACTGGTCCAACGTTTACGCAAAAGAAGCTGCGTGGAAAGTCCTACTTCATTTTATTTTTATAATGCAATTTGCTGCACAGTTTTTTTTTTAATAAATGAAAATATTTGTACCTACCGAGTGTTTATAATAATTACATAACTAAAATTTGCAAATGCCTGGCAACACATTATTATTATGCATTTATATATTTTATAATAAGCGGCATTTTGGGTGCAAGTCCATACCAAAATTAATAACGTGCAAGTCTCATATCATAGTAGTGAAACTATTTTTATTTATTACATTTTTGACATGATTAATGGTTTTTGTAAATATTAATAGGCACTTTAGCAAATATTACTTATCCTATACTCACCCCGATGAATAAAAGTAAATAAATAGAAATCTAAGTGCTATTACTATTAGATATTAACGGAAATTCGAACCCAGACATTTAGACAAGAGTAAATAATGGAAAGTTGGTTTACGAAATTTACCATGCCAGGAATCAAACCTAGAGCCTCTGCCTGTCAGTGTGCTAGGTGGGCAAAAGCTTAGCCCATTCAACCAAATGCCGTCAGTGCCTATGCTTTAGAGACGATAAAAAAAAATCTTTAAAATCAGGCTAAGTTATGTTAGTATTTCAAAGAACTTTCTAGAGGTTTAAACAAACGAACAATTTACATTTTTTTTGTATATACTTATCTATAGAATGGAGACAAAAACTCATGTCAAGAATGCGGTTGGATGCCAAGACTTTTCGACCTTCGAAAACTTAAAGCATGTCGCCTATTTGCATAGGTGCATCTAATGATGCACAAGATTTACAAACTTACGTTTGTACCTTATAAAATATGCCTGTTAATTTCAAGATCTAACCCTTTGAGATAAACTTCAATTTTGTATATCAAATAAGAACCAGGTTCTAGTTGATATGTAAATTAAATTAATGCATTTAGATACATTTTGGTGTAGTTTAAATTATATGTACAATGTACTTAGGTAGACTATGAGTTTCTGATAAAAATTACTAAATATAATAATTTCCAAAAATATGTCTAAATATCTAATCCTTACGCATATTATCTTGATACACGTCTGTATATATTTGACCCTTAAAAATTTAAAAGGAACCTGAGAAGTATGCTTAAATTAATACTTATATCAACGTATAATTAAATAGATCATAGAAACGTTTATAACGTTTTTTTATAACGTTTCCATGATCAAATTGATCGTGTACTAGCGGAGGGTGATGTCAGGAGCCTTAAGAACAGACGAGTGTGCATGACAAGAGTTATGAATGTCAAAGAAGCAAGTGAGGTGTGTACTAATGGGCCTAAATGGCGCTCTGTTGTTCGTGCCTACCCCGCAAGGGAACTGGCGTGAAGTTATGTATGTATGTATAGAAACGTTTATAATAATCGAGAGATAAAGTGTTGGACGCAACCGGGATTTATTAAGAACCGTTAATCAGTGTCAAATTGCTTTATAATATAATTAATTCAATAGCTTTTATGCATACAAAGTTCTGTTGAAAAATATTTTTTAAAATCATAGCCACATAATATAGGTTAAAAATAAGTTGCACACCAGCAACAAAGCTGTCATTAACTATTTTTCAAAAAGAAGAAATTTAAAATATCATAAAGAGGCCCATTGCCATAGATGTCCGGCAGGACAGGCAGTCCGCCTTGCAGTCCGCTGCATATGTAATGCAGAATTGTGACTGTTGGTACAGCCTGCATTGCGTTCGGCAACACAGAGCAGGATGCCTCCTGAGGCCTGCAAACTACGCCTACTGCAGGACTGCCATGTAGGATAGTGAATGGACCTCTTTAAATACATTGATAAATTGAACGCTTCGTTATTGTATTAAACGTAAGTAGTAGTCATATATTCATTCTTCAGATATAAAGAACAGTCAAAGATTTTAGACCGTACATGCTCATCATATGTACGCGTATTATTTATTACCAGTATCACCTCAGCCAAATGATAAGTCTCACTGACCCCGAAACAACGGAGTTCTTGTGACAACTCAAAAGACCACATTTCACTAAACTGATACATTTTTCACACAATCACACAACTATTATTTATTAGTACGTAAAGCAAGCACTATCCTGCAACAGTTGTAATTTTTTAATTAATACTATATATTGTCACAAAATAAAACTGCACAAAACAACATTATAATTTAAACACCCGCCAAATAACGAAAAATAGTTTCCGCGCCACAAAAGAAGTCCCACGGAAAATGAAGGAACTAAAAGTGGCGGCTCCGTTATTTGACAGCGTTTTGTTTGTAAACTAGCCAGGAAATAAATTTACAGCTTAAATTATGGAATATTTTGTATTTATTATTCAGTAATAACCAACATCCGATTTACGGATTAGCAAATAATTAGTTTGGCAGGATTAAGTAAGGCGATTGCAGCGCGTCGTCTGTGGAACGTCTTTGGTGGCGGAGACTCTAGTCAAACAAAAAAATGAGGGTAGTTCGTCAATTTATAAACCGTGAGCATTCATTGGTCGTGTGACTCGCGTCATTCGAAAAACGAATGTCATAATTTGAAATTTAGATTAGTCATTAGTTAGCACTTCTGGAAAATGGAAGGAACCTCATCGGAAGAAAGGGAGCCGCTGGCTCCAGCCCAGGAGATTGATGAAATGGAGAAGTACGTAATATATCATTTCATTCGTTATATTTTTGGTTATGATTACATTTAAAACCCAATATTTTTCGAAATATGCACTCGGACGCCATTTGCTTTTATGACCTCGTGTAATCGCACATGGAATCCACTTTTATATAAATGTAATATAAAATGATATAAATGGATTCCAGTTAAGTGGATTGCTTTGTTTGTTAATTTTTTCTTTCATTTATATGGTCATAGTTTAGATTTCAATTTTGTTGACGTACCTACTTACAGACCTACACGTGGCCCATGTCTTCATTTTGCTTATAACTGTAGTGCAAGCCGATTATAATTTACTCCAGTAAGTCGTCGTAGCTTATTTGCTAAACTTAGTTCATATAAACGTCTAAATCATACGCGTGTGATTCTAATGACGTGAGTTCTCATCTTGACCAGCAATATGCACGTTTGAGGAACTTTTTCTGGTCTACCATGTGTATTGCTACAATCGCCACGTGCTAACGGTCGAGTAAAATAATCTAAATTATTACCGATTTAAAACCCTGTATTCCCTTTTGAACAAGCGTAACCAGTATACCATCTGCTCCCTCAAAATGTATAGTCCCGAGCCTAATATTGGGACGCTTTTTGGCTATTTTTTCAATAAGAACTATACGTTTCTACTATAGACATAGATACTTTAAATTTTTATTGGTATGCATATAGCTGTTATGTATGACCTTCATCAAATAACAACTTTTTAGTGAATTGGTCTGGCCTTTAATGTTTAACGCTGTAAGTTTGAAATCAAAAAGCAATGTTTAATTTTACACTAAGATTAAACAGGAAAAAATAAAAATAATTTTGTCGGCCAGTTTTTCCTTTACAATCTGTAATCTACAAAAATAATCGTTAAACTTTTGTATTTTTTGTTTTAGTTTTTGCGTGTTGTATTGTTTTAGATATTTGTTTTCCTCTTTTAACGTTTTGAATCTTGCAAATATTTTAATCAATAAGTAAGTTATTTATTTTCTACCTTCATTAACTTTATTTTAATTATAATTTAAAAGTGAATTCAGAAGTTATTACCTATTACGTTTTTTCCGACACTATCTTCTTTGTATTAGGTGAAGGAATTTAATATTTTTATTATTAACTTCCGAATTAAAATATCAAATAATGTTAATTAGTGTTACTAGATAGTAGATATTTTCTGTTATCTTAAGTGCAATCTCTTAAAAACGTAATTTAAAGTTTTTTTATTTAAGTTAGTGGTTTATTTGTTTTTGCCTTTTAACTTTGGTATTAGATTAAATTTTATTCATTGCGTTAGTTCATATTATGTTGCTGCAATAAATGTTTATTCTTTGATAAAATCAAATTCAAATGCTTTTATTCAAAATAAGTTCCACTGGAGAACACTTTTTGAAGGTCATAGATATAGGTTAAAATTTAATTTTACTTCCTATTTTATGTACACCGCTTCGCAACGTGTTATTGCTGTTAAGGAGAAGCAGCGGCAAGAAACTCCCCAGCAACACGTCTGGCTAAAAATTGTTTTTCTGTATATTTCTCTTATTCTATTTAAATCTCAAGTTCTTTTTTTATAACTTTTATACAGAAGTGTGTTACAGAATGACTTTTGAAGAATTAATGGAGTTGTAGCAAACAGTGCATATTGACAGAGACACAATAAAAGTAAAGAAAAATATTATTGTAGTTATAATAAAGACATGACGTACTAAATTTTTTTTTTGCTGTAACATATCTCCACAAATTCCTTACAAGCTTGGCAAGATAAAAACGTTATACAAAATATTTCATTTTGTTTAGGATTTATATGTTTCGTTTCGTATCCATAGAATGTAATTTTGTCTTAATACATGCATTGTAGCTGCAGCTTATAAAATCATATATATATATATATATATATATATATATATATATATATATATAATGTGTATACTAGGATATGTCTGCGGCGACGTCCGTGCTTCGACTTGAAATTCCCGCGTGATTGTCGGGACAAAAAGTATTACAGCATTCAAAAAAGAATGTAAGCTATCGTTTTAGTAGTAACTGTGTCGGAATAAAATAATTTTTATGCATCCAAACAACTTCAAACTGCTCCTGGGAAAATTTTCGCGGGATTCCCGGTATAAAAAATATGACACATTTTATTACAAAAATTTTTTGAAGAACATTCATTACATTGACGGCCTCTGTGGTTGAAACGGCTAAGCCTTTGCCGTCCTACCGCACTACAACAGAGGCTCCGGGTTCAATACCTGGTATAGTAAATTTCGGAAACGTGTTTTCTCCGTTATTTACTATGATGGTCTGAGTGTCTGGGATCGGCCCCAGAGTAGTCTGTTGTATATTACCAAGAACACAAACGAAACTTGCTTAATTTGGGGTTATACAATGTGTGTTTGTCTGCCGATTATTATTATCATTCAGATTTAGAAAAAAATTAGGTATACTTCTTTGGTAGTCAAAGGGACTAATTACGATATGGTTAGCGTAACGACTATATTATAATCAGACGTATAATATGACGAATAACATATATATTTAGTATAAACTGTTGAAGTACTTAGTTTCCAGGCGGAATGTACTTTGTGTCCTTTATTTCAATGCTCATAACACTTCGGAGATGGTTGCTTTTTTAAGAAGAAATATTATAAGGACATGGGCCGACTTGCTCTTGAAACAATAACGTAATAATATTTTTATTTTTTCAGAGGAGAGAAGCTGTATGTAACGGCAGACAAGCGTGGCGAAAAAAGTGGATGCAAGCGGCCGCTCTGCTGGACCCTGCTGGGTCTCATAGTGGCAGCCATTGTCGCAATCATCGTGTTAGCAGCGAGTAAGTTTATTTACTCCCCTCGGCGAATTTGGACACTTTTCTAGACGATAACGCGTTTAGAATAAGTGTCTGCATTCGCCTAGAGGCGGCCTGTGTTGTTCCACACCGCTGTCAGTGTGGAAATGAGGTGGAGCGCCTCGGTCACCATGGTTTATTATTATTATTTATTGTATCAGAAGTGCCGGCAGAATTCCGCGTCATGCAGCACTTAATTACATAATCCATCGGGCTCTTGTAACCGCCGAGTACCTGCCGTTCTAGAACCGAACGACTTGTGCCGCGACCATGGCAAGAGACCCGATGGAATGTCTTTGGTGCCCTGGAGGATGGGTCGCTCTTTAGTATGGGACGCGTCTTGCGTCAATACTCTGGCGGCGCCCCATCTTTCAGCCTCTAGCATGTCTACCGGTACAGCTGCTGCACAACCGCAGGCCCTAAAATTCCGCAAATATTCCGCCATCGGAAATGATTACTTATTTGCGGCTTTTAGGACCAAGACCCTGAGACCATGGGGGCCTGAGGCGCACGAACTTTATCGAGACATAGTGAAACGCCTGGTAGACATCTCACGTGACCAAAAGACTGGTCTATCTCGGACAACGCATTAGCGTTGCCATACAGCGAGGTAATGTGACCAGTCTTTTGGGCATGTTTCGAACTGACAGCGGTCTGGCACTAGATTTTATAGTTTAATTTTAATTTGTATATATAGTTTTATTTAGTTTAATTGTATGCATTACTAGCTGTCTTAGAATATTTTATCCTTGTATAAATTAAATTATACTTCCACACCGACGTAACTTGTTTACTTTGGAAATTTAAATTTATTCTTTAGTGTTTCGTGATGGCTGTAGCTTACTCGGGTCGCAGTCCCGTAGTGTGGGTTCGAAGTCACTAGACACTTTTTCTATCTGCTATTACAATAGCATCAAAATAGTTACTGGTATCATAATGGCACCATATTCATATGGCACCGTTATTTTTGAGTACAAATGCATCCATTGTGGTACCATTATGATGTCAGCGATCGACCATTCCGACACTATTGTTATAGCAGACTTGGAGCCCTGACATGTGCCTAAGTAACATAGAACAGTCAACACAGTCAATCTCTGGGCCGTCTTTACCCAGAGGTGCATGGCGCCTGGGCGCAAGGACCTAATTATTATTTGATCCCGACATTTGAAAATTTACCAATTTTATTGTTAGTTACATAAGTTTCAAATTTTATAGTTCACTAGCTTCGGCCCGCGACTTCGTCCGCGTGGAATAGTTACTTTGGGCTAACGCTAACTTCTGTCACGCATGATTTTTGCGAAATTTTAACCGTTTACACAATGCACGCAGGGGTTTTTTTTCCTTTTCAAAATGAAAAAGCACCCCCCGATTTTTAAACATTCTTCATTGATGCTCCGCTCCTATTGGTCTTAGAGTGATGATATATAGCCTATAGCCTTCCTCGATAAATAGGCTATCTAACACTGAAAGAATTTTTCAAATCAGACCAGTAGTTCCTGAGATTAGCGCGTTCAAGCAAAAAAAAACAAACTCTTCAGCTTTATATATTAGTATATAAGTAGGGAAACAGACTGATTTTCGCCCAATATAAGACGGCTCTGGTCAATCTCAAAAAATGTGAGATATATGTATACTCGCAGTACATGGAACCGAAGCATACGCGAACTAAATGACTCGTAGGGAATTAATATACATATTTACTTTCATATGTTCCGAATAATATAAGCAGGATTAACGATGCCTCCGTCTGGAGGCTGCAAATAGGTTAGGCCTAAGAAATTCTGTCTGGATATAGTGAACATGTCAAGACAGAATTTCGTATGACCGCATGCGTATCAATAAGCTCACAATAGAGAATATCGAAGTCCTTGCCAAGAGAAGAAAAAGTAAGAACAACTGGGATTTACTGCTAGTATGATGAGAATATTTGTTATGAAAAATAGACAATTATTGCAGATTATTAAATGTTTTAATTCAAGAATCTTGTATTTGTATAGAAAATCTCAATTATTTAGTGAAGTGTGATATTTTGAGTTGCCACAAAAGCCTCGCTGTGATATTGAAGGTTGAGCCCCGATAGGGTAGAGGAGCGAGATGCAATGCTCCTCCGTCTTAAAGGAAGATCTTCTAGCAAGGCTAATGTTGTTCCTCGCAGGCCTAGGCCCTTCTGTTATAGTTGAAATTTTTTGTATATATTCTTTGTATGTTTCGGGAAACGTTTGTGACATCAATTATTGCACAGCGCCATCTATTGGCTTGTAAGTGTTTCACTACAATATCAGTAATGGCCTAACATTTGGCTGCAGCTAGGATGAGAAGTTATGAGACCGGTTTTCACGTGCTATATTTTTGTTTGAAAATTAATTTAAAATTTTCATAATCACGTAAACCATACACAAACCGTGGAAGTAAAGCATTTAATAAGAATAGTAAGGATTTTTTTAAATACTTACATAATAACTTGTCTCATTCACATGTACCTATCGCGTAGTATGTACCTACCAAGTTTTCCAAACGGGTTGAGTAGACTGTTTACATAATGTTGCGTATGTTGTTACAATCTTTTGTATTATAAGCATATATTTTTCCGATTTCAGCTGGCATCTTATTCACAAACTCTCCAACAACATTGGAACAGTACAACACTTCTGTCAGTTCAGCGCGGGCGCTGGGCGGTATCGGCAATACCCATAACCACGGTGATCACGTCGATGTTCACAGCGATCACGATCATTCGGACCATATGCACGGACATGATCATATGAACGGCCAGGACGATCATATGCACGGTCAAGACGAACATATGCATAGCCAGGACGGTCATATGCACGGTCAGGACGATCATATGCCCGGCCAGGACGAACATATGCATGACCAGGACGAACATATGCATGGCCAGGACGAACATATGCATGGCCAGGACGACCATATGCACGGTCAAGACGGTCATATGCAAAGTCATGATGATCATATGCATGACCATGATGGACATGAACATGCAATGGAAACTACCACCGCGCAAGAAGGACCTGAAACTCAAAGTGATGAGGCACATATAGTAAATGATGTTTCCATTGGAAGTGAAGAGGCTGGTGATTCTTCTATGTATGGTGAGTAGAACATTAAATTATACATAGTAGTAGTAATAATCGCTTTGATCTTCATACAAGAAGATCAGCAAAGATCATAGAGACATGGAACATACAACTCGTCAAGTGTATTAAATATAATATCAGCTTAGCGAAATTGTAGGCGTTCATCATCGGAATCCATAAATCTTACTTTAAATTTTAAAAATCAATCTCATACAACTACAGTTCGCTTTTAACTTGAAAGAAAAGTGTGCTGGAAACATCCTTCAAATTTCTGCCAAAATCTCAAGCACTTTAGTTATGAAGCCTTTCATTGTGAAGAATTCAGAAGAAAATATAGATTCATGAATGGATTCAATATACACATTTATAATATCTCTGAAGTATTGTTTCTTTAATTTGTTTTTAGGATTCCATGTCCATTTTGGCAAAAATTCAATCCTTATAAGATTTTCCTGTCCGTCCATTGTCTGTTTTTTGTATGTCGCAGTTATTTTCTGGCAGACTAGGCAAGTGAAGTCTATAAGTTAATAATATTATAAACTTTTTATTTTTTTCATTATTTAACTCCGCAGTTCCAAGAACAATAGAAGGTGAGCTGAAGATCGACAATGAGGAGTACTCCCACGCCCTTCAGGATCCAGAAAGCAATGAATATAGAGAATTTGTTTCAAACTTCGCCGACGGTTTAAAACGAGCACTCTTCGACAAAAACAGCTTAGATAATGGAGACAATGAAATTACAATTGAGGTCGTTCAACTAAGGTAAATAATCTTATTTTAAATAACTTTAGTTATTTAAATTAATTAAATAATTTAAACTTGCCGCATAAGCGGGAACTTTAAGGTCAAACACATTCGTAGTATAGTTTACATTATTATTTTTAATTCCTGTGAAATTAAAGCAATGCCTATGATAAACTAAAAATGTCTTTCTACTTCATAACATTTGATTAATATCAGTAAATATTTGATATTGTTTATCAATTTGTTCACTGTCCCTAAGCACTGTCATTAACTTGATTTTTTTTCTTATTTACAGGCCTGGCTCGGTCATCGTTACATACAGGATTCATTGGAAACCGAAACCGAATGTCCAACCTTCTGAGGATTTGCTCAACGCTCATAAACTAAAATCTAATCTCGATGAGTATCTCGAGAAGAGTAATCGTATGATCAATGTGTACCACATCGCAGAGGATAAAATGGTTGCTAGACCTGTGCTTGATATCTGCCAAATTAATAAAAACGACTGTGAGCACGGCTGCGAATTCAACGAAATTACATTAGATTTTACGTGTACTTGTCCTTACGGACAGATCGTGGACATGAGCAACCCGAAAAGTTGTATGTCTATTTTAGACAGTACTGAAAGGACAACCAATGACGATAAGCAAAAAGAATTCCGAGTGCTAACCATTGATTCTAACCCAACTACAACAAAGCCCATTTCAGAAGAAGAAAAACCAGGAACTGAGTCTGTTCATGTCAATAGTCAAGCTTTCGATTGGAAAGAGACACACCAAATGATACCCCAGACGACTACTGAAGCTGATGTCGATTTGAACTTTTCTCACATCTTTGGTCATCCGGAAGAGCATCATAATGAACATAGTGAACCCCCCAACCCGGAACCAAGTTCAGAAGGATCTGGAATAGAACAGATCCCATCTGCGGAGCCTGAACCAACTGCAGAACCAAAGGCACAACCGGAACCAGAACCAACAATGCAGCCCCAACCTGCTCTACACGTAGAACCAGCAATTGTGCTCGAATCTGCAGCTCAACCAGAGCCAACATCCGAGCCACAACCAACCGCGGAGCCAGAACCATCCGCTGAACCAGAACCAGCTGCTGAACCAGAACCATCTGCTGAACCAGAACCTACAGCCGAACCAAAACCGTTTACAGAAACACAACCACCCGCTGAACCACAACCATCCGCAGAGCTGCAACCATCTGCAGAACCGCAACCATCTGCAGAACCGCAACCAATGGCGGTGCCTATCCCAACAGTTGCACCGGCAGAACCTCTACCTGAACCTTTGCCGACTCCTGAAATAGAACCGTCTTCGGTAACAACCTCATCAGAAGAGGAAGAACATCACAGTAATCATGAAGTTCAACCTTTACCTCCAATGGTAGAACCTAGACCTGAACCAACGTTGGAACCACAAGCTGAACCAGAAGCTGATGTAGAGCATCAAGGAGAATCCGGGGCACAAGAAATAGAAATTCATCCCACTCAACAAACGAAACCTATTGAAACAACAAAACATGAATTTACTTTTGAAAATGAACTGGTTACTACTACGCCAAAAAATAGTGAAATAATATATGTGCATGAAATCGAACATCCAGTGGAACATACAACCACAACTGAAGAAAATTTTGATACTAATGAAAGCGATAATGAACTAAAACATAATGAAGAAACTGCTACGACCGAATCTGCAACTACCATGAGAGTATCAATTTCTGAACTTAATAGCAAAAACGAACCATCTTATGAATCGAGTCCTGAAGTAATTTCAATTTTAAGTGAAACTGGAAGGGCGTTAAACGATTTACCTCAAACGTTTGTTCATAATATTGTTCATGAAACAACAACAGAAAACAATGATTGGCTCGAAGATAATATTAAAAAAGATATAAAGAATACTTATACCGAAAGCGATGAAAAAGAGGTAACAGACACTAACATTCACTCTATGATAGATTCAGTGACAGATAACAATCGTGAAGGAAATAAGATAGAATCTGAAGAACGATCTTTAACAACTCATGACAGTGTTTTAACCACAGAACCGTTACCAGAATCTAAAAAAATTGAAGATGTTTTATTACCTCTTGATGTCAAAGATAACAAAATATTGGTAACAGAACCCTCCAAAACTATGAACGAAGAAACAACAATTATATCCAATAATATACTCAATACAAAACAACAGAAAACTGGACAACAATCTGCAGAAGAAGAACCTCAGTTAATAGGTACAGGCCATGAAGTAAACGAAGGAACTACTAGTAGGGTCCAAGAATCCTCTGAAGAACAACACCACATAGACCTTGATAAAGAAATAAATCAAGAAAATGGAGAATCAAATATAATGTCGCTTACAGAATCATCGACACCTAGAGAAAATATAAAAACCGAAAGTGTAACAGCTACAACAACGTCGTCGACACCCGAATTTTCAATGATTCATGAAAATCACGATTCAGAAGCAGATAAACGCCTAATCGAAGCCCTTGCAAACACTCCTGAAAAACAACCTATGGAAACATCCACAGAAAAGGACTTGTCGGATGAAAATGGAGACATCACTTTTGATGCAATTAATACGCTTTATAATAGATCATCTAAATCTATTGAAAATCAAAACACTACTCAAAGTTTAGCTGAAGCTGGTTTAGGGAAAGATAACACAATTACTACTGAATCTGATTGGTTATCGGAAACAGTTACTGAAATTAATTTTGAAGATGCCATTAACAAAATGGCAAAACCCGATACAACTGAAACTCCTGTTAGTAAAATTGACGAGATAATCAGACCTGGAACTGCAAAGGATGATTTTGAACCTGAATATTTAAACAATATGGAATCCAGCAGTAGCCAAAAGATGGATCAAGATGAACCCCTCTACGGCATGACTGATTATGATAACGAGGATCCTAGAATAAAAAGAGTGAACAAAGACAAAGAAGCTTCGTCAATAGAAGCCCTTATGAAAGATCTTACAACAACAACTCCGAGAGAACCCGTTACGGAATCTATACTCAAGACAAACAAACCTTTCGAAACGACAACAGTAAGCGAATATATTTATAAAGCAGCTGAAAAGGTCAAAAACGATGAACCACAAAAAGAAAACGAATCTACATCCCTTTCACCAATGATTTCGGAACCTGCACCTGTTTGGGAAGAATCAGAAATAGAAAAAGATTCTGTTGTAAAAGAGTTGCCACGCCAACCCACCGAGATGGAAACCCCCCGAACAGCTGATGAATTAGTTTTACCGACGACGACAACTTTGGCTCCGACCACCACAATCGCTGCCCCTGCCAATATGATTCCAGAATCAGTTACGGCTGTATCACCAGAGACTTCTGCTGAATATGCTAACATAAACACAAACAACATTGTACATGATCATCCTCAATCTGACAACACGACCCAAGTAAAGAACTTGAATGTAACAATCTATGAAATTTCTAGTCACAGTAATAATAGCTCATTGCCGACAACGAAAGCTCCAGGCCCCCAGTCAGCTGAATACGAAGAACACGAACCAGAAATGAATCCTTTCCTACCAGAAATCGAAAACAACAAAAGCTTAGTTAAAAAATTGCAAGAGGGTCATGATATAGAACCAGCTAATTTGAATGAAACACAAAATGAGAGTATTGATGAACACTCCACACATTCTTCCGAGGGACACGTAGCGAACAGCAGTGACGTCTTACTAATAGTTCCAAAGGAGACTGTAGAACTTTCACCGGCAACTACATCAACTACCTCTACAACAACCGAAAGTGATACTTCTTTCAATGAACTATTGATGAATACACAAGAAAACGCAACTAATGTAGCTAATAATTCACCAAACAACCAAAGCCTAAATGTCTTGGAGAAAGAAAAGCTGGATGGTATGAATGGTAATACACCAAAAAGGAAAGATCCATACATCCCCCCTGTATCAACATTTTTAATGGACACTGATGATCTGGATGTTAAAGATACAACTACTTCTTCTACGACTGGACTGAATTCTGATAATGATTACCTTAGCGTGGTTCCGATAGAAGAAGAACGGCAAGAAGAGAAAGAAGCTCTTAAAAAAAGTTACAAAAGTGAAAACATTGAGCAACTTAATGATATAAGTGATTCGCCAAAAAAAAGTGATAGGAGGACATTAGATGCAACCAAATTCGATTCCGTAAGCAATAATGTAGCGTAAGGTTAAGTTAATCGTACAGAAATAAGTTTGTATATTGCTATTTAGTTTTCTGTGATCCTATCGAACAATATTTAACTAACAGACTTATACCAATGTAAATACAAGATACATAAAACAAATTAGTGTCATCTCGGGTTTTTTGAACCTGTGCATATAATTTCTAATTTCCTGTATTAATAATAATTATCGTGAACAATATTTCGATTAGACTAGTCATACTAGAAAAGAGTCATTGTCCTGAGAATTTAGATTTATTTATTGCTTCGTACCTAAATTACAATATATTTATATGCCTCTCAATTGTAATTGGTTTAAAATTAAGTACACTGTTTACAGTACTATTTTAATAATTGATTTCTTCGGATACAGCCGACGTCCTGTATTTAATTGTTACCATAGCTAATGATTTCTTTTTAATCTATTTAATCAAAATTGATCATTCGGGCCCTACGTTATGAGTATGAAAATAAAAGGCGTAAATATAGGTTTACGTGTTGTGTTATTTTCATGTGATTAAGGAATTCGCGTTCTGCCATGCCACAATGTGATAATCTCGCAGAATTATACATTCCATTCGTGCTTATTTTAACTTAGTGATGTAATGATGTGAGGTCTGATTGTGTAAAATAATAATTATAATGTAGTTAATTGTTAACTAATAAGATATATTTTGTATAAATGGTTGAAATTGTAAAGAATTATGTTGTAAATAAATTTAAAGTTAATAATTATACAGTATTTTTTTATTTCACTATTACCTCACTAATTTTTACGGCTTGTAGCATGTAAACTTAAGGTACAGTTTGTTATGAACCGAAATGACCACCTTTATCGGGGTAAACAATATCCTACGTTCACTTCGTTCTCAAAAATACATATAAGCAGGGCTTTTTTGTGGAGGCACGCGGAGGCACGCAGTGCCGTTAAAAGAAATTTCGAAAAATTGCCATAAAAACTGTAAAATGAAAAAAAAAATGTTTTTTTTAAATAGATTTTTTGGAGTGGAGCTACAAACAAAAATTATAGACTTACAACTTTCGAGAATTAGCGTGCCCCCAAATAAGTGACAAAGGCCTGCATATACGTACAAAAAATTCCATGAAAATCGGTGCATTGAAATACAAACGACGGACTCTGGTTGAGTGGGCAAAGCATTCGCTGGCCTACGTCACTGCAGCACAGAGGCTCAGGGTTCGATTCTTGGCATAGTAAATTTCATAAAGGCATATTTACTATGGTCTGGGTACCTGGCATTGGCTCCAGTAGTCCGTTGTATATTAACCATAACACAAGCGTAACTTGCTTAGTTTAGAGAGATACCGAGTGGTTTGTAAGCCACTTTCAAATTCATATAGTACTAGAATTTTTCCCTTTACATACCTCAAATGAAGCCACGGGCAAAAGCTAGTATATGTATAAACCTTCCTTGAAAAATTATCTAACTATTGATAAAAATAGCTTAAAAATCTGTTGTGTGGTTTAGGAGCACTTAGCGGATATACATACAGACAGCGGCGGCAAGCGACTTTGTTTTATACTATGAAAAGATATAATTAATGCTTAAGAGTGAATCATACGAAATACAAACGGACCTTGTACTTCAAATAAACTTTATTAAGATAACAACAATAATAGAAAGATTAAGTTTGCTAAAACAACCCCTTTACACACATAGATTACAATCTTAACATTAATGATCACAGTTTGATAAATAAGTAAATTCAATTATCTTTGAACTCTGTTATATCATAAATATTGTACAATGCCTATCACAATATACTGTAGACTAAAACTTTTGTTCCTTAAATACCTCATTATCTGTAGGTATAATAAATTGAATATTGTGGCGACCGAGGGTAGAACTTTCTGGCAGCGTAAGCCGGTCTCAAGACTTCTAGAAAAAGGTAGAAAATTCTAGTAAGAAAAAGACAAGGACAGATACATGTTGGAAAGGGATAGACGATAAACGAAAGTTCTAGAATAGAAAGTTCGGGAAGGAAAAGACAGAGATAGATAGATGTTAGAAAGAGATGGATGATGAATGAAAGTTCTAGGTTAGAAGGTTCGGGAAGGAAAAGACAGAGAAAGATAGATGTACGGTAAGGGATGGATAGCAAATAAAAGAATAACGAAAAGAAGATCGAAATTATGGGTTCTAGAAGATTCTTCCGGGTATATAAGCAGCGTAAGGCGCGCCTACCGGGTAGTTTAGAGTTGAGTTTTCAGTACAAGACAGCGAAACGATAAGTGCGATACAGCAGAGTTGGAAGAGAAGTTTAATAGAAGACAGTGACGAGTTTAGTGGTGAATTTAGTGAAAAGTTTAGTGGATAGTTAAGTGGAGAAGAAGTATAGCGTAGTGACAGGAGGTCCAGGAGCAAGCTACGCGCGGTAAATTCGGAGTTAAAGACCGCAGCAGCAGGAGGTGGTCTACGCAATATCGGCGACGGTATTGTGAGTGAGAGAACTTATCGTCGGGACCGTGCATCGTTAGTAGTGCGTATAGGGGCAACCCTGCAGCGAGGTATTACGTGCGACTGTTGTAATTCAATAAAAGCGTTTAGTTAAACACTGGTGTTTTCTTCCAATCCTAAGTGCGTACCCCGCTCGCACGTAACAATATAAATCTAAAATATAGTTAGAAAAGTACGGTCTTATTCATAGAGAGTTCGAGTAAGTTTATGAACGTATACTAACTCTCTATCAATAAGGCCGGTAGTGTTTATAAAATTAATATTATAATATACGATTATGCTGTGACTGCAATCAGATACATTCAGTCCGGTTTACATTTGGTTGAGGGGTAATATTATCTATTTCTTCCGCTATGACATCTATCATCATTTTGGCACATAGACACCCTTCACCAATCTTGCCATTACCACTCACAATACACTTGCTAAATTCTGCTTCACAACTTTTAAGAACCTATGCCCCAACATGTTTAACTTCGTTTGCTTTGATAGTTAAATACAATAATAGATATATCATAATCAAGGAAATCTTTTAATTTCACAGGGCCATTAACATACCCTATATTTGGTATAGTATCACTTAAAGATATGGGTTTTAAACAAGCTTTTTGAACTTTGCAACCTTCACAATTCAACTGATTTATCAGAAACATTTCATTTGTCAAATGTTTTTCTTGAATCAGTAAATACAAGTTTGATTGCCTTATTTGTGTACTAAATATAAAAGACAATAAAACTGTCCTATTGCTGCAATCAAATAAAATCAATCTGGTTTGCATTTGGTTGAGGAGTAATATCATCTATTTCTTCCGCCGTGACTTGTTCATCCATCATCATTTTGGCACACAGACACCCTTCACCAATCGTGCCGTTGCCACTCACAATACACTTGCCGAGTGCTGCTTCACAGCTTTTAAGAACATACGCCCCGACGTCTTCAACTTGGCGAATATCTTTTGTTTTATTCTGATCATTAGAAATAGGTATTTCATAGTCAAAGGTATCCTTTAGTTTTACAGTGCCATTAATATACTCAATATCAGGCATAGTATCACTTAAAGATATTCGTTTTAAACAAGCATTCTTTATATTTGAACTTTTAACTTTACAACTAGATGCACATTCACATTTGTCACAATTCAACTGACTATCAGAAACATTTGATTCATCAAACGTTTTTCTTGAATCAATAAGTACATGAGTTTGATTGTAAGGTTCATCTACTTCAGTTGTTATTTGAGCACATAGACAATTGTCTTCTGAATTACTAGATATGCATTCACCTAAAACTGTTTTGCAACTATTAATTTCTTTGATATCAGAAATTTCTGCTAGCTCCATATTTTCATGAGGTAACAGGCTTTTGTTTTCTTGAGATATGGTTTTACATGGAATAGTTAAGTCTAGAATGTTACTATCTCCTATTTCTGGAGATAATTTTGATTTATTATCAGTATAGAGTTCATGGACTAATGCATCTGAAGATTTTTTGAAATGCAGCATACCTGAAACAATAGATTTGCTTTTAAAGATTGGTTTGATGAACTCTTAATATACCGTATTTGTTTTTTGTGATTGCATATTAACATAATTGTAAGAGTTATTAAGAGTTAGAATTTAAATCGGAAGAAACATTCCTTTCTATGCGCATTTCTGCAACAAACAACATTAAAGATAAATAAATCTTGATTGGACATTTTTGTTATGCTAACGTTAAATCCCGGGTGGATCCTAAACTTCCACTGCGAAGACAGCTTTTGCAGGCTTTCCTTCTACATTTTCATGCGATCTAGGATTTTTTTTTTCATTCTACTGCTACGCATATTCTTCACCTTTACCTGCGACCTGTTACAGACGGCATAGAGATTCGCTTGTAACTTGCCGATTTCCATAAAACCTAACTGCACCGACACAGGCAATTTGATGCATAAATCCGTTTTATTGCTATTGTAGTACAGTAATGTAATATGCAAACTGGTACATAAATGAATAATCCATCCAAATTAAAACTTACAGCAGCACGCGTCTACGCATGAAGCAGTGAATGTGACGTCATTTATTTTTTATCCTCCCTCCAAACAAACATATTTTGTCAGGGTTTGTTGCTTTTTTCTTCTTTTATTGCCTTTATTCTTTTCAAAAATCTTTTACAAAAGGACCTTACTCTCTTATACACGTGACGTCATATTGCCCCGTCTAATAATGACCAGTAGCAGTTCAAAGCAACACAAAGTTTTTGTACAGTTGTCTAATTTCTACTTTGTTTAGCAACCTCGTGTACAATACGTTTATAATAAAATATCAACAATCCCGTTTCAGAATCATAACTCTCTTGAAGTCAAGCAAAAGCACTACCGGATGTATATTGTGTTAAAATTAAACATATGGAGGTTCTAATATGGCTAGTTAATAATTAAGTTTTACTTACTACAAGTTACTTCGTGTCTTTTTCTCGCATACTCATTACTGAAAGTTTTGTTGCAGCCGTTGATATTACAATTCGTATATGCCTCAGGGTCATGACACTTTAAATGTGTTTTCAAATGATGCAGTTGTATAAAACCTGTAATTATATCAGAAGTAATTGGATAGTAACAATCTAGATATGGTCCTTCTACAACTAAACCTATGAAAGGAAGATAATGAAATATGACAATGAAGTGCTTTGGAAGCACCAATTCGGAGTTCAACATATATTATACTTGTGGCTTGTGTTCAAGACACGGTGGGGAACATAAAGCGTCTTCCTCAGGCGCCTACTTAGTTATGGCACCCCTGGGTGATCGCCACACCGCGATACCATAATCGTCCGGCGACAAACTTGCCGAGCGACAGCTAAACGCGACGAAACCAAAATATTAATAATATTTATATATGAAGCATACTACAAGTCGCCCGTTGTTAAGCTCAAGGTCCGTGACCAGGGACCCAATTCTGCTATCTCGTCAAAATCGCCCGACACTACCGTCTTAATCATAGGTTTACCTGATTTCGGTATTCTGTTAATTCCAATGGCGTATCTGTCGCACACTTCTCTATATAAATATTTATAATTAGCTTACAACTTGTAACTCGCGAAATAAATGTATAAAATGTTGGTAGTTTTTCATTATTCATTTCAATTAACGCCATTTCTGCTAATGGTAATATTCATTTTTTTTTTTCAATTATTCCACCGCAACGATATTGAAAAGATATTGTGGATTTAGTAGTGTAGTGGAACACTTACGAGCCAATAGATGGCGCTGTACAATAATTGAGATCCAAACGATTCCCGAAACGTACAAAGAATATATACAAATTTCCAACAATAATAGATGGCCCGCGAGGATCAACAATAGCCTCGCTGGAAGATTTTCTTTTGAGACGGAGGAGCATTCCATCTCGCTCCTCCACCCTATACGGGGCAATCTATTCAGTAGAATACGAAATATTGACACTAGCAGCATTGGGCCCCAGGCAGTGAGGGTGCTACTGAGAATGCAGAATGCAGATATCTTTTGTATATTACAGAATGCAGATATATTTTTATATTAAATTCTTCTGTTCATGTGTATGTTACTGAACTCCTAAATGGTTCGGCTGATTTTGATTAAAAAAATTGTGTGTGTTGAAGTGGGTCCCGGGATGGTTTAGATGCACAACTGGACGCGGTAAAGGACGCTGCAATCGGGTTCTGCATTTATTTTTCAGAGTAGGACAAGGTCAGCTAGGCCCGCTAGTCCTTTTATATATTATACTAGCGGCCCCGGCAGACGTTGTCCTACTCTGAAAAAATAAAAACCTAGGACTCGATCCCAGCGCCACTTACCGATTCCATTTGTGGATTTAAATCATCCAGGAACCCACTCAAACACAAAAACAAAATCACCAAAATCGCTCCAGGTGATTAGGACGATTCTAGAACCCGATCTCAGCCCCACCTACCGGTTCCAACGGGGTAAAAAGTATCATTTGTCCGTCTCCTGGTTCTAAGCTACCTCCCCACCGATTTTCAGCCAAATCGGTACAGCCGTTCTTGAGTTATAAATAGTGTAACTAACACGACTTTCTTTTATATATATATAGATAATATAAAACTGAAAATAACCCGATGATTAATAATGCAGCATCTTAAAACTAAACTGAGAGGAGAGGCTGAACATCTTGTACAACCTATATAACTCATGTTGGGAAATACTAACTCAGCGCTGACAATCGGCGACTACAATTCACATCGTTCGTAAATACGATGCTCAATTTACCTGTCATACAACACTCACACAGTTTCAACATAAAGAAACTACATGACGTCATTACAGAATGTTTAAATGGACTAAATAACATCGGCATAGAATTGAGAGGAAGAAGATTAAGTTGGTATGGGCATATAATGAGGAGAGATGAAAGTCACGTGACAAAAAGAATGTTATACTACAAGATCGATGGGTACAAATTTAAAGGTAGACCAAAAAAAAGATGGATGGATTGTGTGAAGGATGACATGATGATATGCGGTGTGACAGAAGAGGTATGTCAGAATAGAAGAGTGTGGAAGGAAAAGACATATTGTGCCGACCTCAAGTAATTGGGATATGGTGAAAGAAAAGAAAAGGGAATCGTCAAATTGGGACCTTCTATCGTGCATTTACGTCACAGAAACTCGACACCGCTACTTCCACGGAATACATGAAAGAACTACAACATCATAGAGAACAACCACGTCTAAACGAATTTTTATTCATTCTTGATAGCAAGTTCATGGCTTACGAAAGCATGAAAAACGCAAAGAAAGAAATTACGAACTCAAAGAAACATTTCAACAAACATAATTAACAAAACAAAAAAACATAATTCCGAGGAAAGAAAACTATATACAGAAACATATCATACTACTTATGGACAATGCCCTCATTGCAACGAAAATCATACTTTGATGCAATGTCAACAATTCATTGAAATGGATACAGCCCAACCCAACACAATAGTCGCAAAATTGCGTATATGCAAAAATGCTTATGCAGCCATGTCAACGGTGAATGCACTTCCACAAAAAGGTGTAAATATTGTAATATGAGTCACCAGACTCTGTTACATTATTCTACTAAGAAGAAATTAACTATAACTAAAGCAAACAGTAACTTAAAATCACAACCTTCAACTTCTACACAACCAAGCACCAATCAGTTGTCTACTAACGAGACAGAGATCTTACTGACTCTACCAGCTTCAGTTAAAGTCTGCAAACGGGACTTACATCATATTACGGGCGCTATTAGATCAGGGCTCGCAAGTGGGCTTAATAACTGAAAATTCCGCTCAATTTTTTTTTTTTTTTAATAAGCCAATCTCCTCCTTCATTTTGCAAGACAGAGCTTTTCTTGTCTCTTGTCTCTTTTAAAACTAACTTAAGTAGTATTTTATGAAAATAAGGCGGGTCTTTTTTTTTCATTTTTCTTTTTTGTGTATTTTCTTTCTTTCCTTATTCTTTTCAAAACCTTAAAATCTATTACAATTTTCTATCTAGTTTTACAGTATTTATTAATTAATATATTTTTGTTTTATACAATTACTCTTATTTCGACCTTCTTATTTACTAGTACAACTTCATATATACTTTATATATATGTATACATTTAACAGTTATACATTATCTTCTATTTTTAATTCTATGTTTTTTATGTCTATCTTTTGTAACGTTTTGCGTTACATTTTTCTTATAATCTACTGTTTTAACGCTAAGTAGCAGCCGCTCAAGTATTAGAACTATCCCGAAAGCGATTAAACGCGACTGCATCTGGCATAGGAGCTGTTTCCTGAGACTGTAAGAGACGTATTCAAATAGCGTGCAAGTCCATCCACTCTGACTTCACCTTCGAAACACAAGCACTCATAATAAGTAAACTAACCAATAATTTACCAAATTCGTCGTTTAAGAAGCTAGGAAAACTTGAAGCTCGCTGATCCTCAGTTCAACGTGTCACGCCCTATGGACTTAGTATTCGGGGCCGACGTATAGTCTGATCTCATCCTTAACGGAGTCCTGAAAGGAGGTGGGCAGGCTCCTATTGCTCAATAAACTCACTTAGGATGGATCCTATCTGGTAGACTAGGAACTTTCAACAACCACGCAACTATGCTCGAGATGATCCAGACAACTAAATGCTGGGAGAATAAAGATATCACCATGAATAACCAAAACTTATCCCAGGACGAGCATGGCATGGAACACAACACGAAGATGATACAAACTACAGAGAAGATAGGCATTGAAACGCATCCCGGAGCTGCATCACAGTACCGACGGATTGGTACGAATTCCAACTACAAAGACCCAAAACTGCTGGCGCTTTTAAACGCCGCATCGTCAAACTATCACCCCTGCCACTGTTGGAATATGATACAAAAACGATACCAACGGACTTCAGTAACATCAAACATAACCAGGATTAAAATAATCTACTAAATAAAAGTAAACATACATTACGAAACAAACTTCAAATAAGTTTACGATAGAAACAAACAGCTACATGCGGATATCATATTGCATCGGTCGACGACAGAACAGGAGTCATTAACTTATACAAAATGCTGACTAGCGAAATCGGGGACTGCAACATAGAGAAGGAACGCAGCAACGGCGATAACTACGATGTTTACCCAGAAGATATTTGTATTAAAATTTTTATAACTGAATGTTTCTATTTTTTACTACTTTTACATGTCTTGTATACTGGATGCTTATCCCACTTATTCCCTCGGGAGCATGTATGGTTCAACGTACAGCGTTTTGCTGACGCTGTGATCTACTTTAGGCTACTTTAAAATTATGATATCACTATATATAACGCTCACAAATGTATTGTGATTGAGTTGCTATCAAGTTGTTATCAAGTCGCTACGAGTTACTATTAATCGTAAAATACGACTTCAAGTACCACTAAGTTGAACCCAGGGTTCAGCATCCAAGATCATCTAGTACGAGAATAAATGCGAAATCCCTGTAAGCAACAAGGTGAAGTTTCTTCACTCTGCTATAAGAAAGCACAAACACTTTTTTTTTGAGTTGGGGGAAATGCATTTCAACATGCAGTCCTTTGCTAGAGATTAGACCAAAGCGATGAGAGTTAGCCACTGAAGATAGCACAGCTAACGGAGTCAATCGCTGGCATGTGTGGAGACTCAGCAATGTACCTCCCTCTATGTGGAAAGGTAACCCATGGGCCAATCCTCCACTAAAACCACCCTCCTCCCATGTGCCCCGCGCTTATGGTAGGAAGAGCATGAAACTTAGAACGTAGTTACGCCCACGCTGATCCTGCACTACGAGCAAGAGCAAGTGAACAAACTGTAGACTTGCTTAGCTTACAAATATTCAGTGTTTGTTTGTCTGCCACCTTTACATTTATTTGTATATTAGCATAACCCCGGCACGACTCTTGAGTGGTGACTTTAGCATGCAAACAAGTGAAACTTCGGTTCTTTTATCAAATTATAAGGTATTGTTCCTTTCAAGTAAATGACAAAATATAATATTATCGATGTGTCTAGATATCGCATCACATCAACTACGCTTAATGTGCAAAGTAATCCCTACTATTTCGCCGACCGCTCAAGATCCGTGCTGGGAGCTATACAAAAATATAAATTACCTTTATGGCAAACAACACAGTAATATTGCTTTTTGTTTATATGTGTTAACTGATGGTGTTTCCAATGGTGAGCGAAGTTAAAAGACTTGTTGCAGCCATCAAAATTGCACTTGTACTTCCTTTCCGCCTCCGGTTTGTGAACCTTTATGTGACTACGAAGTGCTGACTCACTGCTGTATGATACATTGCATTTGGGACATGTATGGCATCCTAAAACAATATACTGAAATTATAACCTCAGATTTTACTAAGTTTCTGCAACTATTACACATAATTTATACTATGTCTTATGGCCGATTCATTTGCCTATGAGAACTATTTGACTTAAGCATCATAGAAGTAATGACAAAAATTTACCAATGGTGTAATCTAAGGCATGTAAATGAATAGTAAGTATCTGAAACTGGCTATTAATTGTGTTGAAAGACATTATTGTTTGCTTTCTCCATAGAGATTTGCATATATTTCAAGGTGTTCTCCTTTTTCATGCACTCTTTATTGATCATAGAAATAAATTATTTATTAATTTACTAAGGCTTTCTCTGAGGCTTTGCCCATTAACTTTCATTCACAAGTTAGAAAGTTATTAATGGGTAGTACCCATTTCTTCTTGCATAAACTATAATTCAAAAAACGAAACCACTATTCTCTATAGTGAAGTAGGCCTAAAATGAATCTCTAAATACTTTTAACAACATAGGATGTCGCACAGCTGTGTATAATTTACTAACTATTTGTTTTTAGTTTAAAAAAGTGATAGATAAAAAAAATTCATTAGTTTGTATGATTATTTTAGAATACTAACTGACCACTGACCTTTGTGTGCATAATTCATATGCCGTTTAAGAAGAATCTCATCCCGAAATGATCCACCACACTGCTCACATTTGACACTACCAGTCCTATCATGTTGCTTCTCATGACGACGAAGAGATGATCTGTGAAAAGCCATGTACGATTTTTGTATTTCGACTCTATTTTACCATTGCTTACCGACATGCGAAATATCAGGTGAGAAACAAATGTGATGCAATCCTTAGCCTAGCTTTTAGCAATAAGGGGCATCACTCATTAAGGTTGGTTGGTGACAAAGTGTGACATTGTGTGACAAGAGGTGGGTATCCTAAATTTCGTCACATTTCAAAATCTAGTATATTTAAGCTTAAAAACACGAAATTAACTATAAACAAAGAACTTCACAATCTTTTCCACTCTATCTGTACAAGCATAGTGTATATAAAACGAATTATGAAACTACCATTTTAATAATTTAATAATTTCTTAATATAACATTGCAAAATAAGTGATTTCACTGTGTGATCAGCTGTGACAATAAAAGGAGATGGGTCAATTAATTATGAAAGTGGGACATAATTTGTGGATGGCTTATTGTCAAGAAGTATTGTAAATATAAACTTTTTGTAATTGGGTTAATTTTTAGATGAGCAATGAATTATTATCTATCTATTTATGTACACATGCAGTATGCCAGTATTAGAGCAAAGTTCAATTGCATCATATAAACTGGAAAATTGTGATAACATGTTTAGATATTTTATTTTATCAATAACATACTAACTGACACTCATGGCTAGATAACTTTACAAAAGTATTAATGTTAAAGTATGAGAGCATTTAGTTCAATGTCTGATATTTTATGATAAATAATTACTTAAAATAGATTTAAATACAAAACCAATTTTTAAAAACTCTTATGTACATTTTAATTAGTTAAGAAGTTACTTAACTTGTGACATCTGCAACTTGTTCTTGTGATCATTTGGATAGATTTATTTTTATTTTTTACCAAAGTAAGTACTTAAATATCTAAGTAGATCTGTCTTTAAGTACTGGAAAAAATTTATTTGCAGGTTAACTACTACTAAAGCAAATATAAGTTATGCTTAATGTAAACAAGGCTGTTGTGCTTAGTTCTTCTTCTTGTAGACAAAAATCAACTGTTGTTCGTTAGTCTCAATAAAACTCAAAAATGGTTAAATCTATTTTGATGAAATTTTGTGTTTGAGTTTGAATTGCACCCTGTTGGTGGCACTGCAACTGTAATTGGATTCTAATTTTTTATGTTTTCAGGTCAGGATAATGTCTGCCAGGACCATATTAAATCTATAGATATTTGATACAGGAATTTTCAGAAACGGGGTGGTAGAGTGGGGAGGGGGGAGACATACTTACCCCTACTACAACTCCTATGGTACGGAGATATTGACATGTTAATTTTTTTAATAAACTTAACCTCACTTGTTTTTTCACTAATATCGCACTTATGTTATAGGTCCAAATTTGAACAATTCTTTCAAAGTCCAAAATAAAGCCAGTAATCAACAGAAAAAAACCAAAAAACAACATAAGTCATCAAATAATGAAGATAAAACAACAAAGCACACTGACATACACTACTACAAGAGTAAGCATGAATATATTCAAAATGGCAGCCAATAAAGACGAAATTATAAATCGTATATATAAAAAAAATGTAAATGGTTACCAGTCAGTTCTGGCACTCTCCAGCCGCTACCCCGGCATGCCCGCTCTGCTGGTGTGCTTTGATTTGAAGCTAACCTAACCTAAATCATTGTTCTAGTTATCGGTCAGGGTGCAATATGGAAATAGAGCGCAATTCGACTTATTTGAGATATAAAATGAATTTTGGGTGGTTATAAAATAAAAACAACTATAAAGACTAAGGCGAGAGTGAAGCGAAGCAGAGCTCCCGCCTTAGCCTTCTAACCTATATTAAAAAGTTCGGATCTGTTCATAATAAAAAAATGTGGCCTATAACTATAACCCATTGATTAATATTTCAAGAACTCTGGACCACAGGGGTTGCAGATAGGGGAAGTATACCTTAGATTAAAGTTTAGATTAGTGGTCACTGAATTTTAAGTAGTGGGGGGGCGGAGGGGGGTTGGGTAGAGGAGTACTTCTCCCTTCTGCAACCCCCTTGTCTAGGAGTGTCATCAGATTAACGAAAATTAAGTTTATGGGTATAGGGGGCCTTATATATAGATACTAGACCTGTTATTTGGGCTATGAAAGATATTTTTAGAGTCCACCAACAAGTTTTGAATGAATAATGGGAAAAACAAAAATACGTTTGATAAACAAAGTTATGTCACTTTTGTTGAAAAAAAGTTTGATTTGTATTTAGGAATACACTTAAGTCTGATATATAAACACTAAAACTGTTTTTTAATTTAGTAAACTAGTTTTGAATTAGTTATTATAATTATAACGTTCATAATAATAAATCACAGTACTGTCACTTTTTTTTACTTTACGACAATAATAGGCAAAAGAAAAAAAATTAACAATTCAACATATCAATAATATTGATTTTTAAATAAGAAAATTGTTTTTTTTTGCTTATATATTGCAAGTTCGAACTAGTAATATGTTTTTAAATTATTTATTTTATTAAAAAAATCGATGTATACTATACTCTATTTACCGCCTTGTTTATTCCACTTCTCCTTTAGTTATATGAATGTACTTTGTGTTTTGTTATGGATTTTTCAGCAACTTGCGTTGTTTACGTTATATTGATTCTTTTTATGTTGACTGGCTTTCTCACTGGACTTCGATTGCATTGCTGAATTTTTGGATGTGATATAGATAAACGGAAGGTAAATTAATGGTGATTTAAGTTAGGGATATACTTATGGTTTATTTATAGCCACTAAGGTTGTGAGGGGTGATCGAAAGTCACGACCAGTGACTAAAACAGTGAGATGGTTAGGTTGGGTTAGTCTTTAGACCAAAGTGCACGAGTCAAGCAAGTGAAGCGAACGTACCACAGCAGCGGCCGGCGAGTGCCAGCACCCACTGGTCACCATTTATTCATTGATATCTATTTAAATGATGGTTAAAAATCGGTTGTGACATTTGCTGACCGCTGTCATGGCACACTGTGACCACTACCTTTCTTCTGCATTTCTCGTCTTTAGACATAAGAGATAAGTATATCATTTTGAAAGAAATTAGTAGTTATGTTTACAAAAAAAATCATATCTCAAAAACTACATGTCTCCTAGACATGGGGGTTGCAAAAGGGAGAAGTACTCCTCCCCCCGTCCTCCTCCCCCCCCCCCCACTACTTAAAATTCAGTGACCACAATTGTAAAGTTTAACCCTCCAACCCACTCCGCCCACCCACTACTATTGGATATCTGAGCAGCAGCCATTTTACGAAATACTTACATGAAACTAAACTTTTTCGAGCACACTTTACATTTAAATCGCGGAGAATGACTTTCCTCGTGTCTCTTCTTCTCACTTTCGTATTTGAATTCTTTGGAACAGTATGCGCAATTTAAAGTAATTGAAGTTGGTGTTTCTTCTTTAGTCATTATTTCTTTCTATTTTCTTTAGTCACTATTGTCATTATATAGAACTATCTACTTTGAAACGACTAGCAAACAATTGTCTTAATTTAATAAGTCAGCGTGATGTGTAAAAATTAAGTATTATTACCATTTTCTATTTCATTATCTACAAACTTTATACGTGATCTGTGTTTTGCAGTTTGCTTTGTTTGCACCATTCCATAGGCACAATTTGTGTTTGTGATAAGTTGTCATTTGTCAGTTGTCACTTTATTCATTCAGTGCCACATATGAGATATCACACTCAGTATTTCCACTTTTAGGGTTTCGCCCTTTTTAGGGCGCAAGTACCCATGTATTTCATTTGTACAATTTGGTCTTTTTTTACAGCAGTGATTTAGGGATACTAGGGACAAAAATAACTTCCTGCGATAACACTGGTAACTTTATTTATTGAATACTCTACCTATTAAGAAATTTCCGAAATTAGTTTCGTAATATATTATGTCACTATATTACCTACTTATTAATTTAAAAAATAATTTCTACTTTTTTCTGCCATCTGTGGAGGCTTTTCAATGGCTTCGCCTTGTTTATATATAGTATACTATTTCCATTTCTTTATTTTCTCGCTGACAGTTTCCTGTGGAAACTTAAACGAGCGACTTTTTTAAATTATGTATACATTATTTAATAAAAATATGACGCTTACGCACGTACAAGGCCATAGCAGAGTCGGAGTGCTGACGAAACGGCTCGAAGGATTAATGATGTGTATGTTGGCGGTGTCGCAAAAGAAAACACAATGCGTTTTTGGTTCGAACTGTTTCGTTCAGGAAATTTCGACCTGCAGAACTAGCCCCGTGGACGGCCGGAGACCAAAGTTGATAATGCAGAATTGAAGACTATTGTGGAAACCAAGCGAATACATCGCAAACCACGTCCGAGATAGCTCCAGGCTGCGGTGTTAGTGAAAAAACTGTTTTAATCCACTTGAAGCAAATTGGGAAGGTGAAAAAGCTTGAAATGTGGGTACCTCATGAATTAAGTGCAGCAAACCGACAAACGCACGTCGACTGCTGCGTTACATTATTCAACCGGCACAATAATGAAGGGATTTTAAATCGAATCATTACCTGTGATAAAAAGTCGATCCTGTACGATAATCAGAAACGCTCATCGCAATGGCTGAACCCTGGCGAACCAGCCAAATCCGGTCCCAAGCGAAAATTGACTCAAAAAAGTACTTGTGAGCGTTTGGTGGACTAGTACCAGTGTCGTTCACTACAGCGTTCTCAAATCTGGCCAGACGATTACGACAGATGTCTATTGTCAGCAACTGCAAACCATGATGGAAAAGCTAGCTGCTAAACAACCGAGGCTGGTCAATCGCTCTAGACGACTGCTGCTTCAGGACAACGCTAAACCACACACTGCACAAGAGACGGCTACCAAATTAGAGGAGCTTTAATTGGAATGTCTAAGACATCCACCGTACTCCCCGGACCTTGCTCCAACAGATTACATTTTTTTTTTCGAAATTTGGATAACTTCTTGCAAGGGAAAAACTTCAACTCCGATGGGGCAGTCCAAAGCGCCTTCAAAGATTTTATTGATTCCCGTCCGAATGGTTTTTTAGTAAAGGGATTAATGAACTACCTATGAGATGGCAGAAGTGGATAGATAGCAATGGTACATACTTTGATTAAATAAATATTTTAAAAAAATCGAATTTATGTTACTCCCTTACAAAACGCCAATTTCATATGTAAAGACCTAATATATATGTTTATGTATGTACCCTAATTTTTAAGAACAGCTGTTAGCCCCCAAATACAATAAAATAAAATTTACTGGAATAAGGTAATCTTGAAAGACCACCGTAGTAATTTTTTATACGAAAACCTCGAGGTGGTATTACATCTATTACTAGAGATGCCATCTTTAAATGCAGAAATAGAAAGATTGTTCAGTATTCTGAAAAATGTAAAAAGAGACAAAAAACAGGCTGACTAATGACCCTCAACGAATCACTTCACACTAAGTTAGGAATGTTAGCTAATAACTGTTAATTGCCGCCAAAATGTGCAAAAGTAATGCCTCAGCTTCTGACTTTTGCAGTAATAGAAATGTTTGATTTTTGGTATTATAAATGTAAAGAATTATTTAACTTTATAAATTACGCGTCTTAAACTTAGAATTTTCAAAAATTAGGGATTTTTAAGGATAATCTTTAAGGTCCACCAAAATCTTAAGTGGACACACTGATCACAATCAATTTGAATTTTGAAAACTACAGTGACAGTGACAATAGTGTACCATGATAAATTTAATTCGATTTAATTTTCATAATTTTGATTTAAAAAATTAAGAAAATATTTTATAACACAGGAATTGTGTGTATACGTAGGAAATATTAAAGTAAAATTAATTATATAAAATGCAATTTGTCAAACTGCTAATATTACCTACCCGTCTGTTTGTTTTCAGACAGTGTCAAAGTTACATTATCTATCACTGCTGAATGGTGATGGAACTTAAGATTACAGGAAAGGCTTTCATAATATATAATAGAATACAGGCAAATTGCGAAATCATAATTCGTAAATTAGTAATGCACGTGACAAGATTGACGTCAAAGGATAATGTGCCGTTGCCGCGACATCACTGTAGCAGTCGGCAAATTCAGTTGCCGTGAGAACTCCACTTTCATTGGACGACCGCTAGCACGCGGCAAGGGCATACTGTATTCATTACTGACGCATTTCGTAACATAAAACTTCATAGAAAATGCTTGAATGGATTAAAGTTACACTTTTGCTGTGCGCATTTGGTACTTTACGAGAGATTCGACCATCCGAGCCGTTTGTTTCGGAATTTTTAGTTGGTGAATGGAGAAATGTTACCCAAGAGCAGCTCAACCGCGAGGTGTATCCTTTAGGCACTTATTTTTACCTGGCACTTCTGGTTTTTGTGTTCCTGTTTACAGACTTCTTAAGATTTAAACCTGTTATAATACTTTCAGGTAAGATGATTTAATTTAAAAACTTTCATCTTGAGCTTATTACCTTGAACTTAATTTGCACTTAGTTTAAATAACACAAGACAGACCCACGTTTTTTATGAACAGAAAAGTAAAACAGTGCTGTAAAAAAATGTTTTTTTAAATAAAATGTTGTGTTATTGTGTATTGTACTGTATTTATATGTATGATAAATACTTTTTGAACTGCTCCTACCATACCCTAAGGTCTTATACCACTCAAAGTAACTTATACCACTGTGATATTGTTTCATAATTATTTGCCATAAATCATTATAATAATCATTAAATAAAAGGCCTGATTTGATAGTTCTCAGGCTGCTACTCAGATATCCAGTGCACAAATATTAAGTAATGAGTGGGTGGGGTGGGTATGGGGGAAGGTATATTTACCATTTCTGCAACTGCTATGGTCTGAAGTTTTTGAAATATTTTTAGGTACAAATAACCTTACCTATTTTTTCCCTAATATTATTGTGATGGGTGGTGAAAGGTCACAACCAGCGACTAGAACAATTATTTAAATTGGGTTAGGTTAGCTTCAGACCAAAATGTACAAGCTGAGCAAGTGCCAAAACTGACTGGTAACCATTTACTATTTATTTTATACATATGATTTATAATTTCCTCTTTAGTGGCCACTATTTTGGATATTTTCATGGTTACTCTTGTAGGGTATGTGAATGTGCTCCGTCATGGTTTTTTTTAAATTTTTTTATGAATTTTGGTTTTCTGTTGATTACTGGCTCTCTTTTGTACTTTGAAAGGATTGTTCAACTTTGAACATATGATATAAGTGTAATATTAGTGAAAAAATAAATGAGGTTATGTTTATTAAAAAAAAAATTGCAAGATCTATATGGGTTGTTGTAGGGGTAACTATGCTTCCCCCTTGTCACTCCACCACCCCATTACTTAAAATTTGTTTATAAAAAATCTATGGATTTACCTAGTTTTCATTACAACATATTTAGGGATTGAAACCTCCCAGCGTAACCAACTTAACCGATTATCATGAGAACTTGATTTAAAATTATAAAATATTTCTAATTGTTTGATTTATTTTAAGTTAAATACTTTTTGGTTCACCTCAGAAAATCATATGGAGCACGCAAGTTTTGTCTCACATCGCCTTTCACATAATGCATGCATTTATCACGCACCACAATTAATCTATTCAAATTTTTATGATTTCCCCCATATAATATACATTTATTGAATCATTTTTGTTTTCCATACATATATATACAATTATCTAGTATTGTTTTAGTATAAATACATAAATAATGTAAGGTTTTGGAATAAATATATATATATAGATTTTCCCTAATCAAATTGAGCGAGTTATTGAACTGCAACAACACTAAAATTAAAAATAAGATGCTTTAGAACAAACTGTTTTTGGGATGTCATAGATTAATACTACATAACAGAATTAATAAAAATGTCATGTTTTTTCATTATTTGGAGGAAAATAATAATAGTCCTAGGTTTTATGTAGGTCAGACCAAATATCATCTTGGAACTTTTTGATCAAAGGAACCAAATAGAGATTCTCAAAACACTAGATTGGTCTAGTATTCTCAAACATTAACATTTTCGCAGACATCTAGGGTAAATAAATAAAACTTATCTTTATCTATCCATAATAAATACCTCTTTGATAAGCGACTTCCATTCTAATTATTTCGAGAATAAAATGCTTGCCTTGTTCTAACATAATTTGTACTCTATTGTATTATGTTAAAAATAAATAGATATTGCATCTTTCAAAGCAAATTTATTAATATTTAGATATAATTTTTATCATAAAATATCGGTTTTTACATTTCTATATTTTGAATCCAAAGGTAAAATTACAAATGTCAAACTTTAAAACACTATGGATGAAACATAGAGGTTCCATTTGCAACTTTTTTTTTTATATGGAGAGGGAATACTTTTCCTACCAGGCTGAGTCCCTCTCATATGTAGTGGTGGAACCGGACGCAGCGGGTGCGAAGACTGAGCGAAACGGAAGTATCACTCATTGTTCAACCCCGCAACAAGCTTGGGTCACCGCGGGGTGCAGAGTGACCCACTTCACCAACAGATGTTGGAGCCGTCGCATCCTCATGATGCGCGCTTCCCTGCGATGGATGGATCATGGGAGGTGATTTTGCGCATACCTGTGTCTCCGGAGGCCAATCTGACCATGGCGTCCGGGGAGCGCGTACGCAGCTCTCTCCCTTACTCTCTCAGCGGCTTCGTTGCGGGAAATTACTGCCTCCCAAAAAGAACAAACCGCTGACTAATGATCGTAGCTGTGGAGCATGGTCTCAATCAGTCCTTTCAGCGAATCGATCTGCCCGATGTCCTCGAACTCTAACCTCTGAGGTTACCATGCAGCGCATTCTACTAGCGTGTGAAACGCAGTGTCTAGCGCGCCGCACTCGTGGCACTCAGGGGAAGACAAACACTCCACAATCTGATGCAGATACTTATCGAAGCACCAGTGACCGGTCAAAGTCCCGCGTGTCCGCGCCACCCATCACAGTAGGTAGGGACGAACTGCCTCCACTGTATCAATGTCGGCCTCGGGAGATTCTAAATCTCTCTGCCAAGTTTGGATCGTGGTCACGGTTTTCCGCGTCCTGATCGCCTCAATCTCTGCCTGGCAGTAAACCAGGCCACTAGCTCGGGCATGCTGTCGGAAGCCTCCAAATGCCCAATTTCCCGTCGAGAACGAGCCTCAGATACCGCATCTGGGGCTTAACGAGAATGGAAAGTCCCTGGTCTGTAACGGACAAGTCCGCAGGGGGGTTACGGAAACGCCTATGGAACATGAAACCCTCATGCCCAGCCTACCAATATGTTGGACCACGGTCGCCAACCCAGTGTTGGCGAGGTCGAGTGAGTAGGGTGTCGTATGCAAAGTAGATTAACCCTATACCAAGCATGACTGGTTCCCAGTGGAGCCAGTTGTAACCAATGTTCCACAGAATTGGCCCAAAGACCGACCCTTGCGGAACGCCGCACGCAACGCGTCTCCTACCTATCGAGTGACCAGTCGTGTCACCCTCCTAAAAGATATATCTGTCCTGGAGGATATAGAGATACTGCCAAGTAGGGATAGGCCGAAATTCGTTTTACATTCGGTTTGACCGAATTTCGGCAGCTTGAGCCGAACTTCGACATTCGGCCGAACTACGGTTTAAAAGCCGAATATTCGGTGCAAGGAAAAAGTAAAATACCTACTGGTACTATATTGACTGAAGTCAATAGAAATCATATCCATCACAACCTTAATATAAAAATTAGCATCTATACACTCATGGTCATTTATTTTAGTTAGGACCATGCAAATCTTAACGTGCAATGTGATAAAAAAATACATAAAATTAGTTCCTTTGCCTATTAAATAGACATCAAATTAAAACAAAAATTAAATAAACTTATTACACCTGTAAGAAACATCAGAATTTAAAAAAAAACACGTTTAAGGTTCATCAGCAATTATAACTTAAATTTTGATTGAAATCACTTTTTACGAATAAAAAATGTTTTTTTTTTTTCAATCAAAGGATCTATTCTTTTATCCACCTACTCATTCTTTTAGCCACCATTTACTCATACTTAAAATTTATTAGAGGCAGGTTATCGTGTAAAAAAGCCAAAAAATCGGTGTCACTACGTTGACGTTGTCAACAGGTCACGATGTGGTACTCTTGAGAAAGCGTGGCGAAATCAAACCGAAGTTCGGCCGAATTTATTTTTTTAACCGAATGTTCGGCCGAAGTTCGTATTCGGTTCAAACCACATTCGGCCCAACCATACTGCCAAGACACCATCCCTTGCCTGGATGGCCTCGTCCATGACTGTTCGGAGTGCATCGAGGGCGTCCAGAGAGGAGTACTCCCGCCGAAAACCGAACCGCGTCTCAGCGAGCCTCGGCTCCACGGTATTTCCAACACATTACGTAAAATGTAAATGTATGAAATACCAGCTCGTAAGCACCCTACCAGCTGACAATATACCTAGCACACTTGTGAAGGCGTGTATTTTGACTAGTGTGCTGGGTATAATCTATGTGTAAAATCTAACAATCTTACTGGGTTTTATGCATAGTTTATGTCAATATGCAGGTTTCATTCTGATATTTTCCATCACCTTCAGCATGTGGTCATTTAAACAGTATGCATGTTAGGACAGAAAAGCTGACTAAAGCAGGCCATGTTTCCAAGTCAAGATTTATACCCACATGATTGGAACAATCTCAATGTATTAGCCACTAGAATACTATAATAATAATCGCCGGTCAGTGTCACGCCACATCTACATTAAATTTGTCACGGTCCTCTACTTGTTGGACTCCCCATGGCCCCACGCAAGCCCTCCAAAAGTCCGGGCCATCTTTATAGCCCGTGGTCTCTAGAGATATACAATTTTAATAATAATAATCTTTATTTGCCAGAATGTAGTACAAAAGTTGTTACAAAGATAAGTTAATGTCCTATACATTCTACAATTTTCATGGGGTGTAAAAAATAATAATTCTAAATTAATTTAGTATTTTAATGAAGTGACAGAAGTGACGAACAAGACAGAAATAATAAATTGGTAATGGTTTGTTATAGCATACTCGTCGACATATTACAATACTATAAAATACTTGTAACGTATTTAAGGTCTCTCTGGTGAAATTGATGGTCAATTTTTTTTTTTTAAGTTAATTCGGAACCCAAAGACAGACAATAAGATTTTGAAATAGTTATTGTTTTTATTATTATTATGTTTGTATGTCTTTTGAGACCACAGGTCATAAAAATGGCCCGGACATTTGAAGGCTTGCGTGGGGCCATGGGAATTCCAACACGTAGAGGCTCCGTGACAAATTTAATGTAAATGTGACATGACACTGACCGGCGCTTATCCCTGTCTACAACATATAGTGATGCACCCAAGGACAAGCCCCGGCCAGTGTAGCACTGTTGTGGGAAAAGCGGACAAAAAGTAGCGGGCTATTTGGGTGAAATGCTAGTGGGACTAGGGATCTGGGAATATGGGGACTAAGGCGTCTGTCCGTCGCAATGTTCAGGGAACATGTAAAAATGGGCAGACGGTGACTCGCCACTACCTGCATGGGCCCCAAAAACGCCATAAAAGACAGGGGCAACATGGGTGTGAGTGTCAAAGGAGTGTAGAGCGGTGGGCTTTAGGTTCCACTCCGTGCCGGTTGGCTGAGGCAAGCACGTAGGCGGGGGCCTTGCGTTGGCCCCCGGAGTCAGGTCCGAGGTGTCGCTACTCATCTAACGCTTCGCCACAAAGCGCCCCCCCCCCGCAAATTTATTATATATTATATATACATACATACATACATACATAACTTCACGCCAGTTCCCTCGCGGGGTAGGCACGAACAACAGAGTGCCATTTAGGCTTATTCTTACACACCTCACTTGCCTCTTTGACATTCATAACTCTTGTCATGCAAGCTCGTCTGTTCTTAAGGCTCCTGACATCACCTTCTGCTAGTACACGATCAATTTGATCATGGAAGGTGTGTCGTGGCCTTCCACGACTTCTGCATCCATCCACTTTTACATTGTATATCTGTTTAGTCATTCTTTCATCATGCATTCTTTCCACATGCCCGAACCACCGGAGCATTCCTTTCCTTACCTTCACCCCGACACTCTCTTTCAGACCAACTCTCTTTCTTACTTCGGTATTACGAACGCGGTCCGCGAGCGTCACTCCGCAGATTTTGCGCAGTGCTCGCATCTCGACCGCGTTTACTCTACTTTCATGCTCTTTCTTCCATACCCAACTCTCGCTTCCATACGTGAGCGTAGGTACCAGCACCGCGTTGTGTACGGCGAGCTGGGCCTTCTGGCTGAGGTTCTTAGCGCCTAGAAGTTTACCTAACGCTCCATTTAAACTATTCCCCAAATTCACTCTTCTTTCTATATCAGCGGTGTACCTTCCATCCCTGCTAAAAGCACATCCAAGATATACAAACTCATTCACTTGCTCCAGCATAACATCATCGACCATTATCCTTGCATTCGTTCTGGTTTCTTCTCTTTCAAACACCATAACCTTTGTTTTCTTCGCATTCAAATGTAAGCCTCTCGCCTGACAGTCATCTTTCATCATTGTGACTAGTGTTTGCAGTTCTGATGGCGATTCGGCTAAAAGCACGGCATCATCCGCATAAAGCAAGGTGCTTACAACTAGATCACTCATCCGCACCCCAACATCCATCAATCTTATTCTCTGGAGACAATCGTCCAGATATAGGATGAACAGCAAAGCCGACAGCACGCAGCCCTGGCGGACGCCAATATTGACGTCAAACCAGGGCGACAGGCTGCCTTCCACTCGCACGCATGCCATACAGCCCTCGTAAGTGGACTGCACAGCACGCATCAATTGGCCATTAATCCCATATCCGGGCAATATGTCCCAGAGGTCCTTCCGCACAACCCTGTCAAATGCTTTCTCTAGATCCACAAAACCGCAGAAAACCTTCCGGCCCATAGCCAGCTGCTTCTCTACGATATTGCGGAGAGAGAAAACTTGATCCATACACCCCCTTCCATTTCTGAAACCACCTTGTGCATCCCACAGTAATCCATCGGATACAACTCTCATTCTCTTTTCAATAATCTTCGCATACACTTTAGATGCTGTGCTGATCAAACTGATGGCCCTGTAGCTGGCGCACTCCATACGTGACCCCTTGCCTTTATACAAGGGCACGATGACAGCGCGCCTCCAGTCCTTGGGAACCTTTCCCGTCCTCCAGCACAAGTTGCATAAGGACAGGAAAGCGTCCCGGACGCAGGTTCCACCATATTTGATCATCTCAGCAGACACACTATCGATTCCTACTGCCTTTCCATTTTTCAGACTTCTTATCGACCATTCGATCTCTTCCAAAGTGATCTCGGATGCTGACTCCTCGGAGTCGGTCACAGACTCAGTCGTGGTGCCAGCATCCGGGATATCATCATACATTTCTCTAAAATATTCACTCCATCGCGCTAATACCTCTTGTGGGTTAGCAAGAACGTCCCCTGCTTTAGATTTTATTCTTTCCATTCTGGAAGCTGACGAACAACCCCGAGACTTCTTAACCTCTCTCCAAAAGAGTTTGGTATTCGCCTCGAAGTTCTCCGTCAGCTTCTCTTCTTCTTTCAATTTTATTCGTTCACGCTTCTCTTTCACTAAAGCTTTGGTTTCATTCTTGCAGAGGCGATAAATTTCTTTCTTCATCTCTTTCATACTGTCATTCTGTTGCAAGGAAGCAACATAATCCAGCCAGGCTTTTCTCTTTCTCTCTACGCTGGATTTAACATCCGCGTCCCACCATTCATCACCTTTCGTTGTTATGTGCCTCTTCGCGCATCCACATGCTTCTTTTGCGCTTTCCACTATACTTTCCTTCATACTATCCCAGTCATTATCCACATCTAAGTCGGAGAAGTCCGCTTTTGCAAGCCTTTCTTCGACTAGGCGCGCATACATACTCCTTACACTAACATCTTCCAATTTTTCACACTTTATTCTTTCAAGCTCCCCGAAATTGGTACGCACTCGCCAGTGTCTCCACTTCTTGAAAAGGCCCACAAACCGGCTTATCACCAGGTAGTGGTCCGTTTCAAGAGTGGGGGATATAGTGGGAGATATTATATATATATATATGTATTGTGTTCCGGCATTAGTGACCAGGTTCCAGTCTCCTTTAAGAGAGCAGCAGCGCATTTGTAGCACCTTTGGTGTTGCAAATGTCCATAGGCGATGGTAACCGCTTTCCACTAAGTGGGCCGTCTGCTTGTCTGCTGAACTCCTGCAATAAAAAAAATATATATACTACAAGACTTGCTTCCCTACAAATATAGAAATAATTTTTAGAAAGATACAAGTTAAAGATAACTTTAATCTTGATGATAACTGAAAAGTAATTGAAAGTCAATATACATTGCAAACAAAATTTTCCTCCACATTTTCCTCAAAAGATATAAAAAAATACAAAGATAATCATAATCTTTTTTTGTGTACATAGATATTAATGACATAATAATGGACTTTAATAAGTTTATTTCTTTAATTATACTTTTATTATCTTTACAGATCTTTATACTTGATAAAAGTATAATTAAATGACCGTGTGTAACTGAAATTCCTGTAATTTTATGACAAATAAAAAGTTCATAAAATAGAATATTATAGATGAGAAGATTTTGCTCTTTGTGGGACTTTATTTTATTCTTTAACTATACTTTTATTATCTTTATACATAATAAAAGTATAAAATAAAGTCGCTTTCTACATTTGTCTGTCTGTATATCAGCAGATATCTGCTAACTCCTAAGCCACACAACAGACTTTTTTTAAGTAGTTTTCACCATCACTTAGATAATTTTTCAAGAAAGTTTTATATATATCATAGCTTTTGCCCGTGGCTTCATTTGCTATATATATAAAACCGAATTAGTTTTTTTATATATTACATTATATTCGTTTTTATTTAAGTAAAATAGAGCTATCTGCCATAATATGTATATTGTATATTATCTAGTATTATATACATGGCTGACAAACACATATTTTGTATATTCCCAAACTAAGCAAATTACACTTGTTTTGCAGGTAATATACATCACTTATTTTGATCAACTGGGGTTATTTTGATTATTATTATTATCTCAATATCATTTTTAACGTAAAAACAATCCTGCTAAAACTTGGTTCTTTTCCTTTAATTTTATGACAAATAAAAAGTTCATGAAATAGAATAGTATACTTAGATGAGAAGGTTTTGCTCTTTGAGTTAATATCCTGTTTATTAGATATTCTTTAATCTGGACCAGTGGTCGGCAAAGTGCGGCTCCAGAGCCGCATGTGGCTCTTTGGCTCCTCAAGTGCGGCTCTGGCACAAATATCCACGGAAGGCGCAATAATAAGTCTTCTTGATGAGAACTTGGAATCATGACTAAAATTATAAACAAAAACATTAATGGTCTTTACATATGAAATTGGCGTTTTGTAAGGGAGGAACATAAAGTCGATTTTTTTTAAATATACACTGACGGACTCATAAACTGCATCAAAGTAATAGACGACTTTGAAATAAATATTTTAACCAAGTATGCAAACTTTCTATACAGATTTAAATTGAAACCTCTAGATTGGTTCGTGAACTTTAAAACAGCGTAGGGTCATATCCTTAAGTTTAAGTTTGTGTACTGGAAAGGACCTTAAGACTTTTTTTGAAGAAAAAACAGAAATTTAAGGAAAATTGGTTTAATTAAAAAATTGGTTTTAACAATAGACACAAACTTTATGCAAGGGTTTATTTATGTTTTAATAAGGTGTATTACCTCCACGTGCCCTTATTACGGATTCTAATCGGTTCCGCATAGATTTTATTAGGGTTATTAAAAGATCTTGCGGAATATTGTCCCATTCTTCTGAAAGTGCTGTTCTTAGTGCTGCCACTGTCGTGGGCAAAGGGTTTCTCGCATATACAGCTCTTTTTAAATTGTCCCAAACATGCTCAATGGGATTAAGATCCGGGCTGCGTGCTGGCCAATTCATTGTACGTATCCCAACCTCTTCGCAATATTGTCGAACTTGTGCAGCAGCGTGCGGCCGGGCATTATCCTGCATTAAAGTAAAATTTTCGCCTATGAATCCCATGTAAGGCACCACGTGATCTTCTAAGATCTCTGTTATGTAGCGATGTGCAGTCAAACCCCCTCTATTACCGTTTTGACGGACCATGTCTATGAACACAAGTTCTGTTCGCCCGTTCATCGATATGCCACCCCAGACCATACACGAACCGCCTCCAAAAGGAACACGCTCCTCAATGCAACTTTGAGCATATCGCTCCCCACGTCGACGATAGACTCTTCTGCGACCATCTGCACCATATAAACATGTCCTACACTCGTCCGTGAACAATACGGAGGTCCATTGCTCTTCTGTCCAATTCAGGTGATCACGCGCAAATCTTAAGCGAGCTTGTCTGTGAGCTACAGACAACTTTGGACCATTTGCTGGTCTAAAAGGGGTGATATCCGCTTCCTTTAACCTTCTTCTTATTGTTCGTGCACTCACGTTTACTCCACGCACTTCATTAAGCTCTGTTTTGATGTTAACAGACGTGAGGAAACGATTTCGCAGGGAAGTTGTAACAATAAATCGGTCATCACGACCGGTGGTTGCTCGAGTCCTGCCTGTACCACGTCTCCTTCTGTAAGAACCTGTCTCCACAAACCTTCTGTATATTCTAGAAACCGTAGACTGGTTTAAATTTAAATTTCTACCAATCGTTCGTTGATCCAAGCCCTCCCGCACCAATGCTACAATTTGAGCCGCTTGTTCGGACGAAGTATCCATATTATGGTTCAAAAACTCTCGATGAGTTAAAAAACTAACCCAACAATTCTGCTGGTAACAATAATTCAATTGACAAAAGAATAAAAAATCAATGAGAATCAATTTAAAACTTTGCTATAAATAACACGCAAATCTGATACTACGAGTAAATTTTCTTTTCCCGGCTATATTCATTTGTTTTACTGCAGTTCTATTTTTAAATTTTCCTTTTTTTTTGAGATTAAGAGCCAGTCTCTCCATATTTATATAATTTAATCTAAAAAGTTTGCATACTTATTTAAAAAAATCATTTCAAAGTAAGGACTGATCTGGGCCAGTCGTTTCGTAATAACGTCGACTCTGTCCGTCAGGACGTTACGCGGTCGTCGAACAAGAACCTTTCGACGAGGCTTATAATTGGACGCGGACACGACGAGCGGATTTCGATGGTGCGGCGCGAGATCGAAATACTTACGCGAGAGCGACGTAATGTAGTTTTTGATGGAGGGAAGCTCCAGATCGCGGTGGAGGTCGACGTTACGCATATAGAGGGGAGCACCGACGGCTCTGCGCATGAATTTATTCTGCACGATTTGCAGTTTATCTAAAAGGGCAGGCTTGGCATGGCCGAATACCACACTCGCGTATGTCATGATCGGGCCATTTTGTAAACTGAGTGACGCAAAGGAAAAACCAAAAGAGGAAAAAACAAATGAATTACGGTTTTCAAAACACAAAAGCATAAGTAAATAGCTGTATAAATTTGAAATTGGAATTCCTAACCAAAGAGGACATATTTAAGATCAAAGTGGCCAGTACAACAAAACGTCAACTTCATATGTAAGGACCTAATACAAACCGGACTTACTCAAACTTGCATCTCGCAAGCGCATTGTTTGCATTAATAAATGTTCATTAAGTATGAAATTTAGTTTTATCTAGTGTACTACTTATTTAGTGTAATAAAACTTTACTAAACAAGCAGATTTCGCTCCGATTTTTTTTTTAAATTATTGTAATGTTCACATATTTTGGCTCTTTGGCTAAAAGTTTGCCGACCACTGATCTAGACCAATGACAAGAAATACTATTCTTTTAAGAAACAATTAACAGATCTTATTTTAGTCTAAGAGACTGAAGATGACCTTTACTCATATGATAACCAGATGAGACACATTTTTTATCAAATTATGTTGATTTATAAACACGCCTATGATAGCTTGCCAATTGAAAAGTGTTCACGGATATTTTTAATTAAATTAATTTCAATCAATTATTTTTCACAAACTTAGCTCTTGTTAACTGAACAAATTTAGTGATTTTAACTGATAATTTTTAACATGGAGAATATGCCTTGGTTAGGCTTGCCTACTTACGTGGGACACTCAGAAAATTTTGCGAAAATAAAATAATAATGTTCTATACTTATGTAAATATTTTTTCAACACACTTGCTCATAAAGTGGCTCTATGGTCACCGCAATTAGGCACAAAATGACACCCATTATCAAACTGTGAGTAAAAAACATTATAACTCACTAGTGAGTTATAGATTTTTTTTTTAAATTTTGTTGGTTGAGTTGCTTTGTTCTTAAAAAAGTTTTTATTAAAAAAAAAAAGATCGTGTTCTATAGAACAAATAAATTAATGTTCCTATTGCTTGCTTATTTCATGCAACTTCTTATTTAAATAGATAATTTTAACTCGTACGTGTTTAATAAATAAAACTTTTACTCATATATAACTTTTTTTTTAACACACTTGCTCATAAAGTGGCTCTATGGTCACCGCAGTTAGGCACAGAATGACACCCATTATCAAACTATGAGTAAAAAACATTATAACTCACTAGTGAGTTATAGATATTTTTTTAAAATTTTATTGGTTGAGTTGCTTTGTTCTTAAAAAAGTTTTTATTCAAAAAAAAGATCGTGTTCTATAGAACAAATAAATTAATGTTCCTATTGCTTGCTCATTTCATGCATCTTCTTATTTAAATAGATAATTTTAACTCGTACGTGTTTAATAAATAAAACTTTCACTCATATATAACTTTTTTTATCTACTAAATAAAATGAGTTTTTGTTGTTATTTTATTCACAAGTGTGTTGAAAAACGTCGTATGATACACGTGTGTATTGATGATTACCGTCCTCGGCTCTCTTAAGACCCTCGCCTACGGCTCGAGTCTCAATGGCGCCTCGGCGGTAATCACCAATGTTACACACTAGTACCATAATGTACTATTTTATTAAATCTTTTCAAAGTACTGTCCATCAGCCTCTATGCAAAGTTTCATGCGTCTGAATCAGTTTTCGAAACACTTTTTCCAGTCCGCCTCAGACACCTCGTTTACAGCTTATACGAACGCTGAAAGCGCATATTCCGGCGACGAAAATTGTATCCCTTTGAGTTGTATTTTTATTTACGGGAATAAAAAGAATTCACATGGTGCTGGGTCAGGACTGTAAGGAGGGTGACCCAAGGATTTGGCCGGCGTGGTGTCCAGGAAGTCCTTCGTTTTGAGCACGGTATGGGAGGGCGCGTTGACGTGATGAAGCAGTAGCCCGCGGAGCCCTGTGTTTGGTCGCTCGTGGCTTACAACAGAGAAAACTTCTGCCAATCATTTGGTAGTATACCGTTCGGCGTTGATGCTTCTTTGCTTCCGTAAAGGAATTGACACCAAGTCGCCAGTCAAATTGAAAAAACTCGCGATCAAAATCTTTCCCCCGCTTCTAGATCGCTTCACTTTGGTAGGCGTTGATTCGTTTTTAAACACTCAACTATCGACTGGTGTTTCGTTTCTGGATAGTATTGTTAAGTCCAGGACTCATCACCTGTAATGATGTAAATACACCGAGACGAGCCTGCTTCGATTTTGTTTATCATATCACGGCACCATTCCACCCGGGCCTGCTTCTGGCCATCGGTGAGGTTGTGCGGCACCCAGCGTGAAACTATCCTCCTCACGCGAAGATGCACGTGTAGAATCTCGTGAAGGCTTCCGGATCCAATCTGCAGTAAGTGCTGAATCGCTTGATACGTAACTCGCCTATTGTCTTGGATTAAAGTTTCACTGCTAGCTCATTTTCTTCCGTAACAGCCGTTAAAGGGCGACCAATTCTTTCTTCATCCTCCAAAGTTAGTCGACCGCGCTTGAATTCGTTGTACCAACGATACACGGTTACTTTAGAAGGGCCTTCATCCATGCATGCCATTTGAAGTCTATCGTACGATTCGTCCGGTTTCAGACGAATTTAAATTAGCTCGCAAACAATATGGAGGGAAATTTTGAAATTGGAACGTACCTAAGTCTCACATATAAAAAGCTTATTTCGCAATACTTTGTGAGTAGCCTGGTATTTCTGCTCATAGCTACCTGGCAAGCAAGTATGAAAGGGTAAGTTCATATAGGTAACTCTGTTAACCAATTAATATTGGTAGCATAAGAAAACTAATTTAAAGATAATTACAAAAATAACCAAAATGAATATATAATATTCAAAAATAAATTTGCAGGCAAGCCCGCGTGGGCTTGCCTGCAAAATTAGCAGCTGCACACTGCATGTCCGTTGAATGTGACCGAGTGCGCATGCCCTGTTACATGCGATTAAGAGAAACAGATTTATAAATTAATATAATTTGATAAAAAAATATGTCATCTGGTTATCAGATGGGTGAAGGTCTATCTTTACCGTCTCCTCTACTGTTTATAAAACAGTCATTTATTAAATTTTCTGCACATACGTAATGGGACCTATCTCGTCACACATTTAACAAGTTCTGATAGACGTGATCATTTTTGATTCAAGGTCATATCCATTTTGCCCATCTTGCTATGATTTAATTACAATATATTATTGATACACATAGAACTTAATGAAATCACAAGTCATATGAAAGCTTTACACAGGACACTATTTAATGACGTTTAAATATCTTAGACAACGTAAGCCACATCTAAAAGCAATTTATTTTATCATTTTTAAATAAATACATTCATTTTTTTTTCATTTTCATTTATCCAAAAATTTATCTTGTTAGAAAAAACAAGGTATAACTGAGATACTCTTTATTAACTAATGAAACGAAGCCACCTAGATTTTGTAAGAGCATTGCAAATTATGATATTTCAATAACAAGTAAAATAATGTATTAATTAATTATAGTTTAAACAGAAATTAAAATTATTTCCTTCATGATATTTTAAAATTGTGCTGCTAACATAGTATTTGAAGCCACCCCCTTGCCGCCGCCCCCCCCCCCCCCCGCTCTTTTATATGAACATTGTTTCAGAATTATTGTGATATGTCCAAGTAATAAATGATTATAATGAATATTAACATACTACACCACACTCATAGGAACTTTTGTTCAGTATCTCGCGACAACTATCCTATTATCTAGGAATAAAAAATATTTTAATAAAATTATGTCAATGGAAAAATATTTCGGAAAAAAATTATGCAATAAAATTTTGTTTAAAAAGAATTCAAGAAATAACAGCAAAAAAAATCAATAAAATGATGTTAACAAAAAATATTTCCAAAAAAAATCATTCAATAAAATTTTGTTTAAAAAAATATCGATGTTTACTTTGTTTTGTAGTACCACGCGGCCGCAACGCTTTTACGTGACAGAAAAAAATCATAATACCCCCGTCTATATAGAAGTTTCAGTTCAAAAAGTATATTATGTTTGTCCCCACTATTGACTGTGTACAATAATTGATTCATTCAGCTTGTAAGCTTTGCATATAAAATATAATTGCAACTTACAATACTTGTAATGAGATGTTATTATTAATTATTTCAGGTTTCAGTGGCATTACTGTGAGTGTGATTTTATTATGGACAACAAGTTTGGAATGGCTGAAAGTGGTCCAATTTGTCTATGGCCTTTACATGGCTACGGAAGTAGCTTACTACACATATATTTATGCACAGGTAATTATATCCAGTATTAAATGTGTGGAACCAAATTAAATTATATTTATTTTCATTCGTACATATTTCTTTTTCACAATTTTTGATATGAAACTGCTAACAACCGTTGAACTGTTACTCGATGAGGCAGAATGTTTACAATATTTGCCACTTGCTACGGAAGCCTAGGGATAATAAGGTAGATGATAGTAAAATCAAATTAGACAATTTTCATCATCTTACCAAATGTTACAGCACATTTTGTACCCGTATAGAAAATTATGACGTCATAATTTTGTACATATAAAAGGAGTCAAATAGCGCATTAATTTAACGTGGTTGAGCAATGCTGGAGTCATTACTTTTATTACAGCTCTTAGGGCCTGCTCGATCGGTGATACCACGCTCCCACAGAATACCGACTTGAAAATTATTTATATCGCGATATTTTCAAAATAATATGATAAGATAATATTTTAAAGCCTATTTTTTTTTATTGCAGGAATTCAGCAGACAGGCAGACGGCTCACTTGATGGAAAGCGGTTACCATCGCCTATAAACATTTGCAACACCAAAGGTGCTACAAATGCGCTGCTTGCTCTCTTAAGGGAGACTGGAACCTGGTCACTAATGCCGGAACACAATTCAAGGTTGTTAAGGCGACATACTTTAGACCAGGGGTGGTTTTACATGTAATCAATTTTAACATTTGTAATTTCTTTTTCGTCTCATCCTTTGTCAAATTTCGGGGCATACTCATATATTGTATGGAACAACATCTATTTACAAGCATTTAGTACTCGCGGACCGCGTTCGTAATACCGAAGTAAGAAAGAGAGTTGGTCTGAAAGAGAGTGTCGGGGTGAAGGTAAGGAAAGGAATGCTCCGGTGGTTCGGGCATGTGGAAAGAATGCATGATGAAAGAATGACTAAACAGATATACAATGCAAAAGTGGATGGATGCAGAAGTCGTGGAAGGCCACGACACACCTTCCATGATCAAATTGATCGTGTACTAGCAGAATGTGATGTCAGGAGCCTGAATGTCAAAGAAGCAAGTGAGGTAAGAATAAGCCTGAATGGCGCTCTGTTGTACGTGCCTACCCCGCAAGGGAACTGGCGTGAAGTTATGTATATAGTTATGTATGTAGTTACTACAATTTTGACTAACGCTAACCTAAAATCTACCTGTGACTACAGTTTTATTATAAGTTGTAATCGTCGCAGAAGTATATACCAATACGTACATGCAGCATTTTTATTGACTTTTATTCCGGCTATTTACCTTCTCTACGATTTTTACCGCTTACTGCATAAAGTCTTCGGCCAGTGTCTTACTCATCATCGGCTCGTCGATGTTCCTCTTTTCTAACTTTGTGCGTAGGGTGAATTCCAGGTTGTATTATAATTTTTTTTGCTTCAGGTGGACCCAGCGAAGTATCCGAAAGTGTCGTCATACACTCGTATAGCGGCACTCACAGGTCGATTCCTATCAGGCGTCAGTTCGCAGCTGCTTATACATTTTGGGGTAATGAACTATAGAGACCTCAACTATATCACACTTTCAGGTATGTTTTAAACCTAATATAATTTTGTAATTAAGAATTTTTATAGGATACTGAAAAGAGATATTTTGCTGTACAATTGTATTTTCAACTAGCTGTGCTCGTGACTTCGCCCGCGTTGATTTTTTTCGCGGACCATAAAAAAATAGCCTAAGTTACTTCTTATTACATCAGTCCCATCGAAATCGGTTTAACAGTTTCAGAGATTAGCCGGAACATCCAGGATAGATAGACGAAAATTTTAAAAATGGCATTTTCGCATTCTCTTCGTCCGAATTATGACCCCCCGATTTTTTCAGATTGTTATTTTGACGTTACAAACAGACACTTAAATTTTATTTATTGATTGATGATGATTATTTATAATTGATGTGCTTAAACTACTGGACGTCGCAGTGGCCATAATTGCGTTAATGATGAATCATGTTTTTGTCTACGAAGTTTCACAGAATTGGAGGCATTTCATGCATCACAAAGCTGGCATTTGTTATTTTTAATTTTATTACAGAACTAACATTAAGTATGGCTCATCTTCGTAGATAAAAAAATTTATATACATCCTTTTTGCATTTCAGCACAAATTTTGGCGACATTCTGGGCGTTTTGGTTACCCCCAGTACAATATGGAATTTACTTTCATCGGCGAAGCGTAGACAGACGAATTTCTATTGATAAGCAACAACCACTACAATCCAATAAAGTAAGAACATTTATTATTATGTTTGGCACATTGCCATAGACAAGTTTTAATTGTTGATGTGAAATTCGCTACAATGGCAGTCAAAGAAACTGAGTACATACAGCCTTGTCAGATGTATAGTAAGAAACTTTATTTTATTTTCTGACACAATAATTTACAAGTGATATAAGACCTCTTGTGATGTGAGACTGGTGCCCATTGTAGATCTGTGTAGATATGTATTACAGGTTACCAGTGCTCCACTCCATGGCGAAAAACAAACTACATACAAATTATAAGGAAATGTGTGTGCGTGTGCGTGTGTGTGTGTGTGTGTGTGTGTGTGTGTGTACATGTGCGCGCGTACATGCACATGTATGCATGTATGTAATAATTCTAATTAGGATAAGACATGTATAAATAGACTTATTATATTGTTAATTAATAGTATTAATAGTGAATAGTATTATTTTAGTACTTCTTCGGGAATGTTAGTGCCACCCCAACGTGGCGAAGCCCACACGTTTCCACCAGGTTTTCCCCGCGGTGGCTTATCCTCAATCGGATTTCCACTAGTCAAAAAAAGGTTTGATTGATGATGACTTAAAACGCATATCAATTCTATAGGAATCTGCATTTTTTATATTCTGTAAGGCATTAACAGATTAGGCGGATAAAAATTACACCGAGCGTGACGTCCGAATTTAAATCTCGTGCGGAATTAATTTAATCGAGCACTCTATGATAAAAATCGCGTCAAAACATTCGTACGGCCTTACAGAATTTTGTTTTTTTTTTTTGTAGCGATCGTTTCGCTCGGACGTTGTGGAGGCGTCGCAGCTGATATACCGGCACTCGCGCGCCGCGTACACGCGCCCGAAGGTGCTTGCGTGGTCCATACTCTACGCGTGCTCTCTAGCGCTCTTCCTGCAGGTCCAGAACTACGTCCAACTGCTATGGATGGAAATACAGGACCAGTCTGATCAGGTTCGTGGCTTTGTATTGTGTGCTTGCAGTTTCGCCAACACTCATCAGAGAACGCGCGCCATATTAATAGCGATGCGGACACCTGCTACCATAAATTCTAATATTTTTACTAGTTTTTAACCGACTTGAAAAAGGAGGCGGTACTCAATTTAGTTGGTATTTTTTTGTGTTTGTACCAACACCGATTACGCTGAGATTTATGATCTGATTTACGTGATTCTCTAGTTTGATGCGGAATAGTTGTCATTTGGTCGCTTAAAACTTTAACATAGTTTGGTCCAGTAGTTTTAATTTTATGAAAATTTTCCTTTCCCGTTTCTTGGGACCTATATTTTTTAAGGCGCACGACACCTTTCGCAGGCCTACCCATAGCTAGACACTAAAAAGTAACAAATAAAAAAAAACTTCGTTTAAAAAAACCGACTTCAAATACTAAAAAGTATAAAAAAACTTAATAAAGATTTTTGACTAAGAATTCATTTTTTATGGTTTACTTGGCACCGACTTCAAGATGTAGAAAATTTTATATTATTTTGTCTCTTAATAAACTAAATAAATTCTTAGTAAAAAATATTTATTAAGTTATTTATACTTTATTAATTTTTGAAGTCGGTTTTTTAAACGAAGTTTTTTTTTAAATAAAGAACAGGCGTTTAAGTAACATCTTATCATCTTACTTATATACTGCGTTCAGACATTCGCGCGAGTAAGATGAAACGCGAGGTGATCTTCGCGACGAGTGTGTAAGCGGTGCGCTCCAGACTCCCATCGCGCCTCGTCCCGCACTTGTAGCAACAACGAAAGCGCTAAATGGCATCAGAATGTGATTGTGTTCTACTTATGACGTCGATGCAAGTTGAAAAAGTTAAATAACATTAATTACTAGCAAAAAGCGGTACTTTAGGGGGCTCGTGAAGTTTTCTACCCAGTAATAATTAATTATTTATTTGTGCTTAACCAAAAAAATCCAGTGTATTTTTAACTAAACAACATTCTGTTTACATCGATGTTAGTTGTTTAGTTTTCGAACATATGGCGTTATTAACTGGACTGTTACTACAGTCCAGTTCATATTACCATTTTCTATAATATTACACACGTCTTATTGGTTTTAAAATTTTCTATAGATGGCGTCAGGAATACAATATAATTCTAATTAATAAGAATTGTTATATCTTCTATTTTTTTTTTTTTATAAAATAATGTTTTTATAATAGATGACACATCTAGAAATAAATTGAATTTACTATGTCAAAGCCCAAATCTGAAAATGTGATAATCTCAGTAAAGTTTACCACAAAATCCATAGATTGTGAAATAAACTCTATCTCACAATCTATGGATTTTTAAATTATAGATTATTATTTGAAAAGTGGTTAATAATATTTATTTCATGATATTTTAAAAATTAAATGATAAGATGTTATATTAACGCTTGTTCTATAATATGTAAAAATATTAGAAAAAATAATATTTTCAGGCCGCATACAACGGGGCAGTGGAGGCAGCCCTAACACTCTTAGGGGCCGGGGGCGCTTTCCTCGCTTCGATACTATCACAGCCGGGGTTGCCAGCGCCCGTGGCCGCCGTACAAGGTGTTGCTATGTTCGTCGCTACGTTCGTGCCAAACGTGTTGGTGTCGTACGCAGGTTACATCGTCACGGGGTTGCTGTTTCATTACACTATAACTCTTGCCAGGTGAGTTTCTCGGAAATATTTCAAGTAGTAAATAGCCATGAAAAATATTGACTATTACATAGCCTAACGCACTTCTTCTTTCTTAGGAATCATTTTTGACATAGCATTGTCAGAATCTGTCAGATATATAGAATATGTGATGCATTGCATTGCATAGCTATCTAGTGGCGAATTGTAGCAAAATAAATATCTCTGACCACATGGTTGCATCCAGGGATAACTCCTTATTCTTCCTCACCATCCTCACCATCGAGAAAATAGTAAATTTTCAAATGAAGAATATGTAAATAGTAGAAAAACTCACATTATGTTGTATACTGTCATTGCAAAATACATAGGTGAACACGACATAAAGAAAACCACTTTAACTTAATTCAGTAACTTTAACTTGCCTAATGAAATCCTAGTGAAGTGTGTGAACCCCGGGGGACGAGTGCAATGTGGCGGTGGATTGGTGGCGAGATAAGTTTCCCCTTGCTTCTTCTTCCGTCCCTTTGCCTTCTCCCGGCCATCGCTGCGCGCTTGCACCACATGTGTACCAAATTTGATGATGATCGGTTGAGTAGTAAAGGAATGAAAGCGAAGCAAAGACACTCAGTTTTTTTTTAATTGCACGAGTTCAGCATACAAACAGACGGCTCATCTGATGGAAAGCGGTTACCATCGCTTATGGACATTGCAATACCAAAGGTGCCACCAATGTGCTGTCTTTTTCTTTCTTATTTTTCTCCAAAGGGAGATTGGAACCTGGCTACTAATGCCATCTGCATTTGTAATATTAAGGTAATTAAAACCATGTTTAAACGGTTTTAAGCGCGGCATTTTATTTGATTTTTATTTTGACCTTTCAACCGCATTAAACAGTTTTAAATAGTTAAAACTATGTTTAATGCGGAACACATAGGTGTTCTAGTAGCTAAACTTAAGAAAAATCTTTACTAATTAGAATATCATCATCTGTACATACAGTTGATAATTATGTGTTTTACATATCAATAATTATGATTAATCTTGTTTTATTATACCAAATAAAGTTGTGAATTTTTAATTTGATTCCCAACCTCTTGAATTGTTACTCAATTTTTTTATTCTAGCCTTTTAGAATTCACATTTCAGACTCATTTACATTGATATTTGTGATTATCGACTTCTTTTCATTTATATTTTTCAGTGCAAAAATCGCAAGCCAACTGAGCGACGAAAGTTGTTTCGGCTTGATATTTGGCATCAGCACCCTTCTAGGCACAGGCCTGCAATCCATCTTAACATTAGTCCTTATACAAACACTTGAATTAAGCATAACGGCGCAGTATTATTCTGTTAGCGGTCTTTATATGCTATTGGCGTCGTGTTGGTTGCTGGGATGGATGGTCCATATGTGTAGACAGAAGAAAAACTTAATGATTAGTAATAAATAGGTGGTCATGTATGTCTAGGAAGTATATATTTGTAGACTAACTGCCGTTTTCAGTATTCTTTCTACTATTGCAGGGTTAATATGTCGTAATATCTATTCACAGACAATATATAGAATGGTTGTCGAATAAAACCGAAAACTGTCAAGTTTACGGCTTAGCTGTCAGCTATCCCCAACAACTTGCTAGCCGGTTTATGGTTGTCGAATATAACCGAAAACGGACAAGTTTACGGATTAGCCGTCGACAATCAGTTAACAAATCGCTCACCCATTAGCTAAATAGCGATCATCTGGTTATTTAGCAAGCTCAAAACCAGATGATGGTTGTTTCCTTATTTGATTCAATATCCATTAGTTGGATGGCTATATTTTTCAAATTTCAGTTGGTTACCATTACTGGTAGTCACTATAAAGATTAGGGTATAAATATATGTACATTAAATTTGTGAACCAATCTACTTGGACATGTAATGTATTAAAATGATTATATAAATAACTTTTTAAATAGGTTAGTGACTGAATATTTATTATAACGAATTTTTTTTATTTCCAGTGAACTACTAGTGATTTATAGATTAGCTTGAAATGTTAATTCAGAAAATGCAAAGCATTTAAAATTTAATGTGTTAGAAGAAATGCAGCTATATTATCTGTGTCTCATTATTGTAAATGGAAGCATTGGCAATATTGTGAACAAAGATGTTGGCTGTGTTTTAATCCTATACGAACAAACCTACTATCATAGAAAAGAATATTGTACTCTTTGTTAAAGTTTGTGTGAATACCTATTATTGATTTTTTTATATATTGTACTTAATTTTGTTATAATAATAGTAGACTGTGATAAGTATTTAGAAAAAGAAGAGATATTTATGTATTCCTAAATTAAGGTTGTAGGTTTCTGTGTAATATTTTGACATGACTGTGTAGAAAAATTAGACTCCTGGAGTTTGGACTTGGAAAAACTATATTTTATTTACAAATGTTAAACATTTATGATATTTAAAATTGATATTGGGATCTCTATGAGTTGCATTGCATTTTTATTTTTCAATTTGCAAGGATATGGTTGTTACCAAAATATACTATACTTTTGAATGTATTTTGTTTTATTATACTATAATCAATATTCTGTTAAAGACATGTTGCAGAAGCGGTTGCCTAAGGCGCAAAAATAAAAGGAGTGTTTGATTTTACCTAGCACACTGGTTCTAACAAAACTTCTACTAAACTTTTTATGATTCCTACTAAATCAAAGCTACCATAGAAAACTGGAGTAGCTGGAGTAGCTATTAAAAATAATAAATACAATTACTTTTTTATTGTAATAAAATTATATTTAAAAGATATCCTTTTTTACGTATTACATTTAATATAAAGGGAAAGAAACAAACAAAATATAATTCTTGATTTTTTTTAGTGCATATTTCAGTGTTATGTGTTTTGGTTATACGAATATGTGAAAATAATTATAGCCACTTGCAAAAAAATCTGAGAAATAAATTCTGGCCAGGGATCATGCATAGACAGCTGTTTTGACTAATGTTTGGTTCCTATATCTGACTAAACCATTCTTTTTATTATTATTTATTAAAATGTAAAGACGATGATGAAAGATCCAAATATACACATTGGTGGAAAGGCAACTTACGACTCGAGATTACAGATGTGTAAAATCCAGCTGGCACAAGAGTTGCTTTTATACCATTCCTAAAATGGAGGAAAGCTCTGAACTTTGGTACTAGGACATATACAGGCTGATATTATTATCATAGTTTCCAAGGAAAATAATAAGTGTAATAATAATATATTTTATTTATTCTAATATTTACATATAATTTAATGTCTTATTTAATTCTAATACATGTACTCAGTACTTCTAGTAAATTTTTCAAACAATAAAATACTAGTTTCTATTTCTATTACTTATAAGTTGCTAAAAGTAATGAGTATTCATGCATGCTTATATATTGATATGTATGATTGGAATGTGTCAAATAAATATTTGAAATAATAAGAAACAGTACAATTTTCCTTTGGTCACAACCTTAAAATTTTTATGGCTTATATTTTACAACAGCTCTCAGCTATAGAATCATAGTCATCTTTTGATTTTTTTTAAATTCTTTTATTGCAGAAGTTCAGCAGACAGGCAGACGGCCCACTTGATGGAAAGCAGTTACCATCGCCTATGGACATTTGCAACACTAAAGGTGCTACAAATGCGCTGCTGCTCTCTAAGGGAGACTGGAACCTGCTCACTAATGCCAGAACATAACTTTTGTTGTTGTTATTGCGACATACTCTAGACCAGGAGTGTTAGCCATCCAGTCGGGCAAAAGCCCGACCTGGCCTTTATTAGGAAAGCTTTTTTTACTTTATAAATAAAAAATTCTGCCCTAAGCAATGGCCAATCATAAATAATGTCAATCATAATATTGGTGTCAATGTAGAACCTTGTTGATTTTGTGATTTCATAGCTTTTATATGGTTTAAGATTTGTAGAGAGAACTTTTGTATTTTATGTTAGGCGAATGACATGTGTGATTTATGAACATATGTTATGATATAATGAGGTCTAATGGAAATGAAGGAGTTGCATTAATTGCAAACACATACTACTTTTTTTTGTTACATTATTTTGTCATCAAAATTGTGATATTGTGTCTCATCATCATCCTGTTAGAATTGCATTGACAACAGAAATAATATCAAAAAATGTACAAGGTTCTCCAATGATGCTGACAGTATGTAGGGCTAATTTATCTAAAATTTGATAGAAGATATAACATAGATAGGGTAAAAGACATTGTTAGCTTTACCTATATTGCAGGGGGTGTGGTGCAGCACAGCTCTATATAGCCTTACTACTGATGCTACCAAGCTGAAATATATGTTTCGGAGGCATGAATATAAAAAATAATTTCAATTTAATAATTTTAATTACTTTATGTCTTTCACTTCACCATTTTTAGGTAAATTAGTCCCATTATTTTTATTGCTAGTCGAGTATCAATACAATTTCAGAGCTCAGTTAGCCAAAACAATTTTAAATCATACTAGTTTTATTCTTTGCTTAAGTTTGCCTCAAAACTAAATGCTGTTCAAAAATATAAATCTCAGGAATGTTATTCTTACTTAAGATTTTTTTTCACTTGTACCTTTGTGGGTCTGCTTCTATCCATTATGCTCCTGTGGCTTTTAACAATTATTTAATATAATAAGAATGAAAGAACATATTTGAAAATAAATATTTTCAAAACTGTATGTCTACTGTTTTAAAACAATAAGAATACTGTTACACTTGGTACACCTGGTCAAACAATCCCAAAATATAATAAATGTTATACAAAAAAGGAGAAATGACCACAAAATTAAAATATTTGTATAATAATTATTTTCTAGAACACTTCACAGGTGCTGTACGGTTATAGGGCACATTTATATATTATTTGAGATATAAAGTGAATTTTGGGTGTTTATAGAAAATAACCATGAAGGCTAAGGCAAAAGTTCCACTTCGCTTCACTCCCGCACCTACTAACCTATATTAAAAAAAGTTTGGATATGTTCATAATAAATAAATATGCCCTATAACTATACCCCACCTCACTTCATACTTATTGCAGTGTCGTAGAGTGTTTACATTTACAACTATTAATATATGGAAATAATAGTTTACTGCCCCTAGTAAAAAATGTATGTTTATGAAATACAACTCAATTTAAAATAAATTTAATCTGTACTGAGCAGCAAATTTGAATTTAAGACTTTTCTAATTAACTGCAATCTATTTACTATGTAAATAATTAATACTCCAGTTGTTACGCATACTGCATGGAGCTGGGTCTCGTTTTCACGTACACGTAGAAACAAATCAACAAGAAAATAACAGCACAAGTTGGTAAAACAATAGTATGAATCTGCTGACGCATTTTGGCGAATTCCTGCTTTCTTTCACGTTTCTGCCTTGCCGTCTCCTTTACTGGACCCTTAAGCTTTCTCATTGTTTCAGTGAAGAAGAGAAATTTCGCAAAATTCACTCAAAAAGTTGCTTTACAAATCGCAACGTTTATTAAAGAAGGTTAAACTTATTCATTTATACCTTCAGGGAAAGTTAGTTTTGGTTAAACAGCCGGCGTTTTCTCTTCACTACCTATATTTTATACGATTCCAGTTAAAATAATTCCACGAATACAAAAACACGTCACATTAACAAGATTTATATATATCTATATATATATATATATATATATATATATATATATATATATATTATCTATGGTCTAGATCTTTTTTATGTTTAAGGATTGGCAACTAGGCCTTTAAGCCAGGCGCCGTTATATTGTAGGCTACACAATCGACGTCATTCAACGGAGTTCCTGTGAAAACTCGAAAGGCCACATTTGGCTATATAGTTCACATTTCTCGCAAAAACAAAATTACTACTCAAAAATTATCAATATCCTACAACTATTGTTCATTTTAGAGTAATTTTACACATTTTTAGAAAATAAAACTGCACAGCACAACGTCTCCTTTCAGTTCGCGCCAAAAACTCCTGAGGTCTAGATCATATTGTCAAAACCAGAGATCACATCATATAAAACGTCATGTTTCTGAATTTTCCCAAACAAAGGAATTTATATTTGTTGTATTCACTTTTTTTTAATATGATCACCTTATTAATTTTTAAGATCATAGTTCGTTTTTAAACGAGGAGTTATGTTTTCCTGCACAGATTACTATACATTATTATGATTGGTGTTTGTGATAAAATCTTAACTGTTAAGTGAAATGTGCCTGTTCGAGTTGCCGTAAAAACGCCCCGCTCCGTTTCGTGCCCATTAAAAACCTATTGACAGTTTGGTTAAGGTTTTTCTTGAAGATTACCTATTGTATAACTTGAAAATTATAGAACTTATAGTCACCGATGTTGTCGGTGTCTATACTCGATAAGAAAACAATCACTTTGTCGTTAATCTTTATATTTTTGCATATAGTTAAATAAACATATCACATTGCAATGGTAATACAAATTATATCAATTAATGCGTGTGGCTTAGTGGATCTTCAGCTACAAAATGGCAGCCACACATCTTTTGTTGCCAGAGTGTAATTTTAAATGGCTGGCTTGGGCACATGGCCCAACGCCACAAACTCTTGACACTGGATCATAATTTTATGAATACGTGAAATATATTCAAATGTCTTTAGACTGGAAAGATAACAAATCATTCAAAGCTGTTATAAAAAAGAAAAGCAAATTTGATTGTCTATTATCAAGGTTTTTTTAGCGGGAACTAAAGGGTAATGTTTGCTGTGGGGTTTAATTTTCTAAAAAACGTCAAATATTGCTTTATAATGAACTACTTTAAAGATATTGATAGTTGTTTACATACATACATAACTTCACGCCAGTTCCCTTGCGGGGTACGCACGAACAACAGAGCGCCATTTAGGCTTATTCTTACACACCTCACTTGCTTCTTTGACATTCATAACTCTTATCATGCACGCTCGTCTGTTCTTAAGGCTCCTGACACAAGTTGTAGTTGTTTACAAACATGTATATTTGTAAGAAATATTAACTGTTTAGTCGAATATGGCCTTTCAATTTAACACAAGAACTTCGTTTTCAAGGCTGTATGGCCTATAGTCTTTTTCCTGCTATTAACGCGAATAAAAAAAATATAAATAAATGCATGATGAAAGAATGACTAAACAGATATACAGTGCAAAAGTGGATGGATGCAGAAGTCGTGGAAGGCCACGACACACCTAAATCGAGGCGATCAGGAAGCGGGAAACCGCCTCCATGATCGCCGTCTGGTCTCAAGAGCTCGACAACCCTGCGGCCTATGGCGGCTACACGGTGGATGCAATCAGGCCACAGCTGACGGAATGGGTCAACCGCACCAGCGGCACCCTGACCTTCAGGACGACACAGATACTTACCGGACACGGATGTTTCGATAAGTATCTGTGTCGCATTGTGGGCTGCTTGCCTTCCCCGGACTGCCGCCAGTGCGGCGCGCCCGACACGGCGTTACACACGCTTGTCGAGTGCGCCGCATGGGCGCCGCAGCGTTTCGAACTTGAGACGCACGTAGGTCCAGTCGACTCGCTCTGCGACTTGGTCAAGGCCATGCTGCAGAGCAGCGACAATTGGGGGGCTGCGGTTACTTTTTGCGAGACAGTAATGTCACTCAAGGAGGCCGCAGAACGAGACAGGGAGAGAAGTCCTGCAGCGCGTGCCAATGCGTCTTCTCGAGGTCGCCGGCCTTCAGCTGGCACCCGGAGAGGCAGGTACGCGCATTACTTCCCTCCCTGAGTTAGGTTCCGTTTACCGCGGGGGGCCTTTAGCTTGCTAGGAAGAGCAAAGGACCTTCTACCCCCGCACAACGAAGTGGGGTGTGTTCTCCCAGGGCACACTCCAGGCACTTTATTGCGCTGGATCGGCTGGGCGTAACTATGTTCTAAATCTCAGCCTTTCCAACACTATAATAGGGACGCGACATATTGTTCTATACGTACAATTGCTTATACAAATAGCATCCATTTTGAAGGCACACACATAAACATATATCTATCTCGTTCTTACTCAGCACTGTAACTCGCAGGAAAACAATATAACAGTATTTCAGTGCGTACATAAAGTGGAACATGAATATACGTAAATACCTAATGAGGCCGAAAATCCGCCATGTTTAGTGCACCAAATGTCATTATCAGTCAGTGCACCCGGTACTTGTCCTGTCAAAAAGTCGTGGTATAAATGAAAATAACTAATTATCTTTCAATATTTTGCTTGTGATTTAAAATAATTGAAGCCAAATATAAATAATTACGTCGCAGATATGTCCGTGTGCAGTGTAATAGGGTGCGGCATAAGAAAAACACCAAATCAGTCATCTTTAACCATACACAGGTACGCTGTAAATAACATTAAAAATATTGCTTATTGTTAATGTTTCCGGGAAAATAAAGGAAGATTTTCATTATAATTAGCAAGGTTCTTATGTGCAGTTATAGGTCATGAATGGATTTAACTTATTTAACTATATTTTTACGCTTAAATAATGTTAATTTATTAGCTGGGGTTGTACATTATTTATCGACTTTGATATCGATATAATATGATTGCTTATATAAAATTTCTTATTTTATCATGCTACCCCGCTTAAAACATACAAAAATAATAATTAAAACATATTTTATAGGATCCCAAGAAATGAGCGTATAAAGAAAAAGTGGCTGGAAGCCATTGGAATGGAAAATATAAAGCCAAATGCAAAATATATTTATATTTGCTCGCTACATTTTGATGATAAATGTTTCAACAAAACTCTGGATGTGACTCGACTACGAGATGATGCCGTGCCCTTCAAATTTGTAAGAGTAAGTTAATACTGTATATACTTTTATAGTTAGTATTGATATACTTTTTTTAAATTATATACATATTTTAATACATACATATTATTTTATAACAAAACGTGCTATAAAAGGATCAAAATTAATATACAAGTTTTGTATGGTGGGACGATGATCAGCAGGATAGTAGTTGGACTGTCGGCTTATTATATAATTCCTGCTCCGTCTTCGCAGTCGAAGGCCTTAATATGTCTTCTCGTGCCTCTCACACTCATGGAGACTGCTCGTATAATTGAAATTTGTACTTTCACTTTTACCCTTTGATATACTTGTTGCTGCTACCTTATTACTGATATGCTAGTTACTAGTTGTAGTCTATGTCATTCTCATTCTATGTAACCATTTTAGAAAAACTTATGGGTTTTGTGGCTGTGATTCCATCCAAGAAATGTATTTGCCCAATTTGAATAATAATGTCATAATTTAAGCAAATTTTATGAAAAAAATACTGTGGACACAATTATTCTAATCTAATATTTCAATATTTTGCAGCGACATGCCAGCCAACATAAAACTGGCATATTAAAAGAAAATCAGTTGGAAACAATTCCTGTTTTGGCCGGTCCTGACACCTCTACCTTGGTAAATGCTGCACATTTAAGGATTTTGCTGTTCTTTAGCTTCAAGAGAAGATGTTAGATTTTGTATATACAGACTCTTTATTGTGAAGCTATTGAACCTACTTAGATAAAAGTAATATGCTTTGACATCTTTAGAGGAATAAACCAAAACTGATGGTGTCACTTCTTTGAATTTTGTATTCCATGTAAAACATCTAAGGTACAAATAAAACTCATATTATAAACTTATGCCTTTATTAGTTTTACTTTAATAAAAACTATTGTAAATTCGTTAAATTTTTAATAATTAAGTGATTTTAGAGCGTAAGTCATAAGGAATGACGTTTTTTATTAAATAAATGTTCTGTAGGTGTTTTGTTTTTTTTTTTATCACGCGGCCCTTAATAAGTTTAAAATTTGAATCACTCACTTATGATGCAGCGCACCTATCTTGAGGTGCGTTGCGGTAATGTGTTACGGACTTTAGAGTCAGCAACACAATTAAAATAGATTGTAATAGAGAGGTAAGTAGTCTAAACTACTCCGTCTATTTACAATCTAATTAATCTGTTTTGGATATCAAAATAAGAGTACGTGTTTTTCATAGGAAAAACACGTACTCTTATTTTGATATCCAAAACAGCATAGCTAGCTAGCATGCTATCGTTTTATCGCCGACATAAAGCTTCCATCCCTTTCAGGCATATACGCAAGTGCGAGCGAGACGGCAACATACGAAACGACGATAAAATTTAGCATGCTAGAGATGGGCAGATGGCACTGTACTACGCCATATGTTTATGTTTTGTGGTCACTGTGTTGTCAAACAACAACTTTATCAAATCAGTGTAGCAACTTTTAAAAATCGTCATATCGTTTACTTGATAAAGTTGAAACACGAACTTGTCTTAGATTTCACACATCTAAATCAAAGTATCTTTGCACATAACAATATACTTACTTCCTATTAAAGTATAAATTCTACAAATAATTAATACTCAATAATATTGAAAATAAAATGAGCCAAGGACGTTTATCGATAAAACCTAATAACATTAAAATCTTCTGGACAGCACTAAAACCGCCATGTTTAGTGGCCAAATGACGTCACAGTGGCACGCATTTTTTATTGACGTTTCATTTCCATAGGTTTCCTACTTCACAGTAAAAAATCGTCGTAAAACATTACATATACCTGCATCATGGACATGGTAAGAGTTCATTTGTTTTAACTTTAATCTTATTACATCATTAACACATGTGAGTGATTCATGTAGGTATGCAAATTGCTGTGTTTTATTTTTAGGTGAGACTACATACAATAAAATGCAACTCTTGTACAATGTATGCATTATGATTTATGATTACTTTCAGTACTTCATTCTCTTTCTTGATTGCTGTCTGTAATATTAGAACTATGTTCAGTATTTATTTAATTTAAAACTGAACTTAAGTTTTAAAAAGCGTCATAACTGAAATATTGGTTAAATTTTAGCTTAGTAGTCACTGATTTTTAAGCCGTGGGGGGTGGAGGTGGGAGGGGGGAGTACTCCCTTCTGTAACCCCTAAGTCCAGGAGACATATAGTTCTTGACATATTAATTTTTTTCATTCATTTGTTTTGTTATAATGCGACGATGGTGATGGTGATTACTCAAAAACAGTTTTAGTGTTTATATATTGAGCATAAGTGTATTCCTAAACACAAATCACACTTTGTTATATACAAAAGTGACATAATCTTGTTTATCTAACATATTTTTGTTTTTTACGCCTTAAGAACAGACGAGCGTGCATGACAAGAGTTATGAATGTCAAAGAAGCAAGTGAGGTGTGTAAGAATAAGCCTGAATGGCACTCTGTTGTTTGTGCCTACCCCACAAGGGAATTGGCGTGAAGTTATGTATGTATATATCGAGGGGTGAAAGGCTATTTGTTTTAAGCGACATTTTGTGACAGAATTGACTTTTTTTATTTTTTATTGCAGGAGTTCAGCAGACAGGCAGACGGCCCACTTAATGGAAAGCGGTTACCATCGCCTATGGACATTTGCAACACCAAAGGTGCTACAAATGCGCTGCTGCTCTCTTATGGGAGATTGGAACCTGGTCGCTAATGCCGGAACACAACACAAGGTTGTTATGGCGGCATACTCTAAACCAGGGGTGGTCACCAACCAGTCGGGAAAATACCCTACCACCTGGCTGTGGGTTGTTTTGTCGCCTCTTACGACAAGCCGCCCGGCCGCAGGAAATTGTATTCTTTCTCCGTTCCTGCACGGATAAAATGGTTGGTTTTCTTGGATCCTAATGTCTCAAACTTAAGGAATTATAATGAACCTGGTTTCCAACTAAAAACTACAGATTGTTTTCTTTTTTAAATATAGTATGTAGTTTACTAATGAAGTCTTTGTGGGTCATTGAAACTTCAAACTCCTCTATCGACACAATTTCGCAAATGTCGCTTAAAACAAATAACCTTAGACCCCTCGATATGTATTTTTGTTTTTCCCATTATTCATTCAAAACTTGTTGGTGGACCCTAAAATGTATGTCCTGCCCCAAATAACAGGTCTAGTGGCTATATAAAAGGGATATATATATATATATATACCCTTAATCACAAGCCACTCTGGCTCAAAGCGCACCTAAAATATACCATATGAGCCTTTTGTGGTAATTATTTATTTTCCATATTAGTTTTAGAAAGATGGAAATAATATATTATGTAGATATTGCATGTGGATACTAAATACTTCATCTTAATTTTTAAATTAAATTATGTTTTGGTTTATGTTTTAGAGTACATAAATAATATGAAATACAAATAATAACAAGATTTTTAACATGTTCTGAATTAATGCTGGTATAATTCACATTTTTTTTCAGTGCAGGAACTGCAAAAGAATACAATTTCCTTCGGCTGGGCTGCCTGTCATAAGAGGCAACATAACAACCCACAGCCAGGTGGTAGGGCATTTGCTCGACTGGTTGGTTACCCCTTGGTCTAGAGTATGCCGTCATAGCAACCTTGAGTTGTGTTCCGGCTTTAGTGACCAGGTTCCAGTCTCTCTTAAGAGAGCAGCAACGCATTTGTAGCACCTTTGGTGTTGCAAATGTCCATAGGTGATGGTAACCGCTTTTCAGCAAGTGGGCCACCTGCCTGTCTGCTGAACTCCTGCAATTAAAAAAAAAAGGAATTACTCCCAAATGCTTTTTTAAATTCAGTTATATGTATTGCAGTGCAGCAGTGTAAGAAAAAAAATATGTATATGTATGTAAATGCCCAAAATATCAAATGGAAAAAAATTCTAACAAAATTTATTATTTTTTTAGTTAGGTGAGCAAGACAGCAAACGCCAAGTTCCTTCAATGTTGCAAACAATATTAAGATATGATGTGCAGGTCACAAAAAAGTTTGTTGATTTGGCACTGAGAACAACAGCACTACGCTCTTTACGCAACCACTCTAAATTTTTGGAGGTAAACAGTTCATTTACGATTGTCAAATTTTAAATGTGCTTGGTCTATTTCTAGTTTTTATCCACGGCAATTACAATTATAATAAGGCTTTAATTTTTAAAAGGCCTTTTTCTAAAACATTTTTATACAGTCACCAAACTTGAAATTTGTAAAGCTTCTTCTGATTTCTACTAGCTTCAATAGATATATAATTATAATAAAACTATGTTTTAACGGTTTTAAGCGCGGTCATGTTATTTGATTTTTCCGATGTTTCGGCCACTTCAGTGGCCGTGATCACGGAAGACAAAGATGTCAAGTGTCAACGAGTATTGTTAAAGTTTTATTTAGCCTACCGCCAACTTATTAATTTTAATTATTTAATTTTAATTTTGTTTATGGTTATTCCTTACTCTATGGGAGCCTAATCTAATTTACTACCGCTTCGCAACATGTTATGGCTTGAAGAGAAGAAGCGGCTACTAGGATGGTGGTGAGACGTCAGTCAGGTCAGTTAGCTACCGTGGACAAATCTTTGTTTCAGAAAGCACAGAAAATTTGTGACGAGAACCACATAGCTGGAGAGCTTCAGCATGTCAAGCGGGTTCTACAATGCAATCAGCTGAAGACTCCACACCAATGTTTTGTGACATGGCTCCAAACCACCTTCAGTTGAGCGGTGCCCTGCTACCCTACCCTACATCAAGGGAGTCACAGACAGAATTGGTCACATCCTCAGGCGAGCTTCAATCAAAACATATTTCAAGCTGCAGAAAAAGATTACCCAATTTCTGAGACCTGTGAAATGCAATATCCCACTCCAGGATGCAGGGGTCTACAAGCTTGATTGTGAGTGTGGATTGTCATACATTGGGCAAACAAAGAGGAGCATAAAAACACGAGTAAAAGAACACATTGCTGACATGAAACACACAAGGTTTACGAAGTCTGCGATCAGTGAACACACACTGAATAAACCCAACCACTACATCAGATTCAATAACCCACAAATCCTTGCGAAAGAGAATCGTTTCATACCTAGAATGATGTGTGAGGCTATTGAAATCAAAAAACACCCAAATTTCAATAGAGAAGATGGTTGGCAAGTACCACCTGTTTGGGATCCAATTATCAAAACTATTAAGACCCAAACCCAGCAAAAACCAGCTGCCAGACCTCAAGACACTGTGAGCTCTTTCTGCGTACAACGGAACACAAACCAACTTGACTGATAATTACTTTTATTTTTCCTTCCACCCATTTTAATATTATATAAATTTATTAGAGCTAGGCATGTTTGCTGAAGAGTTTCTTGCGCCGCTTCTTCTCTTCAAGCCATAACATGTTGCGAAGCGGTAGTAAATTAGATTAGGCTCCCATAGAGTAAAGAATAACCATAAACAAAATTAAAATTAAATAATTAAAATTAATAAGTTGGCGGTAGGCTAAATAAAACTTTAACAATACTCGTTGACACTTGACATCTTTGTCTTCCGTGATCACGGCCACTGAAAAGTGGCCGAAACGTCGGAAAAATCAAATAAAATTACCGCGCTTAAAACCGTTAAAACGTAGTTTTATTATGTATACAAGTCGCGAAAACTTAAGAAAATATTATATATAATTATCTTGAAATACTTTTAGCTTTCCTATACTTATATGAACAAGTAGTCTTATAAAGAGATCACTCTCTCATAAATATTTGTTTATCACTTAAGAGCTGTGGAGCCTTCACCAAACTTCTCTATTATGAGCCAGCTGTTTTACTTCTTCGAACAACAACACATCCATTTTTTTCCTAATTTGATCTATGAATTGTTGCTTTCATTAATTCATTCATTAATATGCTTAAAAAGGTGTTGTGTCTTAACAAATAAATGGTCATACATGAAGATGTATGACCATTTATTTGTTGCAGGGAAGCCCCTTCTTTCCTATTTAGTTATAAAATAAAAGTCTTATTTCATGTTTTTTAAAAATTTAAAATAAATTTAAAATTTTATAAAACTACTATTTTTTAAATTTCTAATATTTATTGTTAGGATTGTAACCTGTTACTTGCTAGTTATTGATTGGTAAGGCTGTGGGTACTTCAACGTGTATTGACATTAAAGTTTGTGAAGCTTGAGTTGTGTTCCTGTGTTCTAACACTGTCCATTTTTAGAGAGTGGCAGCACATTGATAGCACCAACATGAATACAAATGTCCATAGGCGATGGTAACTGCTTTCCATCAGGTGGACTGTCTGCCTGTTTGCTGATCTCATGCAATAAAAATTAGATTGCTTAATGTTTGGAATTAATTAATAGAGTGCTAATTTATACATATACAGGGGTGCCAACTATAGTATACTTTACCCTATATAAAAATGTGTGTATTGCATCTACTAATTAATAGATGTAGAGACATAATATTAATAAAGTTCCTTTTATTCCAGGTGTCATGCCATGGCATAGTCTGGCTAGCTAGTTGGCTTAGTTTTATATGGCTGTTCAATAACAAGGACCTTTATCAATTGCAGGTCAACATTTTCATAGGTACAGTAAATATTATGGGTATGGAAGAAAGAGCATGAAAGTAGAGTAAACGCGGTCGAGATGCGAGCACTGCGCAAAATCTGCGGAGTGACGCTTGCGGACCGCGTTCGTAATACCGAAGTAAGAAAGAGAGTTGGTCTGAAAGAGAGTGTCGGGGTGAAGATAAGGAAAGGAATGCTCCGGTGGTTCGGGCATGTGGAAAGAATGCATGATGAAAGAATGAATAAACAGATATACAATGCAAAAGTGGATGGATGCAGAAGTCGTGGAAGGCCACGACACACCTTCCATGATCAAATTGATCGTGTACTAGCAGAAGGTGATGTCAGGAGCCTTAAGAACAGACGAGCGTGCATGACAAGAGTTATGAATGTCAAAGAAGCAAGTGAGGTATGTAAGAATAAGCCTAAATGGCGCTCTGTTCTTCGTGCCTACCCCGCAAGGGAACTGGCGTGAAGTTATGTATGTATGTATGTTTGTAGTAAATATTATCATTCTATATTGCTTTCCATTTTTTTATAGATTATATTTTGATTGCTACATAATACCCATAGAGGGCCATTGTTTAAGGCACCTACATCTTATTGAAATAACATGGATTCAAATACTGGTCAAAAGAGTATGCTTGCTTAAAAGTAGGTTTTCTAACCTAAAATGCTTAACATCACAACATTACAGTAGAACACTATCTCCTTACATAGGTAAATTATGTTTCTGGTGTATGAACTGGCTTATCAGTGGACAGACAGATTTTTTTTTTATTTGTATTTCACAGTTTATACAAACTTGCAAATGTCTGACAGTCTGACACAAATCACTGCCAGATCAGTAACAAACTACTTGTAGGACACACAAAGAGTATTGTTCTAAGTGTCAATCAAAACCATAGACAAATTGATGTTTCAGAAAAATGCTATAACCATTACACCATATATCAATTAATAATTTGATTCTTTATTTAAAAGGGAACTAACATGGTTCTTTCTTAATTTCAGCCCTCATCCTAGACATTATTGTCATAGCAGTAATCAAAGCCGTGGCAAGAAGACGTAGGCCAGTGCCAATGAACAAGTTACTAGAGGTTGGACCAGATAAATTTTCGTTTCCCTCAGGTCATGCAAGTCGTGCTGTCATGATTGCATTCATTCTTATATATGTCAGTCCAATTTCTATGTTTTTATATCCACCACTCCTGGCTTGGGCAACTGCAGTCTGTATCTCTAGGGTTCTTGCAGAACGCCATTACATATTAGATGTTGTTGGTGGTATAGCCATTGGAATGTTAGAGGGTTTGTTCATGTGTTTAATTTGGTTCTCACAAAGTACTTCGGAAAGCATTCTTTCGACATTGAGTGACGAAAAACGCGATGGTGGTGAATTCCATGTTTGAATTTTTTTATAAGTATTTATTTTCATAATGCATGTGGTAGTTCAGGACCGACTTTATCTGAGGCTGCAGGGGATGCATGGCACCTGAGTACTAGGACCTAGTCGCCGCAAGCCAATCGTCATATACCTACGTACACAAACCATGCGTAATCTGTTAATTTTAAACAGGTAGTTTGCCAACTTAAAACCAGAAAGTTGATTATAATGTTTGAGAACAAACCAAACTTTATTATAAGTCTTATTGTTGCTTAGATTCATTTACTCACCCCAGCGCCTAATTTGGTTGTGATGGCCCTGTGGTGGCTAAAACTTACATATACCCCTTTTATAGAAAGATAAAAATAAATAAAGTACGAAAAAAATAGATCATTGAATAAATTTGTAAATAATTCGATCTAATATAGTGATGTGAAGGTGATGAGTTTGTGATGATTTATGTATTTTATATTTAACTAAAAACTAACCTAACCTTCTCTTTAACCCATTGAGATATAACATGTCTAGAGAGAGCATCGCTAACAAACAGTATCGCCAAAAACGGCATCAAAAACGCGAAGCGTTGCTAATTTCACTCTGCGTTTTCGGGATACCAGGAAAAAAATATTACCCCATTTTTTATAATTAAATATCTTTTTATGTAAGTGAATAGTTTAAATGATCGTTATGATTTAATCGCTTTATGTGTTATAATTTAATATTACTCGGATGTTTCAGTTTTTTTTTTAAATAAAGTATTAGCAACAAAAGTTGTGTGTCTTGGAACGAACCATAAAAAAATACATGCACAAATAAATTCATAACACATTTATAGCACATGTAGTAATTTTAATTCGCAATAAAATGTCTGTACAGATATTAGTACATATAAATTATAAGTCTTTTAATTTCCAATACTAATGTAATAATCCTAAAAAAACTATTCATAATGGCAAATTATTTTTGTGTTACACATCATGTTCACGAAGGTTTTTAGATGACTATTTATAACCTAAAGATTATCCTGCGCTAAAAGTCAGTGAAATTATTTGTAATAGTAGACTTGGAACGATTCGATAGGTTCATATTGGGTAGTAGGCTTTATGTATAATCCAAAGTTTATATCAGTAGTAGGAACTACGGGGTAGGTACACGGGATAGTTTAATGCAGGGACTTAAGAGCAACTAAACCACTTGAAAAGGGCTATTATATAGAAATAAAAATATTCATATCCAAATGTTTTTATTCAAACTAGTTCAGTTTGATTATTTTCTGAACTAAAATTTGTTTTTTATCATATTAATATATTAAATTATTTCTTTATTAGGAATTAATGGAGATGCAGCTAACAGAATATAGACAAAATTAAAATCTTAATTATGACAATACAGAGTTATCTATAATATTACTAGCGGCCCGGCGCGGATTCACCCGTGGTCTGTCCCGCTCCCGTGGTATAATGCGTCATGTTATATAGCCTATGACACTCCCTGTTAACGTAGCTTTCCAACAGTAAAATAATTTTTAAAATCGGTTTAGTAGATCCCGAGATTACCCCCTACAACGTCACAAACTTACAAACTTGTACCTCTTTATAATATTAGTACAGATAACTCCAATCGAAGCATCTGCTTTAAACGATATTCAGTTTTTTTTACATCCTCTTTGACGATATTTGCAGCACGCATTCTGTCAATTCTATGTCAAACGTCATAAGGTTACATTAAAAAGTTTATATTGTCCAAAGCGCTAAGGTTAGATTAGAAATAATTTTATATGATGGTTAAGTATTCTTAAATTTTCTAATTATCCTTCACACAACTAACATCTTATCGGTCACGATCATATATAATTATTTTAGGTACTTTATTTCAATACAATTGTGCCGTTGATAAGAAAATATAAAAAACATAGTGTAAAAATATCTCCGAAAATGATTCAAAATACTTCCTTTCAAAATCCATCTCTTTGTCCAACAATATGCTACAATTGGATCCGTAGGAAGTCTAAAACGTAATATAAACTAGTTTAAGAAAACCGGACACACAAACATTACATGTCTGTTTTCTATAGATTTTTTTAATTATTCATATTTCATAAATAAAAAAAAAATCGTAACAAAAGTCCCCAAATTTTGTAAAATAAGTCACACTTCTCACCTGACAACATCAATCAATTCGATAACCTTGAAAATGTCGAAATTAAATTTCACGTTTTTACAAAGAAATCATGAGAAAAGTGTTAAGTTTTCCGATTAAATGACATCTCATACTTATCCTTTCCCGTTTTAAAATAGTTCCGACACATCTTAATAGCGCAGGCCGGCATAATTATTTTTTTTGCGAGAGCTCTAACCAGTAAAGTAATCGAAACGACACTAACAGGCGTGGGAAGCCATTGAAGCCAGTGCACCAATTTTGGTGCACTGTTTTTGGGCCGTTTTTGTGCAATTGATGCGTGATCTAGACGTTTATATGATCTAAGCTTTAACCTAAATAAAAAATATTCGAATTTCTAAAAATAATAAATATATTATTATAAATAAAAATGTTTTATGAATTACCTCTAGAGGACGCCCCAAGCTTGCATTTTGATTTTGAATAACGTATTGTAGGTTTGTTATATTTTTTTTAACCTCCACCTGACACTTAACCGATGCTTAAAATAGAATAATAATAGCTAATAATATACAGCTAAACAGTGATTATTTTATTTTAACCATGGGTTAAATGCCTATGCACACCAGCCTTAGACATTGTTCAAAAGTAAATGTTCCGTATTATTTGTCTAGGTGTATGGTTAATGTTCACCATAAAACAGCAAATGAATGAAATCTTGATAATGTTATCGAGTTTGCATTTATTCAATATTGCAAAAAACTCAACATTTTGTGATAGATTGTCTTTCGTAATGTTCTTTTACTATGATACCTATTACCAGGCCTTTTTTTTGGGGCACGCTAATTCTTGATAATTGTAGTCATAAATTTTTTGTTGTTCATTTTTTTTCAGTTTTTATGGCAATTTTTCGAAATTTTAGAAATTTCCTTTAAGTGCACTGTGTGCCCACACAAACACAGCCCTGCCTATTACTATCTGAGAAGGTCTGTATCACTTTGCCGTTCTTTAGTAAATATTTAGACAAAAATATTTTCAGCTAAATTAGTATACTACCTACTTATCATTATTGTTTGATCGTTGCTTTGGATTGTTTTAATATAAAACAAAAATAAAATTAGTATATTATTAAATATTTTGTATTAAGCAATTTTTATTATTATTGCATTCATTTGCATTATGGCTAATTGATTTTTGTAGGGTTAATGTTCAATAATTCTAAACTGTGCAAAGTTTACTGTGATTATTTAAAAAATATATTAACTAGTATTAATACATCTAATTTGCAACTTTTTCAAAATATGTATTTATTTAAAAGAATTTGTATTCGAATTCAATAAATTGTCTAATACGTTAAAATATGTATTTTTATTTATATGGTTTGATCTTATGTTCAATATTTTTAGGTTTGACCAAAGAGTAATACAGGGAAATTTGGCACCAAAGAGTACCTTGTATTTATAAAGATTTGGCACTTGACACACTTCATTTTATATTTATTTATTATACTGGAGATTTACTGATTCAAGTTTCTTTCAAATCTGAATATTTTGTTGTACCTACTTGTAAAAGCTGGTGCGATCTATAAAGAAAATTTGTACTGAATAAATTTTGTATTAAACATCTTTTTCATATAATAAATTGAAATTAAATTTGCCCATAATGGAATTTTTTGGCATGACACATTATGGACCACAAAATTACATTAAAGATTCTATGAGGACTGAATACAAAGAGCCTATTATTAAGGAAGAGGTCAAACCTTTAGTTGAAAAAGTTATAGTGTATTCAACTCTCCCAACTAAGGTAATAAGACCGCTAATAAACATATTCTTCTGATTTGACTTAAGTTGTGTATATTATGTTTACAATCTATTAAATAAGTTATAGTTGAGACATTGTTTAGCTTTATGAATTTGATACCAACAGATTGTACGACCGGACATAGACGTTATAAGAGTTATTGACTGCTATATAGGAAGAGTTAATGGTTTTGCTTACGGGTCCACCCAAAGGTTTATAAAAATGAAAAGGAAAGGAGTCATCAAGCCTGTTGGTCCTTGTGATATGTACAGGTTTCCACCTACGACATCCATAGAGGTGCGCATAAAAAATTATTACTACATTCATTACAATTTTTGGTAGCAACATAGCAGTAAGAAAATTCGAGTGAAAAAGATCATATTATTTTCAGTATGGGTGGTGGCAACATGATACCGATTTACTAAGTAAAACTTGGTATAAGTTAGAACACCGTCATCCGCAGCCAGCTTCCCCGAATACATTGATATTGGATAAAGTACGAAAAAACAACAAATATGCTACATTATTCTAACAATTCTCTATGCCATATTTTTATTTGTAAAAATATACGTGAAATTTTTCAAATTAAACCCTCAGATTATTTCAATCGCTATGATAATTTTGGATATCAATTAGAGACAACAGTGGTTTTAAAGTTCATAAAACAGTTATATTTCCAACATAAATACAAAGTTTTGAACATAAATCGTTTATATTTTAATAAATATATTTTTTAAGAAAGATGCACGGCATTACAAATTTACAATTTATGTTCCCGCCAAAAACTCAACCAAAGACCAACATAGACTACATTAGATAAGATCCCTGTTGACAGAATTCATCTCTTGCTCTTAATAATAATCTGAGCTCTCGCTACTTATTGCCTGCGTTCCACTAGAGACTTACAACGACCGCGATTTTTCCCGCTCCACTTACTTGCCAGCGTTACAATCGTAAACCCAAATGGAACGATTATTCGACCCACCTCTTGACATGGGTCTTTGCGTGATTGAAAATGATGACGGGTTCGCTACGACCACAAAGGCCGCGGTCGTCTTGTGGAACGGCTAACGGAACATTTTGGGCGTTGTGAGCTGCCAGTGGAACGCGCTGCTGGATTTTACATTTTGGTTGTCAATGTTATTCTGTCTGAACACTAAGGCTACGTTCTATCAGGGACTCCAACGACCACGTTCACGACCGTAAGTTTTCCTGTTCCACTTGCTTGCCGGCGTTACAATCGTAAACCCAAGTAGAACGGCTATTCGACCCACCTCTTGACATGGGTCGTTGTGAGCGTTGTGTGATCGAAATTAATGACGTCATTAGTGACGTTTTCGCCACGACCACAACGATCGCGGTCGCCTTGTGGTACGGCTAACTGAGCGTTTTGGGCATTGTGAATTACTAATGGAACGCCCTGTTACAGGGCGTTCCATCAGTAGCTCACAACGCCGGGTTTACGATTGTTACGCCAAGAAGCAAGTGGAACAGGAAAACTGGCGGTCGTGAACGTGGTCGTTGTGAGTCCTTGATGGAACGTAGCCTAAACTGTACGTACTGTAGTATCCAATTATCCATAGTAGTTTGCAAAGAGTATGTAACACTACGTTTACAGGGCGTTCCATCTGTAGCTCACAACGCCCAAAATGCTCAGTTAGCCGTTTCACAAGGCGACCGCGGTCGTTGTCGTGGCGAAAACGTCACTAATGACGTTATTATTTTCGATCACACAACGCTTACAATGACCCATGTCAATAGGCAGGTCGAATAGCCGTCCCACATGGGTTTACGTTTGTAACGCGGGCAAGCAAGTGGAACGGGATAAATCGCGGTCGTGAACGTGGTCATTGTGAGTCCCTAGTGGAACGCAGCCTTAGTAGTTTGTGACTAAACTCAATGTTCGTTCTTTTACTTGTCAGTCGTCGAATTGAGAAGAGGTTATCTCTTTGAAAATGTCGTAAGTAATCTTATTTTATCACTTGAATCTTTATACAATCTCTTTATTTTATTAATTCTAAACGTTAACTATTCTTCTGAACATTTTATAAAAATAAATATTTTTGTTAATTGTCACACTTAACCAATGGTCATAACCTAAATCTTCCATCTGTAAATGTATTAAATTCTCATTATAGATCTAAAGTATCCCGTGACACTCTCTACGAGTGTGTCAATGCTGTCCTGCAGGCATCAAAGGACAAGAAACGGAACTTTTTGGAGACAGTGGAAATCCAAATTGGTCTGAAGAACTATGACCCGCAAAAGGATAAGCGTTTCTCCGGTACCGTTAAGTACGTTTACCTGGAAAGAGCATCTTTGTGGTTACCTTAAAGTTTGTAGTCACAGGGATGAATCTGTACAGGGAGTCGGTAAAGACTGACGAAGACTTGACCCAGAGTCTTTAAAAAATGGGTAGGTGACTTGCTCACTGAATAGCTTTAGTTTCAATTGGATACACAAGAGGTAATATACATATTTCTTGGAAATTTACGAGGTGTCATTCCAAATAGTGGCTTTTTAACAACAATTGCATACAATTTTAGAACAACCCCTCGATTACATGCCTTTTTAAATTGCCTTGATGATCATACCCTAGTGTGTCACATTTCTAAAGATTAGGGAACCATTGATAACTACTTATTTACAACAAATACTTAAGACTGTTAATCTGTTAACTACTCAATAAATAAAAAACTGAAATGATGTATTCAAATGCATGTATTAACTGTTGATCACAATGAAAACAACCTTTACTGATCACCATCATCACATTCTTATAGTAAATAATCATCTTTTATCCGATAATAATCTTCTTTACATTTTACAGACTTAAATACATTCCTCGGCCTAAGATGCAGGTGTGTGTCCTAGGAGACCAACAACATTGTGATGAAGCCAAATCACTGAATGTGCCATGCATGGATGCTGAGGCACTTAAAAAATTAAATAAGAACAAGAAATTGGTCAAGAAACTAGCTAAGAAGTAAGTTTTCTATTATGAATTGACTAAAGTAGTAGTCTGGTGATCAATAATATTATTTAAACTTTCTTAATAATTCTCTGTAGTGATGTTCATACAAAAAATATCGATATTTTTTTTGATATAATATATTGTAGTGTTCTATTGATACTTTGCGATATATCATAGAAATATATCGATATCTTCAATATATCGTAAAAAAATATATTTGTACTAACTAATGTCATAATTGAATTATTTTCAAATACTAATATTGAAAATCGATCAGTAGCTTACTTATTTTCATAATCAAATTATTTTATTAGTATATTACATAATCGGCCAGTGCTGAAAATAAAATTGAGAGAGTCCTGAGTCGCTCTTTAGATGTTGAGATGATTATATGTTTTAGGAAAGGTATATAGTGGAGTTTGATTTGAAGTAATTTAGAGTATTTTGTTAACTATGAAACTTTCGTTACTGCGAAGGCTAGTTATTAAATGATTAAGGGTTTTAAGTTTTATTTTTACTCAAGTTGCCAACCATAAATCAGTATAAAAAAGTAAAAGTATGTTCTTAAATTTCGAACGGTATTTGGTGTATCGGATAAAATATATGGATTGTACATATTGATACTAGATTATTCGATAATATTAGGTGGAAGCGATATATTGTGTGCATATATCAATATTTTATGTAATATTGATTTATATTGTGCAGTCCAAATTCTGTATGTGATTGCTGATCATGTTTACAGTGTTTAAAATTAGCTTTGTGTGTTTACTTTAGTGTGGGTGTGCCAAATAACGGGTGCAGTATAGTTATAGGGCACATTTATTTATTCTTTGAGATATAAAATTAACTTTGGGTGGTTATAAAAAAAAAATAACCAGCAAGGCTAAGGCGGGAACTCCACTTTGCTTTGCACCTGCTTTAGCATTCTAACCTATATTAAAAGTTTGGGTCTGTTCATAATAAATAAGTGTGCCCTATAACTATACCCCACTCGAAATAACTAAATTTAAACACCACACCTCAGGCTGTTATTTATTTTTGGTAATTTTTCACCTTATTGTTAACATATTAAAGGTGGTAAAAGTGCATTAGTAAACAAGTATCTAATATTTTGACTGTGTATTTTTATACTTTTCTACTCCATGGTCAGAGATTTTTTTTTCATAAAATTTGCAGTCACAAAATTGATGTTATTTAAATTTGTTCCTAAGAATTGATAAACTGATCAAAAAGTTTTTTAAACATAATATATTAAATGATGTTTAATTTAAATTTGCATGTATTATCTGAATTGTTAGATGACAATTTACAATCTGATTGTGCTGAGTCTAGTTAATTTGAACAAACACCAAAGACTTACAATAACCATGTTATTTATATTTCTTTTTCAGATTTGATGCCTTCCTGGCTTCAGAATCCCTCATCAAACAAATCCCCCGTCTGCTGGGTCCTGGTTTGAACAAGGCTGGTAAATTCCCTGGTCTTCTTTCGCATCAGGAATCCATGACACAGAAGATAGATGAAGTGAAGGCAACCATCAAATTCCAGATGAAGAAGGTAATGTAGTTTTTTTTTCATCATAATATTTCTTTATGTAGGCAGTGTGATGGTAAGTGATGAAACCTGTCTATTGAGACAATGGTTATGTCAAACTTGCCAATCTGCTTGGGAATAGTGTGCTGGGTATATTGTCCCTTCCCCTATAAATTAGAAGGTCCAAGAAACAGTGGGATATTTATCTGCTGTTATTATAATAAATTATAATTTTTTGGCAGTTTTATTTCTCTTCTTTGAGTTCAGAGTTTTTAACATATTCTTGTTACATAAACATGATACTAGAATTTTTTTGTTGTATTGTGTTTGTATGTTGACTGCTACTATATGAATTTTTAGAAAAGAATTTGTATAACATTTAGAAAAAATAGAAATGATGTACAATTGAGTGAACTTATGAATTCTGTAAAAAATATTCTTCACTAGAACTTGGTGTAAATAAAAAGTTTACTTTAAAATAATTTTAATTTATTATAGTTGGAAAATATAGTTCAACATCATTTGCTACCAGCAATAAATGTTCTCATTTTTTTTTTTGACATACTTTGCACAATTTATATAATAGCCAAGCAACCATTAACATTCAAGTTTAATCTTCAAACAGAAGCCTCAGTTAAATTTAAGGTCTTTGCCAGATGCCAAACACAGGTTTTGTTTATCATGTTGTAAATGTTTATATTTATTTATATAGATATTATTAGAATGTATTGTAAGCAAAGGACTTGCTAAATAAAGACAAATGAAAATTTCTAATGATCAAATAGTACTACATAGGGTGACCAAGTTTAGTGATAAAATTTCAACAAAAAGTAGTGCTTCAATGACCGAATAAGCACAAGACTACTATTCTCTGTTCTAGGTATTATGCCTGTCCGTCGCTGTCGGCCACGTGGACATGACGCCCGATGAGCTTGCGCAGAATGTCCACCTCTCAATCAATTTCCTGGTGTCGCTCCTCAAGAAGCACTGGCAAAATGTGCGCTCTCTACACATGAAGTCCACAATGGGACCGCCCCAGAGATTGTATTAGTTTCACGTAATAAACCTGACTTACCATATTACCAGTATTGTCTATTATTTACAAGACCTCTAGTTCTTTTCCTATCTCATTTTTGAGAATAAAGTATCATTTACATTATTTTCTTTGCTTATTACGTAGTTTGAAAATATACACGAAAACTTATTTCACGGGACAAGAATTATTATCAAAAGTAGTTTATACCATACTAGCTTATGCCCGCGACGTTGTCCGCGTGGAATATTAAAAAAAGGTAAGTTAACAAAACTCCGATTTTGAAACATTCTTCATTGGTGCCCCGCTCCTATTGGTCTTACCGTGATGATATATAGCCTAGCCTTCCTCGATAAATGGGCTATCTAACAAAGAATTTTTCAAATCAGACCAGTAGTTCCTGAAATTGCGCTTCCAAGCAAACAAACGTTCAGCTTTATATATTAGTATAAGATTTCATGATGTTTTGTATGTTCCGTGGGTCACATAAAACATGCATAGCAACTACGCTATTAACATGGCTTTACACCTGTAAGATTTGAGAGTGCTTTCTTCACAGCTATATGTGCTTTGTCTTACAATTAGAAGCCTAACCGAGCAAAAATTGCAGGTTTATAGGAAGAGTATGCTGTATGATCAATCTCGAGATGTCGCTTACCGAAGGAATAATTAGAGATTTCCTCAACATTGGATACCTATCTTACGAAAACTATTCTTTTCGTATAAAAATATCCTATTTATTCCCGTTAATGAAAGTAGCTACGTGTATAATTTGTACAATTTCAAAGAAAAATCTAATTATACAGTGGTATCCAGCAGGCACTCGATAATTATTCGGGCCCTGGGAACTGGGCAAGATTCTAGGACCCCGCGACCTAAAAATCCCTAGTTCTTGTCCGATATGTTATTAGTTGCACAAGTGCAGCAGACAGCCCACCTGATGGATAGAGGTGACCATAGCCTATGGAAATTTGAAACAACAAAGGTGTTACCAATGTGCTGTCGCTCTCTAAAGGACTACTGGAACCTGGCCCTATAATACCGGATAACAACTCAAGGTTGTTATGACGTCATACTCTAGACCAGGGGTAATAGCTTTTATATATATATATATATATATATATTTTATCTATGATGGTTGACGTTCACACGGGCAAATACCCTACCACCTAGCTGTGGGTTGTTTTGTCGCTTCTTTCGACGAGCCGCTCGGCCGCAGGAAATTGTATTCTTTCTCCGTTTCTGCATGGATAATTGAGTATTATATAGATAACAGATTTTCCTATATCGACCTTGTTAAATAAAAATACTCTTGAGATCGGCTTTGAGTAGCTACTATGGGCCCCGTTACTGTTAAGTGCTCAAGGCCTCGAGCAGGTTAAACATAAACCTAGGTATAACAATTTGCCATTAAGAAAACCATTTCTTAATGACGGATTGCTCAGAGCATCAGCTCGTGAAAGTCCCAAATCCTATAAAGAGGGCACAGCAAACCATTCTTCTCTTACGCCTTAATACAGAATAATAGCATTAATCAATTTAAGATTACACTGACTGTAGCCAATAAGTTTATTTACAAGAGAAAAATGTGATTTTTGAATTAAAATTTTAATAGGCGATTGTAATCTTAGGAGCTTATTCACATTGAGTTTGTCGCCTTCTTTATCGTTCGCAAACTTATTCTAACCCAATATGAATAAGACCGTTAGTGATTTACTCCCATGTTGGTATATCTTACTAAAATACTAAGACAAAATAAAATACTTCAATAATTGTTTAATGGAGAATTTTATTTTAAAGAATGTCACTTAAACTTTTTGAATCGGGATTAAGCATTTCATCATCAGTTGTATCATCAGTTACATCTTCTTCCGGCAGCTGATCATCACAATCATCATTAGACTCTTCACTGTCAATACTTTGTTGTGTTGCTATTATTTCACCATGAATGTCCTTATTCTTTAAATTGCCCATCCAAAACGCTTGTGGACAGTTTGAAGCAGCCAACACTGCTTTAACTTTATATACCAATTGCTCAGACAACTGCCTTACAAATGGGACTTTACTCATTAGAACAGTGTCTTTCTTTAATCTAGAATGACAGCACAATGATTGCAAAAATCTTGTTGATTGCTGCAAAATTTTCAAAATTTCAATTACCTCTTCCATTTTAGATTTTAACTCAATTTTTAATATAGGCAATCCTTGAGATAAAAATAATTTTAAAACCGGCAAGGACTTATTAAAGAATACTGATAAATTATTCCGGCTGTCCAATGTTCGTACTATCTCCACCATGTATTTTAAAATATTTGCAACTTCTTTCCATAATCCTAAATGCTCGGAGTTTGTCATTCCTTTTGTTAGTGTCTTCTTAATGCTTTCGTTAAGAGCATCGCCTAAGTTTCTATATAATACTACAAAATTAGCTTTGCTTATGGATTTCATGGTTGGTAGCACATCATTACGACCTTTCAGTAACTTGACATCATATGTCAACTGCAGTGCTAACTTTTTCAAATTGAGTAATTCACTGTTTATTAAATATATACATGTGAACAGGTCCATACTTTGGTTAAAATATAAACCCCTTTCTAAAACACCATCTGGAGTTTTCCATTGAATAGATAAAAAATTGTGAGACATATCTCTCAAAATCTTCAAAACACCTTTATTTGAATATATTTGGAAACTTCTTATAAGTTCAGTTAATGAAACTGCAGTTGATAACTGCAAACAATATTTCTCATAAGTATGGAAGTGTTTCGCTAGTATATCTATTAAGTCATTTTGGGGTAGCACTGTGTTTACACCAGCAATAGTTCTCAGAGAGCTTTTTAATAAACCACTGTGAGCAGCATTTTGAAATCCTACCCATTTCAGATATATTGTCAACATATTGAAAATGTGCTCTAAGCAAATCAAATATTGTAATATCTCTGAAGTCAATTGAAATCCACTTTCATTTTCTGTGCTCTGAAATGCATGTTCATCTAAATAATTTGATATAAACTGTAAATGTTCTCTTAATTTAGATAGTATTTCATTAATAGATTTTACATATTTCTCTGCCAGTACTGCATCATAAACTGGAACATCTTGTTTACTAAGAAATGTTTTTCTTTTAATCTTAGAAACTATAATATTTTGGATATGAATATTTACACTGTTTAACAGGTACTTTAAAGATTTCACTGTCAGTTCCTCACATGAGTTAGAATCTGATGATAAGTCGATATTTACTAATTTTAATATATTCAAATTTAGCTCCCTTAATGGCAGATTTTGTAATATATCTAATTTTTCTTTATATGATTTATTTATTTGTTGAGTTGCTTGGGATCTTGTTGTTCCTGTTAACACTGTTTGATCTTGGTTCTTTTTTTGAACTTTTTGCTTGGAATTTTGAGGATTTTTTGCATCTATTTGTTCCTTCTTATATTTATTTACATTGAAAGTGCAAATAGGAGGTTTATAAACTACATTGGTTTTAGTAAGAATTTCTGCTATTAGCACTTCTAGTTGTTCAATCTGAATAATTCTTCTTAAAATTTTCTTTCTAAGAACAAAATCAGTCTGTGATGAAAATGCATTGAGAAGTTCCCTAAACCAATTGACAGTGTAAATCAAACAATCTAATATTTTGCTTTGTAATGGTTGTTCCAATTCTGCAATTTCTTCAATGACAATTATAGGCATGACTATGGGACAACCTAATAAGGCATCAATATTTGATAAATCTCCACCATGTAATTTTGAATGAATTATCTGTACTACTTCAAAAAGAGGTGACAAGGTGCCCATGCATATATCAGCCTCTGAATTTAAAACCAATCCAGCAATATTTACAGCTATCATGTCTTCCATTTCACTGTCTTCATTGAGACAATATTGCATTAGCAACTTTACTTCTCCAATCTTATCTTTATTAATTGTGTTTATAATGAAGTTTTCTTGGAAATCATCAGTCAATACATCAGTTAACCAAAACATAAAGTTTTTATTAATATAGGTTGCTGATGAAATAATTTTTGATAACTCATCATAGAAAAATACAATCATATCAGGAAAATCTCTAGTACTTAAACTTATTAGCTCTATTATTTGTGTTGCTTCTTTGAGGTTGTTGTCATTTAAAATTGTAACTCTCCAATTAGTGCTTTCAGACTGTTTTTCTGTATTGGTGGCCATTAAATATTTGACTGCATGTATACCAGCAAGTATACCTTGGATTTTGACTATAGGGTTGGAATTACTCAACTCTTTCCTAATTATCATATTAATATCATCTCTTATATCAGAATTTTCATTGTTATATGCCAATGCACAGATCAGGTTCATTGTTACTCTAATTTCTGATAGAGACATATGATCCATTCTGTCTAGTATTGTAAGCATATGAACACTTTGACACTTTAACAAAGATATATCTTTTGCAGCAACATCATTAAGAATCATTAATACATTCATGAGGCATTGTTTTGAATACAAACCTATTTGTAATAATTCAGCAACAACTGTTCGGATATGATCTTCAAGTTTAGATAACATCAATGTGCACAATTGTGAAGCAAAATACTGTACTGCTACATCTCCTGTCACTTTCAACAAGAAATAAGCTAAATTAATAAGATGCTTTAAGTTATTCTTCAATATTGGAACAAAGTTTTCAAATGCGGCATTTAACAAATTCTCTTTCAGAGTATCCATTTTTATTTGCCTTTTAATTACACTCTCTACCTGTTTTTGTTTCTCATATGAAATTGTGAATAACTCTAATAAAATTATAAAATCAATTGGTTTGTGATCAGTGTGTACTTTACACATTGAAATTACTTTCAACCAGGAATTGGCTATAGTCTTTGAGGAAATCATAGAATCTCGGATTGCAGCAGCAGTTAAAACCTGGCTTGTAGCTATTTCTGAGTTTGATTCATTCTCTGGCCATCCAAGGGCATTCCTTATGCCAATTACGACTTCTAAGTAAGCATTGTCAGTGGTCCTCCCAGGAATTAGCAAAAATTTGACAAAATTTGGAAAAAAATTATATTTTGGAAATGTCATCAACATATTTAAAGTTTTCTTCTGCAACTGCTCAAATTGATCATCAGATAAATTCAAATATGATAAGCAGTCGAGAATTGCAGGAATAAGTTCATGGTCTTTATTTAAAATTCTACTCAATTCAGAAGGAATATAGTCAAGTTCTTGATCACCAACAATATCAGGTATTGCTGTTATTATCTGTAGTTTGATCATCTTTTCCGATGTAATATCTAATAGGTCAATTAGATTTGTTGATATTTTATTTCCATCTACAATACTATCTAAACTGGAGAAACATTTTAAAATCACAGGTATCCAAGTATCAGCTTTACGTTGAGCTGCAAAATCAATAGCCTTTTGAAAAATGAAATCACTTAGTTTAGGCTGTATTATGGGAACATTTAGCAAAATTTTTATCACACTGTCATTCAGTTGGTGCTCTTCTCCATTATCACTTATTTTAATAATATTAGGAAACAAGTAGTGCTTAAAGACATCATCATTTTCACATATTTTTATCAAGTTTTCATGGAGTTCTGCCACATTACTTGGATAATTGTAGTGTTTTTCTAATTTTATTTTTATACTACGAATTAAATGCACAGCTTCTAGGCTAGCAGTACATTTTTCTGGAAACTTTAGTATTAATCCAATTTCCTTCAGAGTTTCATAGAAATAACTGGTATTAGAACATTTTTTCGTCTTTTTACTGAATTCATTGTTTTCACTTTCTGTTGATCTTTGAGTTAGAGTTCTTTTTCCAAGTGTATTCATATTATTTTAATTCTATGTATGCCAACAAAATTATAATTTTCGCTCTGAAACACCATAAATCATATAATTAATATAAATAAGTACTAGTATTGCTGCAAATCAACCTGCAAAACGAAAGCACTTTTGTGCAAAAAATCTGGGAGACACAAAAATAGAGATCTAGAAAATATTTTAAATATTTTTAAACAAAAATGGCTGTTTTTTCTTTATATTATGCCTTAGATCATATATATATATATCTCAATGTATTATGCTTAGGATTAAGGCCCGCTTGCACAAGATCGTGTTTAAATCAAATTTAGTTAATCATATTAAACTGCCTAAACACATTTTACACAAAACATATTTAAGATGTCTTGCATAAGGCGGTCTCCCATGTTATTTAGCTAAATGTATTTATGCCGTCGGTAAAACAGCCAGATGTGTTCTGTTTCACGTGGCGATCCATATTTTCGTACAAACACACGAAATTTAGCTTTAATGTTACTTATTTCTTGCATAAAAAGGGATTTTAGTTGGCCAATGTCAACTTGACATTTGAAATTTCGTTCGTTTGGTTAGGTTTACTTCGGAATTTTTGGTGGCAACCTGAAGAATGATTTTTTGCTGTGTTGTTTTATTTTATGGGTATTTAGATAAATAATTAAAGCAAATAATAATATATTAGCATTGAGATAAATAATTAAAGCAAATAATATATGAGTGACAATATGTAATTGACTTTTTAATAACTTACAATTTCATAAAGAATAATAAATATTAATTTATGAAAACAGTTTTTGAAATGTTCTTTAATGCAGATATGCTTTCTGTCTCTTGTTCAGAGTCCTTTTTATAATCAAAGAATTTTAGATAAAGATCACAGGTTTGTCTTTGCTGCTTCCATTATATAGGCGTTCTAGGTCATCACATACTTCTTTAGCGCTTTTATATCGTATAACTTGTTCTAGAATCTCATCCGTCATGTTTGTCGTCATCAGAGTTAAAACGACAGTCAATTTTTAGAAATTGTTGTAAATTTATTTCATATTTTGCTTTAGCATCTGCATCATCAGATGCTACGGGCTCGTGGAGCTTTTGAAGTTTTCCTTGCAAAATTTCTTCAGCGCCGGGTATTGCCCTACACACTCTCAATACAATACCACCAATGCTTATAGTTTTTACCATCTAGGTGCATTATTTGTACCTTAGAAGCCTCTGCGATCGCCTTATCCTTGGTGAACGTCAGGTCGAGTACAATGCTAGAATATTGTATTTATTCTTTCCAAGTTAAAATATCTTTACCGCATCCAAATCCTTAACTTTATTAGTCTGCTACCATGTTAAAGTTTGTACGAATAATGGGTATTTAGAATTGAGAAAAATAATTAAAGCAAATAATATATGAGTGACAATCTGTAATTGACTTTTTAATAAGTGACAATTTCTAAAGAATAGTAAATATTAATTTATGAAAAGAGGTTACTCAACATTTTTTTGTCCTTAAACGCGTTTAAGGCAGTTAAATACCCATTTTTGGATGATTAACTTTGACAGTTCTTTAAACGTATTTACCGGTAAATTTTGCGTTGTGCAAGACGTTAGTCGTATTTAAGAGTGTTGAATGCGTTTAGTGTTTCTTAAATCAATTTAAGGAACGTTATGCAAGCGGCCCTTCAAATATTAGTTTCACTTTTACCCAAGACAAATCGTGAACCTGCAACATTGATGATTATTGAAACCGGCCACAGCCAATCCGCCTTCATTGACTTACCTATTATAATATTGGGTATTGAATTGGGGGACCTAAATCTTATAATAATATAGGTACCTAACACTTTAGGAGTTATAAAATTCACTTGGACTTTCAAGGACTAATCTTATAAGTAACACAATAACACGGCATTTAAACAAATACTATAGCAACTGAATTTGTTTTTCTTTCTTTGTTTTGTCCATAAACTACTATGGATACTAGGTATCAGACGGTTCACCACAAACTACTATGGATACTTGGTTTTGTCTTGTCGGCAACAGTGAACTTGTTTTTACATTTTCAGGGTTTTTTATTGCGTCCAAATTCAAATTTCGAACACAAACTACTATGGAAATTGGAAACTATGGATACTACGTATATATTTTTTTATGTTTATGGCTTGGCAACTAGGCCTTTAAGCCAGGTACAGTTGTATTGTAGTCTACAACCGACATCATTCAACGGACTTCTTTTGAAAACTCGAAAGGCCACATTTGACTATACAGTTCACATTTCTCACAAAAATACATAATTACTACTCAAAAACTAACAATATCCTATAACTATTGTTCATTTTAGGCTAATTTTACACATTTTTAGAAATTGAGAATTTTTTTAAATAAATAATAATAAAATAAAGGTTTCCATTAATTTTAAAGGATTTTTTTGATATTAAATTGGTTTTTAAAGTTTAATTTATTTTTTAATATTTTTTAAGGTAGTTGAAAAAAATTGATGTTATAAAATTTTTTTTTTGAAGTCTATAGCCTCTGACCCAAAGGCCTACCAAAAAGAACTCCCTTTTTGTTTTTTTTTTTTTGCTTCTCCTCGTTCACCTGAGACAAGGAAAAAATTTCACACTTGTGTGATTACTATAAGATAAAAATTTAAGTTCAAAATCTCGGGTTTTCGCCAGAGATACCTTTTTTAAGGACTTTGGGCGTTTATTGTATGAAAGCGTTGAATAAACCTGGGCGTCAGGAGGATAGTATTATCTTTGATCTATCTGTTTGTTATAGGTATATAGAGTTTTTGGCGGGAACTGAAAGGGGACGTTATGCTGTGCAGTTTTATTTTCTAAAAATCTGTAAAATCACTCTAAAATGAACAATAGCTGTAGGATATTCATAGTTTTTGAGTAGTAATTATGTGTTTTTGTGAGAAATATGAACTGTATAGTCAAATGTGGCCTTTCGAGTTTTCACAAGAAACGCCTGGCTTAAAGGCCTAGTTGCCAAGGCTTAATCATTAAAAAAAATTATAGGTACATATATACTTATTTAGGGGTTTTTGGAGGGAACTGAAAGATGTTGTGCTGTGCAGTTTTATTTTCTAAAAATGTGTAAAATAACCCTAAAATGAACAATAGTTGTAGGATATTGATAGTTTTTGAGTAGTAGTCATGTGTTTTGTGAGAAATGTGAACTGTAACGTTAAATGTGACCTTTTGAGTTCTCACAAGAACTCCGTTGAATGGCACTATAACTATAGCTGATAACCTACAGTTCAGCTGTGCTACACATAGGTTTAAGAAAATGAAGAAATTACATTGAATCTAAGATCTGGCTCAAAGGCCTAGTTGCCAAGCCATAAATAAAATATATGTATGTATGTAAAGTGAATATTTTTATTGTATTATTATTACAGTCTAATAAAACCGTTTTTTGTATACAAATTACAAATTGCGACCTAAACATGAATTTAAATATCTCTGGCTTAGGAAAATTTATATGGAAATCTCAAGCAGTCGCTGGATTTGGGGTAAATAACACAATCCTTAAATAACCTCTATACTATTTTAATCTGACCAGTCTTAATTTGTTGGAGTGCTATGCATTAAAACAGATGTTACATTTTCTTATATTATCTATTTCGAATTCCAAACAACTCCTTTTTATTGTCCAATGTTAATTTCAGTACCAGCAAGTAAGGAATAAATGGGCTAATTGGCTCATGATTAGAGATGTGAAACGCCGGCGTATGAGCGCAGAACACTTCCTAGAAAGGACAAGAATTAATGCTATGAGGAAGAATGATATACTGCCAGTTGAAATTAGAGAACTAGCTGACAAGGATATTAATAAGTTTGAAATGAATGCTATTCCATTGAGAATTAATAACAGATGTGTTGTCACTTCTAGGTATATATGTCTGCTTTTACCAAAACTTATTTTTTATCAACGATATTTGTAAGAGTCTAATAGAGGTGTTGACTGATGGCTAAAGCTTCCATGTTTATTTGCAATTACATATATTGTTATAATGGATATACTTCCATGTTATTGCAGCTTCTGGGATAATATTAGTCACTGTTACATGCAAATGTAATGTGTTGTTTGTGATGCAATATGGTTATTAATTGTTAAATATTGACAGATAACATATATGTAAAGAATAATGTAGCTAATAGTTATAATAATAATATTTTTAACCCTATAAACAAGACACATTTAGCCACAGTCAATAACTAAAATTATCACAGATAGACCTTGAGCACTACAATTATCAAATGGTAATGTTTTTTATTGCAGGAGATCAGCAGATAGGCAGATGGCCCACTTGATGGAAAGCTGTTACCATCGCATATGGACATTTGCAACAGCAAAGTTGCTACAAATGCGCTGCTGCTCTCTTAGGGGATACTGGAACCTGGTCACTAATGCCGGAACACAACTCAAGGTTGTTATGGCGACATACTTTAGACCAGGGGTGGTAGCCATCCAGTCGGGCAAATGCCCTACCACCTGGCTATGGGTTGTTAAGTTGCCTCTTACGACAGGCCGCCCGGCTGCAGGAAATTGTATTATTTTTCCGTTCCTGCATGGATAAATGATAGGGGAAGAGGGGACATCAAAGACTTCACAAAGTGGAAGAAAAATACAAAACAGACAACCCACCAATTGTAGCTAGTGTCCCTAAAATAGAGGTATCCATATTGAAGATCAGATATTTATGTGTGGATATTAACAAACATACTTAACATTTATCTTTTTTTTTTAATTTTTAGACCCAGAGGTATAGTAAAGGAGTGGAGAATGAGTCGTATTGTATGGAGACATTTGGCAGATTACAATAAATTGTCAGGAGTTCAAAGAGCTATGTGGGGATAAGTTAGTTTTAGTGAACTTGTAGAATATATTTGTTTAATAAATTATTTAGTTATATGAAAGAAGTTCTTACTATTTAAAGCTTTTATACAATCTTATATATTACATGCAAGACAGACATTTGACATATATAAAGAAGGCTAGTGAATAATCACTGGACCAAGACAAATTATTTATAAATCTATGATGTTCAGTTAAATAGTACAAGTTACAAGAACATTGCCTGTTAATAATTTCTATGTGACCCCTTAAATTACATGAAGTGATTCATAAACATCTTGCTGTAAAACAAGTGCTACAGAAAATAAAGACACATACAATGTACTCTGTGAATATAGGAATTAAGACAGCTCAAACCAGAGGCGTCGCAAAGTGTAGGCCATCACATATGGCCCCGTAACTCGAAGACGAGCCCATCAAATCGTTCAAGTCCACTATTACAACTTATTTCACTGACTTTTAGCGCAGTATAATCTTTGGAGCATAAGTAGTGGTCTAATAACCTTCGTGAACATGTTGTGTAACACAAAAATAATTTGCCATTATGAATAAATTTTTCAGAATTATTACATTAGTATTGGTATTTAACAGACTTATAAATATGTACTAATACTGTACAAGCATTTTATTGCGAATTAAAATTACTACATGTACTAAAATATGTTACGAATTCATTTGTACATGTATTTTTTATGGTTCCTTCCAAGACACACAACTTTTGTTGCTAATAGATTATTTTAAAAAAAACTAAAACTTCTGAGTAACATTAAATTATAACACATAAAGCGAATTAATCATAACGATCATTTAAACTTTTCACTTACACAAAAAAGTATTTTTATAAAAAAATGGGGTAATATTTTCTACCTGATATCCCGAAAACCCACACATTGATAGTTTTACGAGAGTGAATATAGCAACGCTTCGCGTTTTTGGCGGTGTTGTTTGTTAGCAATGCTCTCTGGACATGTTATAACTCAATGATCCTAACCAAGCCTTTTTTATATCCTACCGATATTTAAATTATGAACGTGAATGTTTGCGGGGATATTTCTTATGTTTGTCTCTCACCCACGTAAAAACTACTTAACGGATTTTGATGAAATTTGACAGTAGCTTATATTATGTACATCAGAATGGTATGAGGCGACCTTAGATCATATAAACGTCTAGATCACGCATCAATTGCACAAAAACGGCCCAAAAAAAGTGCATCAAAATTGGTGCACTGGCTTTAGGGGCTTCCCACGCCTGTTAGTGTCGTTTCGATTATTCATTATGCCGGCCTGCGCTATTAAAATGTGTCGGAACTATTTTAAAACAGGAAAGGATAAGGATAAGATGTCATTTAATCGGAAAGCTTAACACTTTTCTCATGATTTCTTTGTAAAAACATGAAATTTAATTTCAACATTTTAAAGGTTATCGAATTGATTGATGTTGTCAGGTGAGAAGTGTGACTTATTTTCCAAAATTTGGGGACTTTTGTTACGATTTTTTTTATTCATGAAATATGAATAATTGAAAAAATCTATAGAAAACAGACATGTAATGTTTGTGTGTCCGGTTTTCTTAAACTAGTATATATTACATTTTAGACTTCCTACGGATCCAATTGTAGCATATTATTGGACAAAGAGATGGATTTTGAAAGAAAATATTTTTAATCATTTTCGGAGATATTTTTACACTATGTTTTTTATAATTTCTTATCAACGGCAAGTTGTAATGAAATAAAGTACCTAAAATAATTATATATGATCGTGACCGATAAGATGTAAGGTGTGTGAAGGATAATTAATTTAAGAATACTTAACCACCATATAAAATTATTTCTAATCTAACCTTAGCGCTCTGGACAATATAAACTTTTTAATGTAACCTTATGACGTTTGACATAGAATTGACAGAATGCGTGCTGCAAATATCGTCAGACAGGATGTAAAAAAACTGAATATCGTTTAAAGCAGATGTTTCGGTCGGAATTATCTGTACTAATATTATAAAGAGGTAAAGTTTGTAAGCTTGTGATGTTGTAGGGGATAATCTCGGGATCTACTAAACCGATTTTAAAAATTCTTTTACTGTTGGAAAGCTACGTTAACAGGGAGTGTCGTAAGCTATATAACATGACCCTTTATACCACGGAAGCGGGACAGACCGCGGGTGAATCCGCGCCGGGCCGCTAGTAATATTATAGATTACTCTTTAATGTCATAATTAAGATATTAATTTTGTCTATATTCTGTTAGCTGCATCTCCATTAATTCCTAATAAAAAAATAATTTAATATATTAATATGATAAAAAACAAATTTTAGTATATAAAAAAATCAAACTGAACTAGTTTGAATAAAAAATTTTGTGTATGAATATTTTTATAATAGCCCGATTCAAGTAGTTTAGTGCTCTTAAGTCCCTGCTCTAAACTATCCCGTGTACCTACCCCGTAGTTCCAACTACTTTTTTTTTTTTTTTTTTTGAGGCGAGGGAAAATGCTTAACCGGTTTACGCACAAACTGGGTCGTTGCTAGGGGAACGACACGCGTCGGTCGGGGGCGATAACACTGCAGCAATAGTATGCTCTTGGCAGCGCTCCGTCCGCGATCGACGTCACAGAATAGTGTGGAAGACTCCGAGCGTTGCTACACGAGCGAGCAACCCCAATACCCACTAAAAACCCCCTCCTCCCTGACGACCCTGCGCTTTGTATGTGTTGGAAAGGCTGAGATTTAGAACATAGTTACGCCCAGCCGATCCAGCGCAATAAAGTGCCTGGAGTGTGCCCTGGGAGAACACACCCCACTTCGTTGTGCGGGGGTAGAAGGTCCTTTGCTCTCCTAGCAAGCTAAAGGCCCCCCGCGGTAAACGGAATCTAACTCAGGGAGGGAAGTAATGCGCGTACCTGCCTCTCCGGGTGCCAGCTGAAGGCCGGCGACCTCGAGAAGACGCATTGGCACGCGCTGCAGGACTTCTCTCCCTGTCTCGTTCTGCGGCCTCCTTGAGTGACATTACTGTCTTGCAAAAAGTAACCGCAGCCCCCCAATTGTCGCTGCTCTGCAGCATGGCCTTGACCAAGTCGCAGAGCGAGTCGACTGGACCTACGTGCGTCTCAAGTTCGAAACGCTGCGGCGCCCATGCGGCGCACTCGACAAGCGTGTGTAACGCCGTGTCGGACGCGCCGCACTGGCGGCAGTCTGGGGAAGGCAAGCAGCCCACAATGCGACACAGATACTTATCGAAACATCCGTGTCCGGTAAGTATCTGTGTCGTCCTGAAAGTCAGGGTGCCGCTGGTGCGGTTGACCCATTCCGTCAGCTGTGGCCTGATTGCATCCACCGTGTAGCCGCCATAGACCAGGGTTATAAATAGTCGTCTAATAACCTTCGTGAACATGTTGTGTAACACAAAAATAATTTATGGTTATGAATAGTTTTTTTTAGAATTATTACATTAGTAATGGTAATTAACAGACTTATAAATATGCACTAATATCTGTAAAGGCATTTTATTGCGAATTAAAATTACTACATGTACTAAAATATGTTATGAATTCATTTGTGCATGTATTTTTTATAGTTCGTTCCAAGGCACACAACTTTTGTTGCTAATAGTTTATTAAAAAAAAAAAAAAAAAAAAAACAAACCTTCGAGTAATATTAAATTATAACACATAAAGCAAATAAATCATAACCATCATTTAAACTTTTCACTTACATAAAAAAATATTTAATTATTAAAAATGGGGTCATATTTTTTTCCTGATATCCCGAAAACGCAAAGTGAATTTAGCAAAGCTTCGCGTTTTTGACGGTGTTTGTTAGCAATGCTCTCTCTAGACATGTTATAACTCAATGGACGCGACCTAAAGCCGGCACTGGTATCATCAAGTAACTGCTATGGCAGCATTAAGCCGAATTTGGCCGATTTTCTTGGGGGAACTTGAAGAGTAACGTTGTGCCATGCAGTTACATTTCCAATATCGATTTAAATTAATTAAAATCTAAAATGTTTGTTTATACAACCTTCGTATTTTGAAAATCACAACTGTTTAGTGAAATGTGACTAAGTTGTCACAGGTAGTTATCAAGTTGGAATAGGTCTTTGGACCAGCGCCTGCAGAGACTTGCGGAGTGGTGAGACCGTGCAGCCATAGCACGAAGAAAGACCTGAGGGGTTTTAGTGGGTATCCCCGACACGGGTGGTAATAGAATTTTTTGCGCTGCTATTATCACACGAACGTGGCGAATCCTACGCCCCCCACCGTATTGGATAGTACTCGAAACGGATTTCAAGTATCAACCAATGGTAAACATACAAATGTTAATGATGAATATGAAATTGGTTGAAAGATCTTTTGTTAAAAGTGCTAAAATAGAAAAAGATTTTTACATATATATAAATTTCTAAAAACTGCTACAAGTATAAGTGCACAAGTTAAAATACACACTTAGATCTCATGACAGCTGGCTTCATAATTAGTGATTTTTCTCATAAAATTAGACTACACAGTGGCTGTGTCACAACCTACTGTAAACTGATTATAGCATGACTATTTTCTTAAACTAAGGCTAATTCAAGTTACAATTTATCAGTGTAAAAGTTATACAAATAAAAGACAAAATTTTAGTTTTAACTTTTTTATAAAGTCATTTCCTTAAACCTAACAGCTTCAAAGCTGAAATGGAATATCCACTTCTAGTCAAACAGACCTGAAACAAAAGAATGATTAATTATTTAAAAAAATATACAAACAATTATTAAGCAACTGATGTAAGCACTTGATCTCAATTGTCTAAAGCTGACATTAGACACAATTCATTTGTCTTTTAATTTAGATGAATCAATTAATGTCATCCATATAAACAAACTTGAATCATTCAATGTCATTATATACCATCATGTCTTTAATTTTGTGCCTTTCAACCAATTTGATTGATATTGGTTGATCTGTGTGATATTAGCATCATGGCCAGTTCCTATTACTTACTATTCGTTAACTGTAGTTTCCTAGTATTTACAGACTGTTCATTTTCCTTACTATCAGTTAACATTCTACATAAACTCCATACAAGTAATGTCACAATTCAACTGATGGTAAGGCAAGCAAATTAATAGTAAGACAGGAACCAAGCCCTCACATGCTTTACCATCAGTAGTAAGTTGACTTAATTGGTATGGAGCTTATGTTAAATTTTAACCGGAAGTAAGGCAAATGAATACTTAGTAAGATAGGAACCTTGAATAGGTGCAACATTCTGTAATAAACTTTAAAACAATGTTAATATAAAATAGTGGGTGATAAAATACCATTTTACCAGTGTAATTTTAACACACCATGAGTGAAGTAATTTTAATTACTGTTTAAGCAATAAGTTAATACACTTTCTGACTCTATAAAGATGTCACCACACCTTGACTTCTTACTACACTCACACAAAATCGATGTCTTGCCTTTCTTACAAGATCGATTTTTGGATAAAATTGTATGATAGAAATAAAACATTTTCTGCTGTAATATCTAAATTTAGATGTGGCTTAAGTTATCTAAGACATTTAAACATCATTAAATAGTGTAGTTCATTGTAAAACTGCTGTTTGTAATCTATGAAAATGATCTTCCGCATGTTTTAAAATGATAAAAAATATCTCAGACTTTACTGTCAACTACCCTATTCTTAACTAACAACCACTTCCATTGAAGAAGGATACTAAAAATAACAATTACCTAATAAAAAAACTAACTCTGATAATGCTCCTATCATATCATGTACCCAAGAGAATACAACATATCCTACTTTACTTACATTTTGATATAGAACAACACCACTATATAATATATAACAACCAAGATTTATTTGATTAAACAAAATATTTACACCAGCACCTTATAAAATCAGTACTACTATCAATCAATCAAATACTATTTTAAATAATAGAAAAATAGAATTACAGTACATTACACCTTCTGTCCCTTTTTGGTATGAACAACATAACTAAAACTTTCAAACAACATTTTTTTACCAAAGTAATCACATTACAAATGAGTTTCCATTTAATTTCATATTTAAATAGAGCACCTGAAAGAAATCAATGACTTTCCAGAGATATTATGTGACAATGCTACAAAAGCTGATTTTTTTTTATTGATCTCTAAATTTTCAATATTAGACATCACCTGGTAGATTGGTATTAAACTACTCAAGCTTTGTATATGGCTTTACATGTGTGTAGCTAGCAGTAAACATCCATTTAAACAGCTATTTCATGATAACCAGTATATTGCTAAGGCAAAAAAGTGGTATATACATGAGACTTATTTCTAATTGGGATATAAGGCTTAGCCTTCTAACTCTTTTGAAGTTTAAATCTGTTCATAATAGATAAAAGTGTCCTATAACTGTACCCCACCTATTTTCACATTAACACAGATTATTTATAAAACTGCAGAAGTCGTGGAAGGCCACGACACACCTTCGATGATCAAATTGATCGTGTACTAGCAGAAGGTGATGTCAGGAGCCTTAAGAACAGACGAGTGTGCATGACAAGACCTATGAATATCAAAGAAGCAAGTGAGGTGTGTAAGAATAAGCCTGAAAGGCGCTCTGTTGTTCGTGCCTACCCCGCAAGGGAACTGTCGTGAAGTTATGTATGTATGTATTTATAAAACTGAGGTCATAATATTTTCTACTCTCATTCTGCAACAGAATTTTATCTAAGTACTTTCCTAGAAATCTTTCCTATCTAATACTTTAATTCAGATGATTAAATTTGATATGACGAACTTTTATCATATTTTTACTTAGCTAATGAAAACTGTCAGTATTATTGTAAAATTGGGTTCAAAAAAGATTCGTCATAATTGATTTATTAACTTTAAGTAGGTTTTTCATACATTATAGTATTTATGAATTACAAGTGAAGGACTACTCACCGAAGCCCATGTCATCATCAGACTCCTCAGGTTCCTCCTCCTTTTTCTCTTCCTTAGCGGCTTCGGCAGCCGGGGCAGCGGCGGAGGCCGCGGCGGGTGCGCCACCTGCTGCTGGCGCGGCTCCCACTCCCGAACCGATATTGGTGATTAGGTCACGGACATTGATGCCCTCTAGAGCTTTAGCGAAGAGGCCGGGCCAATATGGCTCGACATCTACGTTGGCAGCCTTCAGAATAGTAGATATTTTCTCACCCTTTAAACAAACAAAACAACATGTAAACAAACGTTTGCGCTTTTGTGATTATTTATTAATTCAGCAAAATACATTAACTTGAATATGTAATATAACCAATGTAACCAATTTCGTTTGTTAAATGTTTTCTGTGTTGTAAATAACTGTGGATGAATACAGATATTGCGATTTTGTTTATAACCTAAAATGTACATTTTAAAAGTACAGTGAGAATACTTACTGTAACAGCAACATCATCGTCAACCAAGATAAGAGCAGAGTATACACAAGCTAATTCAGCTTTGGATGCCATTTTTATTAAATACGTGCAAGTCGCCAAAAGGCCTTAGCTCACCGAGAACAAGCACGTTAGACTTCTCAAAACGAAGAGAGTCAAAGAGAAGGACGAGGAGGTTATCTCTCAGTTGTCAAATTTCTTAAATCAGCATGTTTATGAATTGTTTTTTTTTTTGGATTTTATGGCTTGACAGCTAGGCCTTTAAGCCAGATCTTAGATTAAATGTAGTTTCTTCATTTTATTAAACCTATGTGTAGCACAGCTGAACTGTATAGATTATCAGCTAGTGCCATACAACGGAGTTCTTGTGACAACTCAAAAGGCCACATTTGACTTTACAATTCACATTTCTCAAAAAAACACATAATTACTACTCAAAAACTATCAATATCCTACAACTATTGTTCATTTTAGGGTTATTCTACACATTTTTAGAAAATAAAACTGCACAGCACAACATCTTTCAGTTCCCTCCAAAAACCCCTATATAAGTATATATGTACCTATAAAATTTTTTTAATGATTAAGCCTTGGCAACTAGGCCTTTAAGCCAGGCGTTTCTTGTGAAAACTCGAAAGGCCACATTTGACTATACAGTTCATATTTCTCACAAAAACACATAATTACTACTTAAAAACTATGAATATCCTACAGCTCTTGTTCATTTTAGAGTAATATTACATATTTTTAGAAAATAAAACTGCACAGCACATCTCCTTTCAGTTCCCGCCAAAAACTCTTGTTTATGAATTGTCATGTCAATCATAGAGACCATTCACTATCCTGCAAGAGAGTTCGCCTAGCCGTCCGTCGCCTATTGTAGAGTTGTAAATGTTGTTTCAGCCTGCAACCATCATTGCGCCCGTTAACACTAAACAGGAGGCCTCTTGAGTCCTTTAAACTCCGCTAACCGCAGGATAGCCCTGCAGGCTAGTGAATGTGCTTCTTAACAGTGCCATCGTATTTCCAACGACTTCCATCTTTTTCTCACTAAAGCGTTGTGAATCTTCTTTTCTTACTCTTGTATCTCAGTACTTATGTTAGGTGTTATAATTTTTCAATTCTTCGATTACCTGGAATGCGAATCATTATGATTTATTATAGTGTTGTTCTATATTAATTATCTTAGTCAGCAAAAACCGGTAATTGGAAATATTATTTAGATTATTTAACTGACGATATAACTTTTATATTTTCTTATAAATGTTACTTAGACAGTCAGGCTCAAAGAGAATTTAACATTACATTATTAGACTGGAAAGGAAGGTGTACAAAATATAATTTTTTAAATAGTAACTATTATTTCGCATTATTATGTATCGATTTTAAGTAAAACTTATTTTTTTGTAGCTTGTTATTTCAATTCCTTGTAATTGTTTAAGTAGTTGTAATGACAATTTTGAAAAAGCCGCACTTATCCATATTATTTGTAAATTTTCAAATCATTGGTATTATCGCTAATTCTACAACGGTAAATATTTAGACTGACATACTAAAGTAAATAAGATCAAAGCAAACATAAGAAGAGTCGTCATCAAAGTTTATTTTACCAGAAATCTAAACTCAAACGTTAAAATGTTAGCGTATTCAGATTAATAGATTATTACAATGATGGTTATAGAAACAAAGTTAGTTCCTTATTAGTTTTATTTTTACGAAATCAAGTTTAAAAATTCAAGCAAGTAATATTATACATATGTACCATAAGGAATTAAATATTAAAGATAAACAGCAATTAATCAATTTATTGGGAATGAAACATTTAAACTTCGTGTACTTTTATCTAAGAATTCTTATTCCTATACATATACATAATATTAATTTTAATACAAGGGTAATATAGTACTTTGCACATAAAATAACAGATAAGAAAAAACTTAAAGATCCCATGAGAATAAATGGTGTTTCACTAACATATCTCTAACACCTTCTTTCAGAGGTTGATTTTGTGTATCTTTCTTCAATGGCAGCTCCCAATCTGGATTTAAATTGAATCCAAATTGTGATAGTATGCGTAGCTCGCATTTTATTTGGACCCACCCAGGTGAATTTATGAATGACCAAGGATGATACCACTTTTGAACTACATCTACACATGAACACAATACTTCAAGCCAAAGATGCAATGCTTCTTCATTTAATCCCATGCATATAAGTGTGCGTAATTTCACATCCATTTGCGCGTGTGCGTTGTCATGCGATAAGTTTATAGCCTGAACGCATCTATAAAGTAACTCTTCTGGGGTTAGAACTTTACCATCTTCATCTAAACGATATGTTTTGCATAGAACCAGTCGGCTGTAAACTGAATTAAAATCTTTTTCCACTTCACGTGATGACGCTTCCTCTATAAACAGCCAAGGGTGACATGGACCATCGAGAAAACTGGGCCTTTTAATACCGTGCAATAATACTCTTTTGAAAGCGGGGGCTAATACTCCTCGGACTAGATGCGCTGCCTTTTCTGTAACAGAATCATCTCCTGCGCGGCTATATTTCACACCTTTTTCGTCTAGTAACTTTACAAATCTGGCAGGAAACCACCCTCTCAGCCCATTAAGCTCGCCAATCCAACAATGTTCATCCCTTGAGCTTATTACCTCTATGACATCATTTTTTCTAAATCCTAACTCATCACCATCACGTCTTTCAAAATCCAGGAGTGCTTTTGCTCGTCTTCTTTTACTCCTAGAGACATTGACGTATCTTTCCCTATCTGCAGCATGGCTTTGCATTGTATAATCAGCTGTAAGTTGAACTTCAGAAGCCAGTTGAGGTTCTAAGGCAAGAAAATGACGGGCTACTTGTAGTATTGCCTCCCGGAGATCAACAAGAATTTCAGTCTGTTTGACATTCTTAGAAACTGCATCATCATTATTACTGTCTTCTCCAAAGAGTATAGTTTGTATAACCGATTTGTTTTTCTTTATTTGACGCCTTTGTAGTTGCTGTTTTGGTAAGTTAGACACTGCACTGGGATTGCCAACTAAAGCACCCTGATCTGCCATTAAATATGCTAAGTGGCGCCTTCTGTGGGTATCTATTAAAGTGGGACTCAGAGTATCACCACACACTTCATCGATAGTTTTGATAAGTAAATCAACATCGTCTATTTCACCAGGTATATCTGATAAAGCATTAAATATTTGTGCGGAATTCGATTTCTCTGTAAATCTATTTTCTTTTATTTTAAGCATGGCTAGGGTGACTTTGAATAAAACTAATGAACCATCTAAGAAAAATAAGTCCCAAATTCTAAGTAATATTTTCATGTGGACAACATTAGCATATAAGGTCAGAAACCAGTGCATTGTAATAAGAGAGAGCTCAATATCGTGAGCATTTAGAACTTGATCAATGCCAGGTAGGTAGGAGGAAATTAAACTACGTAATACTTTTTGATCAGCTTGAATACCAATTAATGTTGATGAATAGTAAGAAGCAGGTAGGAGATCTTCAACTGTGGTACACATGATCCAAAATGCATCCTCTTCTTCCATTAACAGCAGTAGTGAAGCAGCAATCATGCCAGTACCTTGGCAGTACCCTATATCCGGGTAGAGCCAAGCCAATGATCTTAGAATTCTACGTAATCTGGGCACACCTGTACTTGTTGGATGAGAAAAACATACATTGTTTGGCAGTATCTGGACCAGATCTTTTTCAATTTGCTTACTTGTTACAAGACCATCATCACTAGAGGCTCTAACAATTTCGTGATAAGTTATTTCTGTTGAGGCCCTTTTTCTATTAGCACCGCATAAATGCATCCATACTTGAGGGCGCAGTGAATGCGGAACACCATCCTTGACCATTTTTTGCAATTTATCTGTTTTTTCTAATTTACTTTCTCCATCAGAGAAATTTATTTCTTTGCTATAGAATTCCCACTGAAGGCGATGTTGATCGTCCTCAACAAAAACATTAGCAAGTAATTTATTTGAGCTTTGTTCTGGACCATCTTCTTCTTCCACGCAAAAACCGAATTCGTCGAACCGGTAATCAGGTAATCCGCCACCGTGACCTTCAGATTCCGGTTGTGCCAATTTTGCCATAATATCTTGCGGAACCATACTTGGAGTTAAAGCTGAGAAGGGACCACCAGGCGCAGGCAGTAGTTCATCGGCAATATTTAAACCTCGAATCGCATCAATTACGTCCTCCGGGTCATCGTCAGCTAACGCAGCACTAATTTTACGTTCATGGTCTTCTCTTCCTACGTAACCCATATGATCACGGGAGCTAAATAACGATTTAGCCAAATCCATTGTATTTTTTTGTTTGTAAACTTTACCTTGAGTTATCACAAATTTAACAACATATCACTTTCTCTTTGTGTACGAATTATGCGTCAAATTATGTCAAACAAATAAAGGTCAGTCAGACTCCTATGCACGTCAACGCCCAAACTGTCAAAGATATTGATTTTATGACAATCGCCAAGTGGCTAAGTTAGTTACCAGTTACCTAATCAGTTTATCTATGATCATTTTAATTATTTAACCACATTACCATTAGTACGTCCATGCACCTTATCAATAGTTTTTTTATTAACTATTTTTTTGTAAGTAAAACGTTCTAGTCGTTTTAGTTTAGATGATGCCATTAACCGGTTTTTTGCTGTTTTTAAATGACGACCATGCAGACCTTGGATCTTGCCAGTCGTTCATTTGTGATTTGGATCACATAGAATGTTTGATTGGAATACTAAGCATTATCTTACATATTTTTCACCCTTCCTTCTCTTTCTTCTATAGCTCGTATATAGGGAAGTCGAAACAACTTTCTTCTAATGTTTAAAATACTAAGTTTTCCTTCTGGCTTCTGGAATGCAATCAATAAAAAAAGGACGGCAAGTTTATTTTTTAAAGATTTTATACAAATTTCCATATCCATAGAGCACAGAGCACATTTTTCTGTTATTACTTATTTGATGAATTATAAATATTATGTATAAGCAATATTTAATGAAGTTATTTTGCAGAGAGTACATCAATATAATTTCTGTTTAAAATTCACTTTCCTTTAGTAGTATCTGACTTCGTGAATGTTGAATATGGTGTTGTTCTATGTATTAAGTCTGAAGATTTTGATTCTTCAGAGATAAAGTGTTTAGATCTCAGGTTTGTACCAAGTATATAATGTAAAATAATTTAAATTAAGATCTGAGTTTAGTGGGTTCGTTGTGCGTTCTATCCGATCTGTGGTTCTATCTATTTACGAAGTGTTCCGAGTAACAAACCAGTTTTATACTTCCTATTTAGGTCGTAAATAAATAGTAGTCTCAAAGTTCATTCAAGAACCATATTATCATAATAATTACCTTACGATTATTATGAAATTGTTAGTTATTAAATTCAAATTTGGATACAAATGTATTCAATTCTTTTTTCTATATTTCTTTTGTGAATCTAAATATCTTATGATAATATAGGTTACAATAAAAACAATCGTTTGTTGTTCATTTTTTTGTACAATAAAGCTTTTTACTTCGATTGTCATAGAGAAGACAACATTTGTAACATTTTGTTTCATCTCTAATTTCATCAATAACTTATTATTTTCATCAGTAATATCATAGTTTATGGCAACTAAGTTAAATTTATTTGGCTACAAAAATAAACCAAGAGAATAAACTTGACATAGGATACAGGGGAGCTATGATCATTGTTCAACTTAGTTGCCATAGATTGTACCTTTGTTAACTCATTATCAAACACTAGGATGGCCGTAAAACAATGTTGTATTGAGTCATGTAAATCATCTACAACAAGACAGGAAGATATTGGTGTAACATACCACAAGTTCCCAAAAGACATAACCTTGTATAATACTTGGATAACTGTAACACATTACAGACATAACACTGAATTGCCAGCTTTTGTGTGTTCAAGGCATTTTTGTAAAACTGATTTTCAAATATATAAGGATTCTAAATACATTTTGAAGTCAGGTATTTAAGAAATTATGAATAGCTTGATGATTAATTTTAATTGATGATAATTTTTATGTTTTAGTTGCATTTTGTTGTATCAAAAAATAATCTTTTCCCTATATGTTTTGCCTGAATTCTCTTAAGATGAGCTTTGTAGCTTTTGTAGTTATATAGTCAATGAAGTGCCAAAACTTCCGATTAACAGTACTACAAACATGTTTTATATTTTTGCTGTTGTAGATACCTTAAATTTTCCTATAGGGCTTTATAATATATAGTTAAGAATAAACACTTTTACTATTTGTTCAAAATTAAAATGTCGATTACACTTGTGTTTGTTATAAATTGTTTTTTTCTCTCTCATAAAAATAGGTGTTCACATACTTGGGAAGTATTGACACTTCATAGATAATATTATGTAGAGTAATTTATCTAACTGGGATATTGTTATAGGTATTGATTGCACATAAATGTGAGTTATTTATATATTAACAATTACTTGTATTTTTGTGTAAACATACATTATCTCTCAACATTTAATGTCATTTGCAATTAATAATAATATTGCATCAAAATAACCCATAAACCCATTGCAAAATTTGCAGAAAACTGTCAATACCTATAACATTATCCCAGATGGAGCAGTAGGGTTAGAATGACACATTTTGATTGACTTTTTCATGTATCCTTGCATAAAAATATGCAGTCCCTAATAAAAGTGTCTGTGGCAACAAGTGACAAAGTGGCAAATGAAGTGTGCAGTGTGTATATAAAATATTTAAATAACTTGTGTGTTTATATACTCACATTATGCACTTTTTAGATCCATTTACTACTTGCTGCCATTGAAGTGGGCATGATGTAAACAAGGCATTAGTTTTTAGGCTTCTGAACCTTGACCTGACCTGAATGGTAGAGAGGAACTCTTCGGTCTCATTAAAATGTGTTGCTTTCTTGTCGATTATTTTAGTAACCACAAAAGCTAGAAATATGTTTAGCACACATATACAAAACACATACCTTGTGTATCTACTAAAATGTAGTTTCACATTTGAGGTGTATAGTTTGAAAACACCTTAAAATTAATCATACATTATAGTGTTTTTCAAACTACACCCTTCATTTCTGAATATACATTTTATAATGTGCAAAAGGGGTCCAAAAGAGAAAATCAGAAATTGAAAATTGAGCAATATTATTGATAATTTAAATTGAATTTTGTTGAATACTTCTATTGAACCTTATAAGATTCCCAAATCTGGAATTAGATCTGTAAAACATAATTTTTTATATGTATAAGATTGTCATTATGAGAAAATATTTAAAAAGTAGATATTAATTACTTAAGCATTTTTTTTAATTGTAGAGCTACCTAATAAGTATCCATTTAAATTTTAAGGAGACTTTAAATTTACAAAAATTTAACATATTTGCATGTGAAATATAAACATCTCTTTGTCTGTTTATGTATGCAAATCTAAGAACTACAAGATATGTAACTTAGGGACCCAAAGGCAATTAAATGTGAAGTAAATTGCAATATGAATTAAATGAGAATGGAGTTGTTAATCACAGATAATAAAAAGCAAGAGCCACTGAAGATTAATTATGATAATATTAAGAAGTCTTATAAGAAGAAATGATTATTTAGGTGATTTATGTGGAATTTTCCTGCTACTTTGTAAAATTCAATTCAAATTCAAGTTGCACTAGTAGAAATTTTAAAATGATATTCAAAACTATCATGCTGTATAGTAGTCTCTACAATTATTATTTATATTTATAAGTTTGAAAAAAAATATAATTATTTAGGAGTGCTTAATCTGCTGTAGTACTTATGAGTGTAGTATTAAAAAAATTGATATTGTTATAAAATCATATTTCTCTATTCTTTCAGATGCTGTTCCTTCAATATTTCCTTGGCTAACTGAACACAAAATGGCCTCTATTAATAAAATGAATAATATGAATTCTGAAGAAAAGACAGTTGATGACCTAAACAATGTTTCAACAAGCAGTAAAGAATCTGAACCAGAGAGCGTAGACATAATACAAAAATTCATAAAAGACCAAGAAAGGCTTATACAGGAACAAAATTTAGAGAAATTTGAAATGAAAGATAATCAAAATAATAATAATGTTAAAGAAACCACAGAGAGAAAAAATGAAGATGTTTGCAAAGAAAAAAATGAAAGTTCTATGTGCTCTCCAAGTATTTTGGATATGATGATGAATACTGAAACAAAGGAACTGAAGAAAAATCATATAAGTGTCAATCAGTCAATGAGTTCCATAGACAAAGGTGTGTAGTAAGATAAGTGAAAACATATCTTAGAATCTCAGATTAAATTACAGAATAGCTTATCTTTGAATAAACATATTGTTTATTCTGTTATGCATGTTAATATAAATTGGTCTTATTTCTAAGTCCCTCTCTTCAACTTGTTGATTGCAATAAAATTATTTCTATCTATGTACAAACAACTGCTCGTTTTACTTTCACCTCCAGATTATACAAATAAAAAGATGAAATAATTTATTGTAATATTTTATAATACATGTAATATATTACTATAATAATTATAACCGATGATTGTGTGTCTTTGTTTTTGTTAATCTCATGAAATAAGAATCTCATTAGAAAATTAATAAATTGGCTAAAGGAAGGTGAAGTAAATTCTTAATTAGACCATGGTGCAAACCTATAAGCTCAATAGAGTTATTTTCATCGAAGAATAAATAAATGACCCTTGTAAAGTTGATTTATACATGTATGTATGTATGTGGGATGTACATATATTTTGGGATTCATACATATATTTGTAATATACATAATTTATACATATTACAAAACATAGTGCAGAAAATGTTTAGTTCTTAAATATACCTGAACTGGACATTGTTTTCACCAACTTAATTTTTTTTATATTTTATATAATAAATGACTAACAAAATTACCGATTAACTCACAGTTCACCATAAAGGTGAGGTTTTATCTGCGATAGTGTTACATATATAGGCAGTTTCATGCAGATTGGCAATGGGCTTAATGTGTTATTTGTGATGTGACATTTTTTATGATGTTAAATATTGCCAGATAATGTGTGTACTTAGTCTGGTCATAAATACTGTTACAATTAAAAATAAACAAAATATTATTTGAATTTGGAATCTGTCATTTTTATATGATTGTTCATTGTGTTTTCTCATTTTGGCGCCAATACATTGTACAACATTTTGCGATATTAAAATGGAGTGGGGCACTAAAGAGAACCGAATCGCTGTGATTGCATTACACAAAGTAGGTATGGAGCCAAATGCAACTTTTAAAACTCTTCATACACTTGGTATTAGTCAAATGTTTGTGTACCGGACTATTAATAGGTACAATGAGATCTCCTCTGTTTGTGACAGAAAAAGATATGGCCGTCCACGTAGTGTTCGTACAAAAAAGGTGGTCAAAGCAGTAAGGGAAAGAATTCGAAGAAATCCTGTCCGAAAGCAAAAGATTTTATCTCGGGAGATGAAGATATCACCTAGAACCATGTTGCGTATTTTAAAAGATGACTTAGGACTTGCAGCCTATACGAGACGCACTGGTCATTTCTTAACTCATAATTTAAAAAAGAATAGGGTGCTAAAATCGAAACAACTACTGAAGCGGTACGCAAAGGGAGGTCACAGAAAAATTTTGTTTATGGATGAGAATTTTTTTACAATTGAGCAATATTTTAACAAACAAAATGGCCGTATTTATGCTCAAAGCTCTAAGGAAGCTTCTCAAGTCAAGTCAAGTCGACATAGTGCAACGTGGGCATTATCCGTCTTCAGTGATGGTTTGATGGGGTGTTAGCTATGAAGAAGTGACTGAGCCATATTTTTGTGAAAAAGGTATCAAAACATCGGCACAAGTGTATCAAGATACCATTCTTGAGAAGGTAGTTAAGCCCCTTAACAACACCATGTTCAATAACCAAGAATGGTCCTTCCAGCAAGAGTCGGCGCCGGGTCATAAAGCTCGGTCCATGCAGTTTTGGTTGGAAACGAACGTTTCGGACTTCATCAGAGCTGAAGACTGGCCGTCGTCTAGTCCCGATCTTAATCCGCTGGATTATGATTTATGGTCAGTTTTAGAGAGTACGGCTTGCTCTAAACGCCATTATAATTTGGAGTCCCTAAAACAATCCATATGATTGGCAGTGAAGAATTTTCCCATGGAAAGAGTGCATGCTTCTATTGATAAATAGTCTCAATGTTTAAAGGACTGTATTGCAGCCAATAGAGACCACTTCGAATAAGCTTTTTATATTTTAAATTGTTTTATATTTATGTATTAAACTGACACAATGTAAAATGTATAAATGTTATTTGCAATAGAAAAAAAAAATCTGTTACAATATTTATGGCAAGACTAGGTATATACACCAATGTGTGTATATACACTAATGTGTGTATATACACTAATATGTATATACATAGATTATCTGGCTATGCATTAACGGGGATATGTTTTAAATAAGATGCATTCAGCCGCAGTCTAAATCTTTAACACAAGTGCTGTTACAGAATAAGTAAAATATAAATTATTCTGATGATCTCTAATTTTTTGGTGGTAAACTGACAACAAAAATCATATCTATTCACGCCTGCTACATCTTTGATATAATACGCTATGATACATAGAAATCATAAGCGATCCTTTTATCTTTAGTATTGAAGATTATCTGTATATATTTAAAAGTGTCTAAAAGCCAATTCAATATTATATACCTTCCTTTAGGTAGCAGTAGTGTAGCTTTATCAATTGGATCTAAAGTAGAAGCTAAAGATTACAGTGGAGATTGGCATGCTGCTGAAATAGTTGAGGTTGATTATGATGAGATGGAAGTGCTGGTGCATTATGCAACTGAACTGAAGAGGTACGTTTTCAAAGTCATGTTTCATATAATTGTTTTTATGTGATCATGTTTAAATATGTGACCAATTGTCCATTGCTTGTATGTGAAAAAAAAAACAACTTTATATATTGCAGGTGTGACGAACCTTATTCTTAAAATTTGAATTTAGAACAAATATGTTGTGCTCATTAAAATATTTTTAACCTATGTGATTATTCTGTCAAAATTTGAAGAAATTAAATGAGAAAACTGTTTAATTCTGAGATATAAAATATTATTTTTTGTTTGATTTTCATAAAAAATAATGTCTTATCATTATAAAACGCGTTACAGAGCGATGTGCGAGGAGAAAAGGTAGAAATTATTTAGATATTATGTACTGTTTGTTTTGGTTCCAATTTAGTACACTGTATCATGTTCCACTGTACAAAATAACTATGAAGTCGGAATATAATTTTATTTTAATAGTTCGTGATTAGTTTGTTTGCAATAGTACACAACATAAATTAGTCAATACAACACAATAAGTAAGTTCTCGTCAAACTTACTAATTAAAGTTTCTAAATAAGTAATGTTAATTAGAGTTATTGTTGTTATCAATAATATGAAGCCGACATGATGTCATCTGGCAAAGTAAATAAATAAAATTAAATAATTTAATTTGTAAATCAATGAATCACCTTGCATATTGCAATATTTAGATAGTTTTATATAGTGATATACAGTAAATAACCCTGGGGCTAATACTAGGATGCCCAGACCAAAGAAAATATGGAAAAGTTGTATATGAAATTTAAATTTAATAGAGTATCCTCTATTGCAAAATAATGTATATTTTACACAGTTATAATATTATATAGAATTATTATATGGATTATAACAATTTCACCAAAAACTGAATATATAAGTAAATCTCAGTGATCAGCTTTTAACAACAATTTTATGCAATTTTCATACAAAACTGACTGTTAGATTTATCTTTTTGCAGTTAAGCTGTTATTTTTTCTAGAAATATAGGTAATAATACAATTGTCTGCCCCAATATTTTTGAATTCTCAGAGTATAGGTATTTATCTTACCTATTGCTTCTAATGAAATGCTGTTTATTTATGTTAAATCAATTATTTCAAAGTATGTTATAAGAAATCACTATTACATTGCTTTACCAGTGCGGCTGCAACCTATTTCATTATTTATTTAAAATTTCAACTTCAAATAGACATGATGAATGGATAAGCGTAAGCAGCCCTCGCTTACGGCCAATTACTTCCACTCCGAAAGTACTTCAAACTAAACCATCTACAAGCCAACAACAATTAACAACTCAGCCAGTTCCAAGACCTTCCTCTGTAATTGTAAAAGAGGAACCTAAAGAAATCAAACAGGAACCTAAAGAAATAAAACTGGAAGAAAAGGTAAAACTTACGTTTGAAGTAGGTGAACGATGCTTGGCACGTTGGCGGGATAACAAGAGATTTATGGCTACTATAAACAACAAATTGGAAAATGGTAAGATTTTTGTTCTATTATGAAAAAACTTTTTTAAGCAGTTATTAATGTGTACTAATCTTACATTAGAGTATACCTGCTTGTAAACTTTTAAATAAATATTTTTATAGTTACACAAAACCACATTTACCATTCTTTTAAAAATGTATCTTTTATCTTTTAGGCAGTTACGAAATAGTATTTGACGATGGCTTTTACTGGAAATGTAGCATATCAAGGCTTTATAAGTGGAAACCCAATAAAGCTACCGGCCTAACAATTGACACAGTGGCCCAGTCACCGTCCACATCATCCCTTTCCCCTGTACAATATGGAGCTGGGCCCGGAAATACTCCGTTAACCACTCCTGTATTCCATACCCACTTGTTTGATCCTACACGAGATTATTTAGGCTCTAAAAGTGAAAGAAGAGAGATGAAACGTAAATTGAATATCAAAGAAATTTTCAATATTGGCCAAAAGAAACCAAAGACGCAAAAGAATGTGGATAAAGAACCAAAGAAAGAGATAGAAAAAAATGTTCGAGTTATCAAAAGGGTACCGAAAGTTAAATTGGATCATGCTAAAGTGGTGTTACAAACCGTAAAGCCTAAAATTGAAGTGAAAACGGAATTACCTGGTAAATAGTTGATCAAAATTAAATTACCACTTGAGGCCTGTGTTATATTGCTTATGTGATTACTTAAATTTATACTATTCTTAAAAAACGAATTTCTTTTAGATGCTGTTGCCTCAATCATTGGTACAGTTACCAAAGATGAACCTACTTTGAACAATGAAGAAATAGTAGTGAAAAAAGAAATAATATACGACAAACTAATTCCTATGGAAGTTGAAGTTTCAAAAGAATACTTAGCCAAAGGAGAGGAAGAAATAAAACTAAAACAAGAAGAATCGGATATAACCTCTGAGGACATATATGATATTGATGGTAGTCCAGATAATACTGAAAATAAATCTGATATTGATCCAGTAAGTAATTTTAAGTTTTATTTATTTAATAAGTACATTCTTTTATACTATGATTTTTTAATAGCACATTAAAACAGAAATTCAATAAGTAGTAGTCTTTGCTCTTGATAAATAAATAATATTTTTTTTACGATTGTTAAGACTAAATTTATTAATAATAGTAATAACTTGTGTAAATAATTGAAAATAAAGTATCATATCATATTAGATATTATTTTCAAATCAATTTTATAAATAGATTTTAGAAGAAGAAACAGCACTTGAGAAATTCGAGCAACCTGATGAACTTAAACATGAGCAAGTCATTGACAGGATGAAAGAAGTGATTAACAAATTAGAAAATAATATAAATGAAATTGAAAAAGCCAATTCACCAAAACCAGCTGTTACAGAAGCTATAGAAAAACTTCAAGAAGATGTTCAAGAAGAAATTCAAGAAGGAGTTCAAGAAGGAGTTCAAGAAGAAATTCAAGAAGAGATTCAAGCAGAAATTCAAGAGGAAATTCAAGAAGAAATTCAAAAACAAATCAAAGAAAAAGTTGTAGAAGAACCACAAGAAGAAATTGCAACAAATGAAGTTCAAATAAAGGATTCACCACCAGAGCAAAACCAACCGGAAGTTGTAGAACCGGAAATTGAAAATGTAGAAGTAGTTGTGGTAAATCCAGACAAGCCAAAAAAACTTTCAAAGATAAAGAAGAGTAAAAAGATGAGATTGTTGCAGGAGAGGAAGGTGAAAAAGCAAGTAGAGAAGGTGAAAAGCGAGTTGGAGGAGATGAAACGGCAAGTTGAGGAAATGAGACAGCAGATGTTGGCCAAAACTGAGGAGTTAGCAAATCGTCAGCCCCAAGAAATGCCGGAAAGTTATTTGCTTCCAGGGGAATGGTGTTGCAAGTGGGTGAATAAGCAGCCTGTTGGAACTGTCAGTGAGATTGAGAGTGATATAAAGGTAGATGGAAATAATAAGCCAATTTTACCACGGAGGAGTGTTCAGGTTAGTTACCTATTATTTACTAGAGTGCATCATGTGGCTTCCCTTGGACAAAGTTAAAATTATGTAGTCATAATACTCTCTTGACTACTTTTAGCTATTACTTAATGTTAAGACAAATAATTTTATAAAAGTAATAACATTAATGTTACTAATAAATTTTAATGTATTATTATAACTGAAATATTGTAATTTACAGGTTGAAGATAAAAGATTACCTCCGGGTTGGACAAAGCATATGGTGCGAAGAAGTTTTGGAAATTCAGCTGGGAAATGGGATGTTGTACTAGTCAAGTATGTTGGTTTGCTATCTAACATTTTCTAAAATTATATTACCTTACAAGTTACATTTAGAAATAATTAGGAATAAATGTTAGTCGTGAATGCAAAATTACTTTGCTTTCCACCAGGTGGGCCGTCTGCCTGCTGCTGAACTCATAGAATTAAAAAAAATGTTTTTTCATGGGAAAATAGAACATATTCTACATTATAATTATGGTCTCTTAGAATATTATAAAGTTTTGAGTAATAGAACTTTAATAAATTAAACGTGAACTTGTGTAATAGTAAAATTGAATGGTCAGGAAAGAGCTTAATTACCATCTGGGTTATGGGATTTGGTGTTCTACTGGCGACTATTTGATCAAATGGTATTCTAAAAGTTGAATGTAGTAATTAAAAAGAGGAAAACCGTTTATTCATACTAATATTTACATGTGATTTTGCTTGCATTTTACTTCCTTGTTCACAGCCTACGGAATGAGTAAATCAACCTAAAATTAGATATTTTAATTTTTTTTGGATGATTACCGTCTTTTCTTATATTTATATATATATATATATTATACACTAGCAACAGTTTAAAGGACTATCAATAAGTTGCTTTATATCTGTACTTCCGATAGTGGACAAGAACTTAGGAAAGATACATTTTGTTCTAGAAAATGGGATAGTTACTGTCGCCAAATCTTTGAAATGTATGCTATCAGAATCAGGTGTAAATCTTTACTATTTTAAGAACTTTTATTTAACTTGCAATGGATGTACCTATGTATGTATGTATGTAACTATGTATGTAAGTTCGGGTGAAATCTTGCAAATTAAATTTGACCAACTTCCCGGTTTCCGATTGAGCTGAAATTTTTCACACATATGTATATCGCGTGAAAATGCAAAATGGTACCATGGAGCTGATCTGATGATGGAGTCGGAAAGTGGCCATACGAACTCCTGTACTAAACAAGATAGACCCGTCGTGTTTGGGCTCGTTTTACTTGTCTTGGCTAGCACTCTGCTGCTACATGATATCCAGGATCTCAAAAGCTTGTGTTTAAAAACCTTTTAAAAAGAAAGCTTATTATTTCTAAACTTCTAGAAATGATTTCTTCTTTATTTCTTGCTCCATCTCTGATACTGTTAGTTAGCGACTGTGGCCAAATGCGTCTTGTTTGTAGCGTTAAAAATACATCGCTACATCTGCGTGAAACTTAACACTAACATTATCCCACATGGAGCAGGAATATTATTGTGCTATTTGGCTACAATAAGACTCCATCAATTTCACAGCCCCGAAAATCGACGTTTTCATACCAAGATGGACATGCGTAATTATTTAGAGAACAACCCGGACGAGTCGCTAAGACAATACGAGTATGCGTTACTGGACTTTGGGGTACATCTCAAGTTGTCCCGCCGTATGGGATGGATGAGGTTCACCCCGGGGGGCGAGGCCGAGGCGCCTGAGATTCTGAGGCCCGAACTGACCAGTGCCTCTCCACTCGTCAAGAGAAAGGGTCTAGATTTGAAGAGGAAGGTTAAAGGAAAGGAGAAACGGTTTAAAATGAAGATTAAGAGGCCGCGACCAACTCAACTGGTGAGAATTTTCGTTTAATTTCATTTTTTTTTCTATTTTTACTTGTTTTTTCCGACTTACATTACATATACGCCTATTCAAGTACAATTGCTCAAAGATTGCTATTTTTCATACTGGTGTTAAATCCAAGGACACTGAGTTTTTAACAGGCTTCCAAAACGAGGAGGTTCCTCAATTCAAGTGTATTTTTGTTTTGTATGTTTGTTACGCGATTTCTCCGTCAATTGTGGCCCGATTTTCAATGATTTTTTATTCAACTATATTTTATTTATATATATATATATATATACATATATATATACACATATATATATACACATATATATATATACACACATATATATATACACACATATATATATATATATATATATATATATATACATATACGACGGATATCTACGATTCTAATCTTGTATCTGTGCAGGAACGGAGAAAGAATACAATTTCCTACGGCCGGGCGGCCTGTCGTAAGAGGCGACTTAACAACCCACAGCCAGGTGGTAGGTAGGGCATTTGTCCGACTGGATGGTTACCACCCCTGGTCTAAAGTATGTTGCAATAACAACCTTGAGTTGTGTTCCGGCATTAGTGACCAGGTTCCAGTCTCCCTTAAGAGAGCAGCAGCGCATTTGTATCAACTTTGGTGGTGCAAAATGTCCATAGGCGATGGTATCCACTTTCCATCAAGTGGACCGCCTGCCTGTATGCTAATCTCCTGCAATAAAAAAAAATATATATATATCACGATTCAACAGTGGCTGTAAAAAATGTTGGGACATGAGTCGCATGTATTATCTATGGTTCACATAGGTTTTAAATTTTTTTAACAGCAGAGAATCCTTTCCCAGGGACGAACTGTACTGTTTTCATCCCTGTCATCAGGGACTCCAAGCGTACTTTCAGAATATGAGAAATGAAAAATGTGTAATAATAATACCTTATTTCAGCACACTCGATTGCCCCCAAATGTTGGAGCGATTGAAGAAAACCAATCTGAAGGGATCCTTCCGTCATGCGCAGACGCCGTTAGCGAAATGGATTATCCGCCATTGGAAGACGGATTTGGTAAGACATTATTCTTATCTTTTATCCTATTTATATGGTTTAATAGCTGTGAGTGGATGCCAGTCCATTCACAGTAAAGGGTTAAGAGCCTAAATACAGCCGCTCTGCGGCGCTGCCGCCCATCGTACCGCAGAAATTGGCGTTGTGCATCGCACCGCACACCGACCTTGTGACTTCACAGTAGGGTGACAGCAATATCTTAGGATCCGTTTATCTGTAGGATTTTTGGTAAGAGCACGCATCAAACTGGTTGCAGTATATAGATTAAAACGTTGAAGTAGATTTTTTGATATCTTTGGTTGACGAATGCTAAGCTTTATTGGACAGTAAGCTCAGCTCCGACCCACGACTGAAGTTTACTCCTTAAGTACGATCGTCTTTGAGTATGCTATTCTGTGGCCGAATAAAGGCGGTTACAAGACCTTCTAATTTCAAAAGGCCGTATCTTACAATAGTGGATATTATTTTAAATGTTATTTAATTGCATTAAAATTTGAATGTAGGGAACTTAGTAACAAGGAAGAGTAAAGTTTTAGGTAAAACACCTAATTTCATTTGTATATACGTAACATAGAGCTACTACCTAGAATTTAACATGCGGCGTAGCCGCGGGGAGAACTCTATTTGTATAATAAAAGAAAAACGTAATATTTTTATTATTTCACTCCTCATAATTTTTTCATATCGGAGGCCTTATATGAAAATCGATTCTTAAGGAAGACAAGAGGCGTGGAAAAGCATTTGTGAAATAATTTACAATAATCACAGAGAAAAAGATGCCGATTAATAACAAAATTAACGATTAAGCAATACGCTTATTGCGATCCATAGCAGCGACGCGTCCAGCAACGTTCACGAATCACAGAAAAATGGTCACTAGTCACTTCACTCTACGGCTGTACCACGCTTTGCGGCGCTGCGCCGCAAAGCGTCGTACAGCCGTAGCGGTTATGTGTTTGGGCACTAAAGGTTAAACTGTTTAAAGTCAACCCACAAGCCTATAAACCTTGTGTAACTTTATCATGGATAAGGCGATCCGTAATAGTTGTGCAGTTTGTAGGCCTGTTAAAAAGCGTTAGTCGTCGTCACCCAATCGCAGTCCACTGCTAGACGTAGGAATTCCCAAGTCGACACCACTCATCCCTGTCCTCTGTCTTCCTCATCCGGCGCCTACCGTCGACCTGCGTAGGTTGTCGGTCCATCGGGCTGGAGGGCGTCCGACACTATGGTTACCGAGACGCGCTCTCCACTCCAGGACTCGTCTGCTCCATCGGCCATCGGTCCTGCGGCAGATGTGACCGGCCCACTGTCACTCCAACTTGCTAATTTTGTGAGCTATGTTGGTTACCTTGGTTCTCTTACGGATATCCTTATTTCTAATTCTATCCATAAGAGAAACGAAAGTTGAGAGACTTGGTACTTGTGGACCAATCCTGACGTCAGTGTCCACGTCTCGGCCCCTGTGTTATTCTGATGTGTAAGGTATATTATTTTAAAGTTTCATCAAAATCCATTCAGTAGTTTTTGCGTGAAAGAGTAAGAAACATACACATATCCACACATTCTTACAAACTTTCGCGTTTATAATATTAGTAGGATTAATAAATAAATTTTAAATAATTGAATACATTTTTTTGTATACATTGCAGTGTATGTGGGTTCATTGAAAGTGCAAATAATAGACAACCTGCTGCGGTGTCCCGCGGAGGGTTGTTTCAAGAACTTCCGCAACAACACCCTCATACAAATGCATATTAAGCATTACCATCGGGAGTTGAGGAAGATGTTGGGAGCCACGCCCAAAGTGGCCGACTTGGCCTACGCACGGACTATGCCCACTGATATCGAGCCTGTTAAGTCAAACGCTGACCAGAGAATCATTAAGGTATTATGAAAAAAAATCTGCGGAGTGACGCTCGCGGACCGCGTTCGTAATACCGAAGTAAGAAAGAGAGTTGGTCTGAAAGAGAGTGTCGGGGTGAAGGTAAGGCAAGGAATGCTCCGGTGGTTCGGGCATGTGGAAAGAATGCATGATGAAAGAATGACTAAACAGATATACAATGCAAAAGTGGATGGATGCAGAAGTCGTGGAAGGCCACGACACACCTTCCATGATCAAATTGATCGTGTACTAGCAGAAGGTGATGTCAGGAGCCTTAAGAACAGACGAGCGTGCATGACAAGACCTATGAATGTCAAAGAAGCAAGTGAGGGTATGTAAGAATAAGCCTGAATGGCGCTCTGTTGTTCGTGCCTATCCCGCAAGGGAACTGGTGTGAAGTTATGTATGAAAAAAAAAGTAGTATACTAGACATTTTCTAGTGCATAGGTACATATGTAATTATTATCGTGCTGGAAATTTTGTTGTTTGATATTAAAATCCAATGTTTTCAAGTTATTAAAGTTCATATTTACTAAATGCGATAACGGCTACTGTAAGCGTATTTTCGCTAAAAAAAAACAAAATAAAAGACTGTGTGTCGTGTACATTGCTACCATGCCACCGCCACCGCCACCGCACTTTTGCACAAAGAATTTGACAAAAAAAAGCGGTGCGGCGGCAGCGCCGTGGTGGCCTCTCTGCGGTTCCGTATACACAAACGCTAAAGCTGCGTTAATGCTGTAAGAAGTATTTGAAAATATATATTTTTAAATATACTTAAAACGATCAAAGTGTTAGATAGATGACACTCTATTGCTAATACAGTATTTTTAGACAGAACAAAAACAAACCAGCATCCGTATTACAAATAAACTCACATTCCGAATTGTGCTGTATTAAGTACAATGTGTTATTATTACTGATTCTAGGTTAAAATTACGAAACCAAAGCGTGAAGAGCCAAAGGAGAACAAAGAGTCTAAAGAATCGAAGGAAATGAAACCGGAGCTGCAAGTGGTGATTCCGCAGCTTCCGATGTCCCCAAAGCAAGAAACAGAGGTCCGGCCACAGGACTCACCGAAGCTGCGACTGGCTCTGAACAAACCAGCTAAGGCGTGAGTGTTTTGTATCTCGATATATCTTTGATTAGGTATTTCGGCCGTGACTTCGTCCGCGTTGACTTGAACTTGAATCTACTCGCTGGAGAAATCCCTTGGAATACCTGGGATATAAAGTATCACAGATTTTATTACAGAGAATTTGCTATCGATTGATCGATATTTTTTCAACCGATCTATTTAGAACGCTGCCAAGGAAATTCCCGTGGGATTCTCGGGATATAAAGTACCGCAGATTTGAAGTCCGGGGATTTGCTATCGATCAGCGAAAACCGCATAGAAGTCGGTCCTATAGTTTTTACGTGAGTCCCGAACAAAGAGACAAACACAAAAAATCTAAACAACAAAAGACTACACTTTTACAATTATAAAATTGTAAAAGTGTAGTCTTTTTTAGATTATATGGTACATGTTATAAGGGAATGCATATTGATTTTTTTTCGTTCAAGCAATGTTTCACTGAAGCATATTTATTGAAGGTTATACATGTAGATTAAAAATTAATTCTACTTTCTACTCTATGTATACATACCACTTTGCAACGTAATACAACTGTTACAGGAGAAGTTGCAAGAAACTCTCCAGCTACACATCTAGCCAAAAATATACTTCATATTTATCTAGGAATAAAGGAAATTATTTAAAAAACAAATAGGGTCGATCTGCAGGATTTGAACTCGAAATGTATGCGAGGTTATAATTAGTGTTATAACATATAGTTAACCTTATAGGGTTTTATTTATTAATAAAATAATTAAAGCTCCACATCTTAATATCGGATTAAAAACAATCTTGTATTAATATCTCATCTCAGAAGTTAACCATGAAAAGGGGTGCAAATAAGAGTACGGTATAATCTTGCTTTTACAATTTTACGCAAATAATAATTCTTCCCGACATATCTACGCATTAGACCAATTTTAGTAGCGCGCGACAGTGTACAAATCGTGTAAGCGGAACAGGGTTAAGAATGCATAGCAAACAATACTGCCATTTCTTGGGAATAAAGTTTAACATGATTATTTACATGTCGGAGACCGATCTGCACTTTTCCGCGCAAACGAGCACTGCCAATCGGAATTATAAGTTGTATAAAACTGTACACATATGTACAGTTGTATTGTTGTTGTACGGTATGATAAGAATGAAGAACAAAAGTTTTTTAAAAAGAACACATCCCAAATATCGCCAAAGCAGTAGATATTATTAAATTTTAAAAATGCCGTGTCTGTACATTGAAGCAATTAAAAAAAACTACTGTAATACATTATATAAATGATAGAGAACACGATGCATTTTTTTTTTAGATTTCTTGTTTTGTTTGTTCGGAATTCAGGTAAAAACTGTTGGGCCGATTTCGATGTGGTTTTTGCTGATCGACAGCAAATTTTTAGACTTCAAATCTGCGCTATTTAAAATTTAAAATGGCTAGATTAAAAAAAAAACGAAGTCTGTGGACGACATGGCATGTTTAGAATTTTATAATATTATAGATATCAACATAATAAAAAGTACTTAAAATCACTCATCTTTGCACAATCTGGACCAAAGATTGTATGAAAGCGTATCTGCCTCCTTGAGGTTAGTTGCCAAAAAGGTATGATTAAATGTAAATTTATAATCCTCATTCTAGGCCGTCAGGTCCGCGTCCGCCTAAAAGACCAAAGGTATTATTACCAGTCAGGAGACCAGACCCAGAACCTCAAGAACCAGCACACGAAGAGTTCGAACCCAGCCCTTTCAAGGAAATTGAAATGCCAATGGAGGCGTTGGACTTTGAGACGGCAATATCCACGCATACGGTGACAAAGCCAGTGCTAGAAACAAAGAAGAAAGAGAAGAGAACATCATATTCCCACATACCTCCAAAACAGAGTGAAGATGAAGATTGGTTTGGGAATTCCGATGTGGAAACTAGGTCCAGTTATGCGAGGTCTGGTACCCCGGATTCGAAGACTATGGACCTGAAGATACAACAGCCCGTATCTTCGGAGTCCAATGAGGAGCAGAAGGATGGGAACATGTATATGTATACAGAAAGTAAGTGTTTAATGTTTCATTATTATTGTGACACTGGCAAATTGGCTGAAGATAATGAAAAGTTTTTGCTGTTATGGGTGTATTACATAACACACACATACACATACTATCATGCACAAACTGACCCTATTTATTACATATATATATACCTAGTTTTGCCATACATATTGTAACAAAGATTTTTTTTTTCTATTGCAAATAACATTTATAAGTTTTACAGTATGGTAGTTTAATACATAAATATAAAACAATTTAAAATATGAAAAAGCTTATTCGAAGTGGTCTCCATTGGCTGCAATACAGTCCTATAAACGTTGAGGCCAGTTATCAATAGAAGCATGCACTCTTTCCATGGGAAAATTCTTCACTCCCAATCATATGGGTCGTTTTAGGGACTCCAAATTATCATGGCGTTTAGAGCAAGCCGTACTGTCTAAAACTGACCATAAATCATAATCCAGCGGATTAAGATCGGGACTAGACGACGGCCAGTCTTCAGCTCTGATGAAGTCAGAAACGTTCGTTTCCAACCAAGACTGCGTGGACCGAGCTTTATGACCCGGCGCCGAGTCTTGCTGGAAGGACCATTCTTGGTTATTGAACATGGTGTTGTTAGGGGCTTAACTACCTTGTCAAGAATGGTATCTTGATACACTTGTGCCGATGTTTTGATACCTTTTTCACAAAAAATATGGCTCAGTCACTCCTTCATAGCTAACACCTCACCAAACCATCACTGAAGACGGATAATGCCCACGTTGCACTCTGTCGACTAATTGAGAAGCTTCCTTAGAGCTTTGAGCATAAATACGGTCATTTTGTTTGTTAAAATGTTGCTTAATTGTAAAAATGTTCTCATCCATAAACAAAAATTTTCTGTGACCTCCCTTTGCGTACCGCTTCAGTAGTTGTTTCGATTTTACCACCCTATTCTTTTTTAAATTATGGGTTTAGAAATGACCAGTGCGTCTCTTATAGGCTGCAAGTCCTGAGTCATCTTTTAAAATACGCGACATGATTCTAGGTGATATCTTTATCTCCCGAGATAAAATCTTTTGCTTTCGGACAGGATTTATTCGAATTCTTTCCCCTACTGCTTCGACCACCTTTTTCGTACGAACACTACGTGGACGGCCAGATCTTTTTCTGTCACAAACAGAGGAGGTCTCATTGTACCTATTAATAGCCCGGTACACAAACATTTGACTATTACCAAGCATATGGAGAGTTTTAAAAATTGCATTTGGCTCCATACCTACTTCGTGTAATGAAATCACAGCAATTCGGTTCTCTTTATAGCCCCACTCCATTTTAATATCGCAAAATGTTGTACAATGTATTGGCGCCAAAATGAGAAAACACAATGAACAATCATATAAAAATGACAGATTCCAAATTTAAATATAATGTATTGTTTCTTTTTAATTGTAACAGTATTTATGGCCAGACTAAGTACATATTATATATTATTAGATTTATTATACGTTGTTCACATATACACAATTATATAATATATGTAATTCATTAAATCTATATACATAAAAATCAATCGCTGTTCGTTAGTCTCGCTAAAACTCGAGAACGGCGCGACTGATTTGTCTAATTTTGGTTTTGAATTATTTGTGAAGTCCAGGGAAGGTTTAAAAGGTGAGTAAATCTGAAAAAATACTTGGAATATAGTAAAAACAACAATTTCGCTTTCTCTTAGGAACTATTCCTACCTGTCAAACATTTGATGTTCATCCCGTCGTTTAGAAATTAATTAAATTTAAAAGTCGTTCAGAAATCAAATTAAATTTAAAAGTGAAGTTTTTTTTTTTGGTTTTGAATGTCAAACGTTTGATGTTCGTTCCGGTTAAGTTTTGACCACATTCTTTACTAAAGTTGAAAAATTCTGCATTTTTCATTCAGCTTTTTTATTTATTGATTCTAGGGCGGTACGAAGTTGGCCGGGTCAGCTAGTATTAAATATAAGTATATATCGACACGACCCAACCTTACGACAAAAAGATCGTTGGTCGTAAGGCGTCATCGGTCGTGTCGTATACAGCGGGCAACTATCTCTCATCGCGCATGCGCAGACCCACTGCGCAGGCGCACCAGCGCCGCGAGTGGTTTGCTTGCGAACTAAAATATAGGAATGAAGTTCGCAGTTTCTTGCGGTGTGACAGTTAGAAAAACAAAACCACCGACCTGATAATCCCTATTAATATTATAAATGCGAAAGTAACTCTGTCTGTCTGTCTGTCTGTCTGTCTGTCTGTCTGTCTGTTCCGTTTTCACGTAAAAACTACTGGACCGATTTGGCTGAAACTCAGTATATATATATTTTCGATGCCGAGAATGAACATAGGATACTTTTTATCCCGGAAAATGGGATAGTTTCCGGGATAAAAGTATATTTGTCTCTCTGTTTGTTATCCTTTTACGGGAAGACTTTTGGACCGATTTGGCTGATACTCGGTACATATGTAATTTGAATACCGAGGGTGGACAAGGGATATTTTTCATCCCGGATAATGGGATAGATTTTGGGATAGATTTATGTAAAGATTATCCCAAAAGTGGGACAGGCTTTGGTTGGTTTTGTTTTTGCCATTTTCATCATTTTGGTTATTTTGCCCTTTTGCTCTTTTGCCCTTTTGCCCTTTGCCCTTTTGCCCTTTTGCCCTTTTGCCCTTTTGCCTTTTGCCCTTTTGCCCTTTTGCCCTTCTGCCCTTCTGCCCTTCTGCCCTTCTGCTCTTCTGCTCTTCTGCTCTTCTGCTCTTCTGATCTTCTGCTCTTTTGCTCTTTTGCTTTTGCTCTTTTGCTCTTTTGCTCTTTTGCTCTTTTGCTCTTTTGCTCTTTTGCTCTTCTGCTCTTCTGCTCTTCTGCTCTTCTGCTCTTCTGCTCTTCTGCTCTTCTGCTCTTCTGCTCTTCTGCTCTTCTGCTCTTCTGCTCTTCTGCTCTTCTGCTCTTCTGCTCTTCTGCTCTTCTGCTCTTCTGCTCTTCTGCTCTTCTGCTCTTCTGCTCTTCTGCTCTTCTGCTCTTCTGCTCTTCTGCTCTTCTGCTCTTCTGCTCTTCTGCTCTTCTGCTCTTCGACTCTTCGACTCTTCGACTCTTCGACTCTTCGACTCTTCGACTCTTCGACTCTTCGACTCTTCGACTCTTCGACTCTTCGACTCTTCGACTCTTCGACTCTTCGACTCTTCGACTCTTCGACTCTTCGACTCTTCGACTCTTCGACTCTTCGACTCTTCGACTCTTCGACTCTTCGACTCCTTTGTCCTTTTTGTCCATGTTGCTCTTTTTGTTCTTTTTGCTGATGTTGTCCCTTTTGTCATTTTTGTAGTTTTCATTGACGGGGGATAGATAAATAAAACTAGGACTGTTTGTAATAGAGGATGAAAGTTTGGATGAGACCAATCATTTCTCAAGTTCATAGATATAAAAATGCATCGTCTATAAAAATGCGATAGTAACTCGATATGTCTTTCTGTTAAGTTTTCGGAAAACACGGAATACTGGATCGTTTTTATTGTAATTTTGTTTAAATGTAGTTTTAATGCCGAAAATGGACATATATGCTCATGCCAGGAGATCGGGATGAGAATATATCAAGCATCGAGTTTGCGATATAAAATTAAGTGAATTTTTCGGGTGCAAATGGCACTAACATAAAAATGGTGTACATTGTAACTTGTATTAACGCCTGCTTTTTAAACAAGAAGCAGGAACTAGAGGTTAACCCGCGGCGCAGCCGCGGGGTAAACTCTAGTACTTTTATAAATTGTTTAATATTATGACTAAGTTCAATATAAAAGTGATTACGTACTGTTTATTTCTTTGGGCTGTGCACAAAATAAGACGGTGCATTAGTAAATATGAGGTGGGTACATACTACATCTACATCCCTCACATTATCACTTAAAGATATTTGCAATAACATGGGCAAAGCCAAGCATTACTAGCCTGTAGGATGGGATAGAATTGATGGGATAGATGGAATAGACAGGAGGAATGACAGGGGATGAAATACGCAAATTTAATAGGGGGATAGGATGAAATATAATAGGCCATTGGTTATGGCCATATGTTTGAAAGAAAGCAATTTTTAATTCAGCAAATTCGATATCCGAACTTTGTATTGTGCATTCTTAAATTCTTTCAAAATTTCGTTTTATACATTCTTATATTATTGAATGAGATTAATGTTCATTTATCAGATGGCGAACGTATAAAAATAGTGCACATGAAACGAGAGGAAATAATCAACTGTCATTGTGGATTCCGAGAGGAGGATGGACTCATGGTGCAGTGTGAACTCTGCCTTTGTTGGCAACACGCATTGTGTCACAACATACAGAGGGAGGCTGATGTGAGTATCGAACCGTTGAAATATTCGCTTTCTCATGAAAAATCATCAATTGCACAGGCAATCTGGAGAGTCGGTCAAGTTTCTGTTGAATAAAATTTACTTAAGTTCTCACTATTAGTACACATTAAGTTTTAACGGTTAAAGCGCAAATTTGATTTGATTTTTATTTATTTGTTTCGTCCTGTAGCCGTGATCATTAAAGTATAAAGATGGCAAGTGTCAATGAGTAATGTTACAGTTATTATTTAGCCTACCCCCAATTTGTTCATTTTAAATATTAAATTTTAGTTTATGGTTATTATTTACTCTATGGGAGCCTAATCTAATTTACAACCGCTTCGCAACATGCTATGACTTGAAGAGAACAAGCTGCGCACTATTAATATTATTTCTATGATGAAATTTAGAGAGTACAGTATGAGCAAAATTTAAGTGTATTAAATAATAATAAATCTATAATATTATAAAATTCTATACATGCCGTTTCTGTAGATTGAATCTATTTAAAAAAAATGGAATTGACTACATAAACGATTTCTTGTCTGTTTGTTCGGGATTCACGTAAAAACTACTGGGCCGATTTCGATGCGGTATTCGCTGATCGTCAGCTAATTCTTAGACTTAAAATATATATAAGCGCTAGTTTTTATCCCGGGAATCCCGCGGGAATTTCAAGTCAAGCGTGGACGAAGTCGCGGGGATATATAATAAAAATCTGTAACAATGAATAAGTTGATTCTGTTTCATTTTTGCAATGAAAGCTCTTTCATTTTATTTATTTGACTTTGTCTGCGACGAACAGAACCTTAACATTCATTACAACCTCATTTCATTACTACATAATATTATTATTGTGATTTATAATAATATAAATGAAATGTTAGATCTGCCTTTCACTAAATTTAAAATTAAATTAAAAAGCATCTTGCTAAAAAAGGGATACTACACTATTGAAGAATCATTACATGACAATAATTCATTTACATAGCACCTAGCTCCAACCTCTTATGCTAAATTTTGTATAACGTTTTTTTTTTTTTAATCTTGCCATGCTTGTAAGGAACTTGTGGAGACATATTGCAGCATAACATTTTAGCACGTCATGTTATTATTATAACTATAATATTATTTTTCTTTCTTTTACTGTCTTGGTCTTATTGAGTATGCATTGTTTGCTACAACTCCATTAATTCTTCAAAAAGTGATTCTGTAACATACTTCTGTACAAAACTTATTAAAAAAAAGAATTTGAGATATAAATAGAATATGAAATATAAAGAAAAACAATATTTAGCTATACGTGTTGCTGGGGAGTTTCTTGCCGCTTCTTCTCCTTTACAGCATCAACACGTTGCGAAGCGGTGTACATAGAATAGGAAGTAAAAAATTAAATTTTAAATTACACGTATGACCTTCAAAAAGTGTTCTCCAGTGGAACTTATTTTGAATAAAAACTTTTGAATTTGAATATATGTCACTCGTCCTACATACGTCTAAACAGCATTACCTAATAATTTCTATATAAAATCTAAATACATAAATAGTTGTGAAATCATAAAATATACATACTAGAATCGTAACAGAGTTTAAAGACTTGTTACTTCATCTCACCCCGCTATACGCGAATGTCGCTTGACGCGATATTGTCTGGCACGCATTCTGCGCGCGGCAGGTGCCCGAGAAGTACACGTGCAGCATCTGCCTGAACCCGCGGCGCGGGCGGCGCTCGCGGCGGTTCCTGCACGACCAGGACCGGCTGTACGAGGGGCTGCTGCCGGCGGCGCGCGCCTGCGACTCGCTGCGCCGCTCGCACGAGCTCACCGGCAACCTGCTGCGCATCGACGACGCGCTGCACGCGCTCACCCTCAAGTACTACGTCGCCACGTCAGTATACGATTTATTGATACAAAATACATCACACACTTAGATAGACGCTCTCAATGAACGAATGAAAACACTTTATTGTCGCTTAAAGCGATCTCTTTCAGGCAACCCCCTAAACTGAGGAAAATATTAAATACATGACAGTGGCGGTGTAGACAATAAATAATATAAAATATTCAAAATATATATAACTAGCTGATACCCGCCCGCTTCGCGTGCCGTAGAATGTGCTGTTCTGAGCTGGCCTCTACTTGGCGAAAGGAGGGTCCATAGGTATTATAGTTCCTGAGATATCGCGATGAGAATTATATTGATGGAAAGCGGTTACCATCGCCTATGGACATTTGCAACACCGAAGTTGCTACAATTGCGCTGCTGCTCTCTTAAGGGAGACTGGAACCTGGTCACTAATGCCGGAAAACAACTCAAGGTTATTATGGCGGCATGTTTTAGACCAGCCCGTACCACCTGGCTGTGGGTTGTTTTGTCGCCTCTTACGACAGGCCGCCCGGCCGCAGGAAATACATCGCACACTTAGATAGACACTTCGAATTAATGAATGAATACACTCTGTCTACACCATATAAAAATGCACCCAAGGACAAGCCCCGGCCAGTTTAGGACTGTTGTGCGAAAAAAGGACAAAAAGTACCGGGCTATTGGGGTGAACTGCTAGTGGAACTAGAGATCTGGGATTATGGGGACCTGCCTGCCTGTCACAATGTTCGGGGAACAAAAATGGGCAGACGGTGACTCACCATTCACTGCATGGGTCCCTTTTTTTTATAATGAATCGATTCGAGTTTGACTGACATTGCGCCTGATGTCAGGTGGAAATGCAGTCTGAGGTGGAGTACGCTTACCTAGAAGATAACTGTTCACCCGAGACTTGAAGACACTTAGATTGTATTATTCAGGAAAAACAGACGATGGTAAAGAGTTCCACTCTTCAGCGGTGCGTATGATAAAAGTGGAAGTAGGGCGTTTCGTCCGCTTTGTTGGTATTTCCACCATATATCGGTATCCTAAAAATGCCGTACAAGTTTTTTTTTTTCTCCTCGATCCTGACAAACACGACATGTCAGGGTTTTAAGTTTCTTTTTTTTTATTATTTTTTATCTTTTTTATGCTTTTTTACTTTTTTATTTTCTTTATTCTTTTTATGCTATTTTGTCTTTATTTACATCTTATTTCTATTACATTTAGTCTTATATTCTATAGGTTACATTTTCTTTTTATTCTTTTTACTAGTTATTCTTACAATTATTAGTTCTAGTTTCCTTCTACACTATTTTCTTACATTGTTATCGGCATATTCTTATTTCTACTTTTACGCTAATATTGTAATTTTACTTTTTTGTTTTTTCTGTTTACATTATGTTTTCCTATCTCTATTTTTATTTGTGCTATATATTTACACTTTTTATGATTTCTGTTTTTATTACTTTTTATTTTACAGTTTCTTATATATATTCTTATAATATATATTCAACATGTATTTATTTATCTTTGTTACGTTTTATTACTATACTAACTATTTCAATGCAATATTTTATGAAATCATCTAAGTGTCTTTTGCCCATCAGTTCATGCATGTTCTCGTATTTTACGGCTGTCCCTATTGCCGTACAAGATTGGTGAGGGGCAAGATGGGTGTGAGTAGCGAAGTGGTGTGGAGAGGTAGGCTGCAGGTTCACCGAAACTGCTTATGATGTTAGGCCATTTGTCACTTCCAGCCGTGGAGCTTGAGTCTTAGCTCTAGTGATTTCCACTCCGTGCCGGCTGGTTAAGGCAAGCACGAAGGCGGAGGCCTTCCCTTGACGCCCGGAGTCAGGTCCGAGGTGTCGCTACTCACCTAAGGCTTCGCCACCAAGCCCCCCTGCGGGCGATATTATTATTATTTAGTTTGTATGTCTCTTAAGACCACGGGCCATAAAAATGGCCCGGACTTTTGGAAGGCTTGCGTGGGGCCATGGTAAGGCCAACACGTAGAGGCCCGTTGACAAATTTAATCTAAATGTGGCGTGACACTGACCGGCGATTGTCCCTGCCTACACCATATAATAATGCACCCAAGGACAAGCCCCGGCCAGTGTAGGACTATTGTGGGAAATGAGGACAAAAAGTACCGGGCTATTGTGGTGAACTGCTAATGATACGAGGGGTCTGGGAATATGGGGACTATGACGTCTGCCCGTCGCAATGTCCAGGGAACATGAAAAAATGGGCAGACGGTGACTCGCCACTCCCTGCATGGGCCCCAAAAAATGCCATAAAGACGGGCAACATGGGTGTGAGTGGCTAAGGGGTGTAGAGAGGTGGGCTGCAGGGTCACCGAAGCTACTTCTGACGTGATGCCATTTATCACTTCCACCCCTGGAGCTTAATCTTAGCTCTAGCGATCTCCACTCCGTGCCGGCCAGCTAAGGCAAGCACGGAGGCGGGGGCCTTGCCTTGGCCCCCGGAGTCAGGTACGAGGTGTCGCTACTCACCTAAGGCTTCGCCACAAAGCCCTCCTTTATTATTTATATTATTAACATTCGATTATCTCGATGTGCAGATTTCATCACGATGTTTTCCTTCTGTTGTCTAAGTTAATTAAAATTACTCCTCAATTACAGCAAAAAGGATCACCCGAAATTATATCTTTGGGCCAAAGATTGGGAGCATGCCGAAATAGCGTACACACAGGAGAAATTGAATTCAGACTACACCGATCTCAATATTATGATCAGTAATATTGGCAAAGAGAATTTGCCAGTCAAAGCTGACATTAAAGATATGCAACTGGATATTAGAACACCGTCTGAAGACCATGATAGTGACAGGTAAGCACAGCAAAATACTGTTATAAATATTTTCTAGTAAAAAAGAAACCGAATTCAAGAGCAAAAAGCAAAAATTATGAATTTTCTACATGTTGAAGTCGGTGCCAAACATAAATTTTTGCAATATTTTGTTGTTGTAGCAGTCTATATAGTTATACTAATTTTTATCAAAAAAAAAAATCGATTATTATTTCTGTAGTAAAACTACACAAATAATAATAAATTATTTTTACTTTATTATTTTATTCAAAAATTTATCTCGTAAAGAACAGCATTGTATATATACATATTTAAGTATATTGTATATATTGAGGTATATTGTACATATTGAGATATATTTGGGTATATTGTAATTTTTTTTATCCCCTTTTGGCCCAGGCGAATTAGATATGCCCGAGTCTCATTACATTATATTTTCTTAAGTTTTCGCGACTTGCATATCTAATAAAACTACGTTTTAACCCGTTTGAAAAGTAGCCGAAACGTCGGAATAACCAAAATCAAATAAATTACCGCGCTTAAAACCGTTAAAACGTTTCTCATTACATTGTTCATCTTATAACTAACATATTTCTAACCTACAATTATTGTCTGTGTGTGTTAATACGTATTATATTGTAAATATTGAAGTATATTGTACATATTGAGGTATATTGTACATATTGAGGTATATTATACATATTGAGGTATATTGTACATATTTAGGTATATTGTAAACATATTTAGGTATATTGCACATATTTGGGTATAATGTACATAGTTAGGTATATTGTACATATTTCGGTATACATACATATTTAGTAATAATCGCCCCGAATATTATTTTGCGGTTTTAATATAATATTATACAGGCATATATATATAAAGGAGAGAAATTTCCTTCCGAATTTCATCAACCTCGAGAAGAATGTATTAGACACAGATGAAATTTCAGGTTTATACCAAGGGATTCACATTTGGGCTCTCAGACTCTGCTCAGCGGGTTGCTGTCAAGTCCCGAAGGACCATCTTTGGAATTACCTATCAGCACATCCGAATTGGAGAGACTCGCTAAATCCGTTCAAGGTAAATCAAAATGTAAAAAAATAACAAAGTGTCTAAAAATTCAATTATGTCGGCCACCCTTAGTCTTTATTTTTTTGTAATTTCACTACGTAATTTTGTAGACTACGCTTCTGTAAAATTTTATCAATGTATGTATTTTTTTTTTGCGAAGTTTGTAATGATTACTTGTACTTAATGGAAAGTACTTATCGTCACTCGTGTTTTATTTGATTTGTATGCTATTATTTAGTAGCCGTGATCCCGGATAACAAAAATGTCAAGTGTCAATGGCCCATGTTTAATTTATTGTTTATCCTACCCCCCAACTTGTTCATTTTAGTTTATGGTTATTATTTAGTCTATGGAAGTCTAATCTAATTTACTGCCGCTTCGCAACATGTAGATTGAAAAAAATAAGCGACGCAAGAATCTCTGTGACTTGTCTAGCTCTAATAATCTTATATATAAAAATGAATCGTAGAACTGTATGTACGCACATAACTTGAGAACGACTTTACCGATTTTGATTAAACTGTTTGTGTGTGTTTGGATGGGTCCCCGGATGGTTTAGATTTACAACTAGAACCAGTAGGTGGCGCTGGTTCTAGGATCCTCCTAATCTCCTGATCTAATTTTGATGATTTTGTTTTTGTGTGTTTAAGTGGCTCCCCGGATGGTTTAGATTCACAATTGGAACCGGTAGGTGGCACTAGAATCGGGGCCTAGATTTTTATTTTTTCAAGGCAGGACAACGTTTGCCAGGGACAGCTAGTTTTGTGTAAAGGACAATGCCCATTTTGGGTCCACGATGAAATTGAATGAACTTTAACCAAATATCTCTAAAAACTTATGTTTTATGTCATTATATTAAATTATAGTTTTTTTTTGTAACTCAGAACAAAAATTACAATTCCATAAACATATTCTTGTTTTCCATTATCATGATCGATGGTTCATTGACTTTTGGGGTTTTATTGACTGACTGATTTAGTTTAATGTATATTTAATAATCTTATATTGTTACTTGTTGCACTTACTTATGTACCTCCACAAAGAAATCACATGGTTGATATGAAACCTTTATATATGACGCCATCGTGGTCTCAAAAAACAAACCTTTTCCAAACAAAATAGATTTAATCTATGAATGCGGGAGGCGGCAAACTATATTCTGTGTTATTAAAGAACATCACCATCTAGTTTTGAACGTTTTGTAACTTTGAATTTGTGTTTTTCTAAGAAATATTGCTCCAGAAAAATTAAGTATTCTCGTAAGCCTGGCTCAAGGAAGTTTGGCCAGGTGGTAGGGTAATTTGCCAGTCTGGATGGCTACCACCCTTGGTCTAGAGTATGCCGCCATAACGACCTTGAGTTGTGTTCCGGTATTAGTGGCCACGTTCCAGTTTCCATTTAGAGAACGGCAGCACATGGGTAGCACCTTTGGTGTTATAATGGTCTATGGGCGATGGTAATCGCTTTCCATCAGGCGGGCCGTCTGTCTGTCTGCTGAATTCGTGCAATAAAAAAAGTAATTGAATATATTTGTGTATATGATAATTATTGTTTAAATTTTCTACAAAGCGAAAAATTCATAAAGGCTCGTGCAGTTTTATATGAAGCCCATCTCTTCTAACAAACTGGTCAATGTCCTTTAAACGGGTGGGAGAGGTAAAATAAAAAGGGACAATTATAAATCAAGTTGGGTCGTGTTCCGGTGCACGCAGAAAGAGCTCAGTGTCCTGAGGTCTGGCTGTTGTTCTTTTCGCTGGGTTTGGGTCTTAATAGTTTTGATGATCGGATCCCAAACTTGTCATGGATTTTCGAATTGTTGTGATGTGATGAAAGTAGATAGATAACACTTTAATGTACACCATTACAGAAAACTTACGAACTAGTATTATTCTAATTGTGTACAAGGGCGTCCTTATCGCTAAAAAGCGATTTCTTCCAGTCAACTCGAGGCAAGAATATTGCTGATTAGGAGTGGTGATGTTGGTATATATAATTATGGTACGATTTTTTTTACGAGAACATTTTAATAATAAATATATAACTATACTATATATACACAAATATACACATAAGTTATGTACATATACAAGTTATGGTGAAAAAATGCAACTATTTAAACATAATAAATATATAGCTATATGCTATGTAATATCTACTAATTATATAAAATTACATATCATTATATTGCACATAGAGATTTTGCTTGTCTAACAGCAACGGGCAATGTATTCCAAAGTTGGACAGCCTTAACCATGAAAGAATGATTGAAAAACGTTGTATTATGAATATTATAGGTATATGTATTGTGTGATATTTATATATTCTATTAATATATGTATTTAATTTGCACACCACCGTCATACATTTGCGAATCTCCCGTTCACAAAATCCATAGCCCGGGTTGTATGGAAGGAATCGCTCTAAAGCGATAAGGCCGCCCATTGCTCCTCTACTTTTATGGTTTAATGTGACTACTGTAAATGGTTTATTTTATGTGTATGTGGTGAATAATAAAGTGTTTTCTATTCTATTCTATTTTATGAATAGGAGTAATATGTGTATATAGTAATAATCTAAGTAGGTTATTGGTGGACATACTTCTGTATAAGACTTATAAAAAAAATATAACTTGAGATATAAATAGAATAAGAAATATAAAGAAAAACAATTTTTAGCTAGACGTGTTGCTGGGGAGTTTCTAGCCGCTTCTTCTCCTTAATAGCAATAACACGTTGCGAAGCGGTGTACATAGACTAGGAAATAAAATAAAATTTTAACCTATATGTATTGTAATAGAAACGGAATGCGTCTGTCAACGTCATTTGACAGGCGCGTCAACCGTGACATACAGGAGCTTCACACCCTCCCTCGCTGATTATTACATGGAGCCTCTCGACTCACGTATTATATTAAGATTTACAAATTAAGATACCTGATTGTGGATAAGAAAATAAAACCATCGAAGACTGGAACTTATCTTTTATTGACACCAATACATGGCGCAGCCGGTAGGATCAAAAAGTGTTCTCCAGTGTAACTTATTATGAATAAAAACTTTTGCTGATGCGGTTGTTGTGTGGTATGTGCAGAGCAAGAGGCGCAGCTCGGGTGTGCGGCGGCCCCGCAGCCGGAGGCGGCGATCGAGAGCGGCGAGTGCCGCGCGCGGCTGCTGCGCCACATCCAGCGCTGCCAGGCGCTCATCGACGCGCGGCTCGACTCCATCGAGGCCCAGGTCGCCGGTCAGTGCCGACATGCTTCACTATTTGTGGATTGGGCGCGTTCCTCCTGTAGTTCACAACGCTCAAAATGCTCCCTCTGCCGTTCCACACAGCGATCATGTTCATTATGGTCCCCGAGAAAACGTCATAATTTTCGCTCACAACGACCCATGTCGAGAGGTGGGTCGAAGTGGGCGTTGACCACAGTGTTAAAACCTACGTCTTCTTATTATCAAAGCACTGGCGACTTTTAGAGAAGTATTTAAATATTCCATTGGCTTTAACTATTTTTATTCCTTCTGTCATCGTATTAGCGAATACATAAATTGCATCTGGCTCAGCCTAATCTATTATTTTTCTCCTTAGTACAGCTTAATAAACTGCAACTCTGTGTGGGACTTGAGTCCAGAACATTAATTATCTCTATCGAGACGTTGACAGAGGCGCGATTTTCAAATCGAGCAATAACATTTGTGTATCAGTGACATCAACGCTCCATAATCCGTTCCACTAGAGTGTATGATCGTAACGCCCGCAAGCAAGTGGAACGAGGAAAATCGCGGTCGTGAGCGTTGGGAACTTCATGTGGAACGTAGCCATTGTAAATTAGTAATGTCTGCGGAACGTCGTTTGCGTTATCATGACGAGCTATTTGTTAGTGAATTGGGTATTTGACAGTCAAATCAAATGGAACACTGTCACAGTAGAAAACGTCACACCCTCCTTATTTCGTATGAGAATACAGCCTTATTAATAGCTTATTAATTGTTGTTTAAACTTTTATTAAAATGATTTTGTAATGAACTGCGGAAGAAAGATGATAAAAAGGTAGTTTGTTGTTAGTTCTTTTATATGAATACTATTTTTGAATTTATTGTAACTAGTGGTCGCCCGTGGTCGAAATTTGACCATAATAATTAATGTCAAAGACTATACATCTATAATCACAGATTTCGCCAAGGCTACACTGTTCATTTGACTTTAACAATAAACAAGAGTATATATGCGTGTGTGTTAAATACATGGTAGTGTGTGTAATGTTTTTTTTTATTGATTTAATGTATTTTTTAGGCAGAATTAAAAAAAAATATTACCATTCGTCGCTTCTTCTCTATATAAACTATAAGTGTGCGAAATTTTATACTCCTCCGTCCGCGCAATTTTCGTAAAAAGGGGTACAAAGTTTTTGCTTCACGTATTAGTACATAGATATGTGTCAAATATTCAATTGCAACGGCAGTAGCAAAAGAACGCGACTGCAGCGCCTTCATTTTTGGTTATAGGTATTTTTTTAATTTTTTTTAAGGCGGGGGAAATGCTATTTACGCACAATACTGGGTCCTTTGCAAGGGATTAGACCATAGTTGATCATGAAGGCTTTGCCCTTTAATAAGGGGCAATCCAAACAGTAATCAACCAGCTTGTGTGGAGACACAGAGAAGTTGCACGGGCAACAACCACTACCCACTAAAACCACCATCCTCCCATGTGCCCCGCGCTTTTTATGTAGGAAAGGCTGAGTCTTAGAACGTAGTGACGCCCAGTCCGATGCAAGGCAAAAGTGCCTGAATGTGCCCCGGGAATCAGAACACATCCACTTCGTCAGCGGGGTTGATGAATCCTTTGCTCTCTTGATAGCTAAAGGCCCCCCGAAGCGGTATTATTCAGGGTGGGAAGTCAGGCGCATACGCGCGTCTCCGGATGCCAGCCAACCGCCGGCGTCCGCGTGGAGTCGCATTAGTACGCGCAATAATACTGCTCTCCCTATCTCGTTCGGCGGCCTCTTTGAGAGACATTACCGTCTCGCAAAAAGTAACCGCCGCCCCGCAGGTATCGCTGCCATGCAGCATGGCTTTCACCAGACTGCAGAGTGAGTCGATCGCTCCTACTTGCGTCTCGAGTTCGAAGCGCTGCGGCGCCCATGCCGCGCACTCGACTAGCGTGTGGGGCTATAGGTATTTGTCTATCTCACGGCAAGATGTTATTTAAAAAATATCCAAGTGTTAACCGGGATAATAAGCTAGCTACATTGAGCTTTTTTATTGCGAAGCTGGTGACCTGCCAGAGACGGCTCAGCTCATGGAAAGTGGTTACCGCCGTCTACGGGCGTCTGCAACGTCAAGGGCGTTCAGCTTTATATGTTAATATAAGAGTATAAGATATATATTTTAACCGTTTTCTGAAATGAATTGCAGAGTTGGAATCTCAGGATCCTTCGTTTGAAGATGACGAGACGCCCGATTTCTTCCCGCGCACCAAAAGGACTGTTCAGATGCTGATGCGTGACTTGGATACCATGGAAGAACTTGGGATCATCACCTAAAATAACTCGAGTCTCTTACAATTTTTAATACACTGGAGAGCACGCGTCATCTCTCGTTGTATAAAGCAAAGGAAATAATTGTTTTTTTTTCTGACCTGTTCTCATATAATTGACTTTGTTTATATCTTTATATATAAAAATGAATGTTTGTCTGTATGTCCTTTATAGAATCGTAAACTATACATTTGATCATGTGATGATCTTTAGCAAAGCTGTTGTGCATGAGCCAAAGAAGGTTTCTGAGTTGGTTGACAATTGGACCCGGTAGGTGGCGCTGCTGTCGGCATATCGATTGAAGCTTTTCCGGGCACGACGACGTCTGCCGGGACAGCTAGTTTGTGTATAAAAATAATATGTGTAAGCTGTCATACATGTCATAGTATGTACTGTAATCTTTGTAAATAAATTGTTTCAATTATTTTGTTTTTTCCTATTTCAATATAATCTGTTTTTTGTCCTACGTTTCAACGTAGTAACGCCGCCAGCCTTTTGGGAACGTTCCCGGTAAGTGACTGGTTTGGGACCAATATTTTATCTATAATAATGCCCTCCTTTTTTTTATTTAGTTCTAGTTTTTAATTTTAGATTTATTTTTCATATTGTAGTTTAGTTTTCGTATTTAATTGTAGTTTTCTATTGAATAAAATATAATGTTGATCAGTAAAAAAACAAATTTTATTCATTTAAATTATTCCTTGGAAGACGGGACGCCATGTGTCAACATTGGCGCCGTCACATCTTCCAATGTCTGAGTTAGGAACTGGCAACGCTGCTTCAAAAGCCGAAGCTCTCAAACGACACAAATATGGAACCTTAGGAAGGGCTTACTTATTTGTGCCGTTTGGAGTTCAAACATTAGGTCCGTGGGGTCCATCGGCAAAGAGATTTGCAAGAAACCGATCAGAAGGCTGGCGCATATTTCGCCCAACGAATAAGTATCGCCAGTTCGCCATATACCGCGGCAATCCCAACTGGCAGCAATTTGTTAGTCTTTAAATCTATAAGTTATTTAATTATATTTTTTAAGTTAATTTTAGTTAAATGTTTTATTTTATATTTTTATTTTATTTAAGTTTATGGCTTGGCAGCTAGGCCTTTAAGCCAGATCTTAGTTTACAATATAGTTTCTTCATTTTCTGAAGCCTATGTGTAGCACAGCTGAACTGTAGGTAATCAGCTAGTGCCATTCAACGGAGTTCTTGTGACAACTCAAAAGGTCACGTTTGACTATACAGTTCACATTTCTCACAAAATGCATAATTACTACTCAAAAACTATCAATATCCTACAACTATTGTTCATTTTAGAGTAATTTTACACATTTTTAGAAAATAAAACTGCACAGCACAGCGTCTTTCAGTTCCCGCCAAAAACTGTTTTTTTTTTATATATTATTTAAATATAATAACAACCCACACACGTCCCATGTTGGGCTCGAGCCTTCCACTATAGGGGAACGGACAGTATACCCGCCACGCTTGTCAAAGGCGGCTTGGCAGGTTTGACACATCGGTTATCTTGATGTGCAGGTTTCGCCACGTGTTTTCCTTCATCGCTTTTAGCATGTGGTAATTGTAACAATATGCACATTAGGTCAATGAACGGTCCATGTGTTCCGGCCAGGATAAAACTCGCACTCTTTGAGCTTGGGATGCGTGTGCTAGCCATTACGCGACCACGACTTCGCATATTATTTAAAGAAAAATGTAAATAACTTTAAAATATTATATAAAATAAAATGTAAATTCCTTGAAAACAAAAAATAAATGTGTATGTAATTTCTGGTTCCTAAAATAAACCTAATTATACCATAAACTATAGTTACAACATTTAATCTTTAAATTTTACGAAATATTAATTTCCTAAAAGCTAATGACTTAAATTTATGAACCACTAAATTATGTACCTAAGCTAAAAATGGAGCGCGATTACTGCGCATTTAATGAAATACAAGATCATAGCATGCAGAAGCATACTTGATCAGCAATAGATAATCAAGTATTCCTACGTAGATTGCGTGTTTACAGTAACAGGTGAGGTTAAGCAGTTACTAGTATCCAAGAATAATAGGAGTACGGATCTTAATCTAGACCGTGGTCGCTATCCTAGTGTTAAAACTCGGTTACGTTATCTTCTGCCTTCCATATTGTGAGACCATTGGCATGCATATCATGTATCAAGATAAGCAAGCGTTTGTTGAACTTGAATTTTTTTTGGGATCAGCCCTAAACAGGTTTAGCTAGATGATATTTGTTCCTAGATTAGATATGAGCAATTATAAGCAGAATTCTTTGCGTCCGTCCGTCCGTTCGAGTCCGCCATGACGCAACAAAATCGTAAAGCCGTGCCGTGCCGCATACTACACTCGACTTTTTGGGCAACATAAATTGCACTAAAGCGAGTTATGCGTCATTGCAATTTGAATAGGCGAGTCGACACGTAGGAAAATAAGAACGCGTGATTTCCCTATTCCTATATACTCCACATATTTAGCAGATTCCTTTCATTCGTGGCCGTAATCTACAAAATCTATCATAAATAAGTATAATAAGTGTGATAAGGGAACGTTGTGGATTGAAAGAAGATATAATAACAAGAATTGAAAAAGGAATGTTGAGGTGGTATGGACATGTAGAGAATGGATAAAAGTAGAAACACAAAACAGGTGTATGACAGTATGGAGAATGGTAGAGTTGTTGCCGGTAGACCGAGACGAACGCACCATGATCAAATATCAGAAGAGTTAAAGAGAGGTCAGGTAAAAAGCATGTCAAATAAACGTGCATGTATGAAGAGGTTACTGAAAGTAGATGAAGCGAAAGTTGTATGTCAGGATCGTCGCAAGTTGATATCCAGTCTGTGCCTACCCCCATGGGAAACAGGCGTGATATTATTTATGTAAATAAAACATCATATTAAGTATATTAATTTATTTACCAAAATGCATAATACATCAATCCTTAACCCTCATAGAACTTGGGCAATTTGTCACCCAAAACGACTGAACGCTCTACACCTTGTTCGGTTATGACACCCAACCTTACTACACCTCCCGAAGATCCATCGCGAAGCATCGCCAGGGTTAGAGTGTTAGTTACAAAACTGATGGCTTCTTCCTTGGACATGTTGGGTTTGAAGTTTGCATCAACATAGCCATATACATAGGAAGAACCCGAACCTCCAATGGAGACCGCTTGGCGTTGGACCATACCACCTATTGGGACTGAGTATATTTGACCTGCCCAGGAAAAATTCTATTAGTTTAGTTTGAAGAACAGTAACAGTAGGGCTGAGTGAAAAATTCCAGTGTTGTATTGACACTAAATCCAAAACATTAAAGATTTTTTATTCATTATCAACAGTAGGTAACTTTTAAAATTATTCAAGGCCAGATAGTTTATATAGGAATAAATATATACCAACAAAAAACAAACCTACATATGGTCCTTGGCTTTCAGTTCTGTTTATTTTATTCAAAGTTATATATACAGTCAGTTTTAAGTATCAAATCTGGCTTTTTTTTTGTGAATATTATAAATTATTATGATTTTAAAGAAAACAGTCGATTCATAAATTATTAAGCTAATTTTGCCTATCCAATTTTATTGCACCATACATTTAACACCTTTTAAATGAAAAATTATTTTTCAACACACTTGCTCATAAAGTGGCTCTATGGTCACCGCAATTAGGCACAGAATGACACCCATTATGAAACTGTGAGTAAAAAACATTATAACTCACTAGTGAGTTATAGATTTTTTTTTTAAATTTTATGGGTAAAGTTGCTTTGTTCTTAAAAAAGTTTTTATTAAAAAAAAAAAAGATCGTGTTCTATAGAACAAATAAATTAATGTTCCTATTGCTTGCTCATTTCATGCAACTTCTTATTTAAATAGATAATTTTAACTCGTACGTGTTTAATAAATAAAACTTTCACTCATATATAACTTTTTTTATCTACTAAATAAAATGAGTTTTTGTTGTTATTTTATTCACAAGTGTGTTGAAAAACGTCGTATGATACACGTGTGTATTGATGATTACCGTCCTCGGCTCTCTTAAGACCCTCGCCTACGGCTCGAGTCTCAATGGCGCCTCGGCGGTAATCACCAATGTTACACACTAGTACCATAATGTACTATTATATATTTGCTCTCATGTAAAGATTAATATTTTTTTTGTAAGTTTGTGTTTAAAAGTATTGTATGTAGGATTATTTGTTTGTCGTCAGCCATTCGCAGTCTACTGTTGAACTTAGGCCTCTTCAAGAAGGTGCCACTTATCCCCCCTCTGATTTCCTCATCCAGCGCCTACTGGCGACCTTGTACAGGTCATCGGTCCTTGGGCTGGAGGGCGTCAGACACTATGTTTATCAAGACGCAGTCTCCACTCCAGGACTTGTCTGCTCCATCGGCCAACGATCCTGCGGCAGATGTGACCGGCCCACTTCCACTTCAACTTGCTAATTTTGTTTAATTGTTTGTTCAAAATACACAAAAAGTAAATAAATATCTAATATTTTCTGACTTCTAAACTCTAGTTGAAGAGGAAGAAATTAATGACCGGTTCCTACATCTTAATGTCGGCTCATTTGCCTTATGTTGGTTAAAATTAGACAGAAGCTCAAAGTTAGCATCAAGTGAATGAATAGTATAATATAGTAATTGGCCATGAATGACGCTTTTTACATTTCTGCTCCTCCCAAACTAGAGGTTAGAATTATTCACACGATATTCTACTTTATGAAATTGTCTCCATTAACTCACCTCCATTCTTTTTATCCCAACCGGCAACAAGAATACCAGCAGTGAGGGAGTCACGGTAGTTGTAGCACAGTTCACGGAATATAGCTGCGGCTGTCTGGACTAAAGGCGGTTCACCTAATTCCATCTTGTGGAAATCTGAAATACAAACAAAGGGGATCAATATTTAATTTTGTAAATATGTACTTAGACTCTGTTCAAGTCTAGAGTGGCTTGTAAAAGACACAATAGCTTGTAATCTTATATCTAAATAGTGCCACATACATCCCGCACTTATTTCTTATCTGTTGTTATTTTAAATGTAACGAAATATTTTATTACAGTGCACAATTTAATAACAATAATTAAAACATACATTTACAATTATTGTTTTAACACCAAACCAATATTTTTTTTTAATGTTTATTTTTAATTTGAGTAATAATTTAAGTTTTATTAAATAATAAAATGTCAAAAAGCTAGAGGTGACTAATCTATGGTATCATATAACCTTTAAAAACATTTACAAGATGATTTGCAGCATTCTTCATCAACCCAAGAGAGCAGCAGTGCATTTGAAGCAATTTTGGTGTTGCGAATGTCCATAGGCGATGGTAACAGCTTTCCATCAAGTGGGCCGTCTGCCTGTATGCTGATTTCCTGCAAAAAAAAAACCCACTAAGGGAAAAAAATACTTACTCAAATGATAAGTAACAATATCGGCAATTGCTTGAGTGTCAGCAGCAGAACCAGACCGGCAGCAGTATATTTGATCGGTGATTTTTGTCAGCTTATCTGTCACTCTGTTTGCGATATATGATCCAGTGGTTGTACGAGAATCAGCACCAATGATGACACCACCATTGAACTCGCAGGCCATGATTGATGTGCCTGTACTATGAGGAGCATTCATCCACTCTGGGAGGCATGGGTCTGTGTAGGCATTTACTACAGCTGTCGCCATAATGCTGTAAATATTAATCATTTTTATTAAATTTACTAAAACAACATGAATATATGAAATAAAACACACTGGGGCCATTCAGAAGCTTAAATAATGTAAATGATACAAATGATTAAGGTTTTCTTATTTAGCTTACTTTCATCGTCTTTTATTCTTTAGTCTCTGTAGTTCCTATATACTCAATTTCATGAAAATCGGTGAACATCAAGATGTGATGAAAAATTTAATGATAAACTCAAGAAATGTAGCTGTTTAGATTGTTCCTAACAAACTTATATGCATGGTTAATATTAGAAAAACTAAACGTTCGTAATGTATAATACACGACAAAACATAAAGTCATGCATAAGAACTTTAACTAGCATGAATTGACTATAAAATTACTTTGGATGTTATAAGTTTAGATGCAATGAAATGTTTGCGGTCTTGATATAACCTTTAAGTAAAGATATTTGTAAAAAATAATAATCATGAAATTAAGCAGTCTATTTCATTTATCAAAATGCCTTAAGCTTAATTACTTACTTGTTTAAAATTGAATTAAAAAGAAATTAATAATTTTGAAAGTCACGGTTGTATTTCTCTGCCTCTCTGGAAAACGATACTGTCAAACTGTCAATTATCTATACTGTCAATGTCTAACACATTGGGCGTTCCATTTGTAGCTCACAACGCCCAAAATGCTCAGTTAGCCGTTCCACAAGGCGATCGCGATCGTTGTGGTCGTTGTGAAAACGTCACTAATGACGTTATCATTTTCGATCACACAACGACCCATGTCAATAGGTGGGTCGAATAACCGTTCCACTTGGGTTTACGATTGTTACGCCAAGAAGCAAGTGGAACGGGAAAGCTCGCGGTCGTGAACGTGGTCGTTGTGAGTCCCTAATGGAACGTAGCCTTAGAACATCACTACGGTATTTTACTATGTCTTAGAATAAATTTATAAATGCATAAAATACATAGTTATCTCGATATACATAACTATAATAATTAGAATTCATGAAAATGAATTATATTTATTAAATTTCGTTTTAAAATTTCAATATTTTTTCTGTTCCACAAGCACGCGAAACAGTAGCCGGGATTGCCACCATAGTGTGACGTCACTGTCCCCTAAACAACAGCAAACTACGAGAATTATTCTCGGAGAATACTATATACATAATATCTAAATAATCAGTAACAACAGTAAACGTCTCTTGATTTCCTAACTTCGATTCTGTTATTCGGGTTCTCCAACATTTATTTATATTTGTATTATATCTTATATAAGGTATATAATTTAAAACACTATTTTATTTATGCTAATAATATGAATTTGCCAAGAATAAGTTTCTGTTCTGCCGAACTAAGAAGTTTTTAAAATGAGATGAAGTACGATGTAAGTATTTCTAGTGGCCTAATTCCCTTTACAAATGTAACACACGCGGATCTATAAATGTTTACTAACTAAATATAGGTACTGAATACTGATTGTTACAGGTCCGGAGGAGTGCTTCTGTGACGACACAATAGGTTCTGTGCAACTCAAACGGGACCTATTTACGGTATTTAAGTGTAGTTTTTCCAGAGCATAAAGCACGATCTACTTCATATGCAGCTATACTTAACACGAACAAGAAAAGTTGTGAAAAGTGTTCAGTGTCATGACTGTCCCGCATTTTATATTGTTACACCGTCAGAGTGAAAAGCCATCCTTCACGTTGGTGGAGTGCTATTAGTGAAAGTCAAATTTAATGATGGTAGGAGCATCTACTCAAATATAACAAACAAAAGAATTAACCAAAAATAAACCACAAGAACCACTTTTGAAATCCAGTGTCTCATTAGTGAAAAAACTGCAGAAAACTGTGTGGATAAAAATGGTGTTATCATAAATAAGTATTGTAAACAAGTGTAAGTACAAATATAATGCACTGGTGCAAATCAAAGTTATTTTTGTGTTTATAGTGGTTTTTGTGAACGAAATAATCACATATAATGAATAAAAATTGACTATTGTTATCAATATGTTATTATGACTATTAGTGAGAGTCATTTTCTTTAAAAAAAATATAATTTTTCCCATTTTATATATGTGTAACAACTTAAATATGTAGCTTACTACTTACATGGTTTTTTATTTTTATATCCATATAATATAGTGTATATAAGTAGGTCTGAGCACAAAGAATTTTTTCAGCAAAAAAAGAACAAACAATTTTTTTGAAAACAAATTAATGGCCGGTTCCTATATAGTTATTCTATTTATTAACTTGTCTTATCATCGGTTAAACCCTGACATTACTTATATCGAGTATATGTCAAATTTTAACTAAATTAAGGTAATTAGAGGTCAGTAAGCTATAGAAACTGGCCATAAATAGTTCCTACATCTTGAATTTAGTGCTAAGTAAAACAAAATGTGTGTGTTTTTTTATTGTTTTACAACAAGTTTCCAAACAATTATTTATCAATTAAACTATTTTAAAGCTATGTAATGATAATCATCATCAATCATCATCATCATCAATTTGTACTAATACAAAATTTGAATATATGTAGTTTAAATGGTAATATTCTAAAGAAATAAAACACATCATAATTTAAAGTAGTTTTATTTAACGAGTGTCTTGCAATCTTGCAAGTAGATGAATGAGCAGACTGTCTTTATAAATAAGTAAATCTAAGATGCCTACCAAATTTAAATTTATAACAATGTAATTTTAGCATGCTAAACTTTCTAAGTCTCTATATCACTCTATTAACATATATTCTTAGACTGGCTATCTGCTTTGTCTATTTCTCTTCTTCAATTGTAAGCTTGAATCCAGGAGAAACACTTATGAGATTTCAAGAAAATGAATTCTCTTTGAGATATAAACAATCCAAGATGCTTAAACTTCCTATCAGCTCAAATACATGTATAGAGGCATAATGTTTGCCTCCAAATATTTTATAAAACTTGCTATATTCCCACGAGTTCACATCGGTTAACCTGCCTGCATATCCAGCAGACACAAACGTACCAGACAATCAAGTGCACACGCTTGCTTGTACTTTCTTTAGATATTTTTAAGATGAAGTGGCAGTACAGAGTTGATTTGAAAGGTGTCTTTTGTAGTTGTCTGGTTTTACGTATTTCTAAATTTTGCTTTCATATGAATTGCGTAATAATCTTGGCTTGGAAAACTTGTTTTATTAACCTTATTTTTATGGGCGAAATAGTCTCTTCTGTAAGTGAATCCCTCGAATAAGGAACACATTACTCTCTTACGAGACCCTCGACGTTCTCATGTTGTTTCTTGTTACTGTTCCAGTAACCGTATAAAATACTAGAAGACTAAAAATAATCTGCATCACAGCTCCGCATAAATAAAACTTATAGTACTGCGGACTACTGCGTTGTTGTCACTGAAGTAGGAATATTATAGAGGTCCATGGTTGTTGTTTACATACACTTGACAGTAAAATGTTTGGTTTTGTTTATAGGACAGTGACATCATCAAAATGGTAAACCGTGGACTGCGTTTTTGCGCGGGCTTGTCAGATTTAAAATTTAAATGCCATTTTAAAGCACTTAAATATTTCATAAAATAAAAATAAAAATTCCAGTAGCTTATTATTACCAAAGGATCGATTTAAGCCACATTCCAAAAAATGGTGTAATACCGTATTTTTTCAACTAGCTTCAAAAATATCAAAAATGAAATTAAATTTAAAAACCAATTAATAAACAAAAAAATCCTTTAAAATGAATAGAAACATTTATTTTATTATTATTTATTTAAAACATTTGAAACAATCATGATAGTCCTTATTAACTCAAAGGTCTATTAAAAGTGATGCGTGCGAGTGGAAGGCAGCCTGTCGCCCTGGTTTGAGGTCAATATTGGCGTCCGCCAGGGCTGCGTGCTGTCGGCTTTGCTGTTCATCCTATATCTGGACGATTGTCTCCAGAGAATAAGATTGATGGATGTTGGGGTGCGGATGAGTGATCTAGTTGTAAGCACCTTGCTTTATGCGGATGATGCCGTGCTTTTAGCCGAATCGCCATCAGAACTGCAAACACTAGTCACAATGATGAAAGATGACTGTCAGGCGAGAGGCTTACATTTGAATGCGAAGAAAACAAAGGTTATGGTGTTTGAAAGAGAAGAAACCAGAACGAATGCAAGGATAATGGTCGATGATGTTATGCTGGAGCAAGTGAATGAGTTTGTATATCTTGGATGTGCTTTTAGCAGGGATGGAAGGTACACCGCTGATATAGAAAGAAGAGTGAATTTGGGGAATAGTTTAAATGGAGCGTTAGGTAAACTTCTAGGCGCTAAGAACCTCAGCCAGAAGGCCCAGCTCGCCGTACACAACGCGGTGCTGGTACCTACGCTCACGTATGGAAGCGAGAGTTGGGTATGGAAGAAAGAGCATGAAAGTAGAGTAAACGCGGTCGAGATGCGAGCACTGCGCAAAATCTGCGGAGTGACGCTCGCGGACCGCGTTCGTAATACCGAAGTAAGAAAGAGAGTTGGTCTGAAAGAGAGTGTCGGGGTGAAGGTAAGGAAAGGAATGCTCCGGTGGTTCGGGCATGTGGAAAGAATGCATGATGAAAGAATGACTAAACAGATATACAATGCAAAAGTGGATGGATGCAGAAGTCGTGGAAGGCCACGACACACCTTCCATGATCAAATTGATCGTGTACTAGCAGAAGGTGATGTCAGGAGCCTTAAGAACAGACGAGCTTGCATGACAAGAGTTATGAATGTCAAAGAGGCAAGTGAGGTGTGTAAGAATAAGCCTAAATGGCACTCTGTTGTTCGTGCCTACCCCGCGAGGGAACTGGCGTGAAGTTATGTATGTATGTATGTATGTCTATTAAAAGGTCTTAAATTTTGAATTATCCTCCTAGCGCTCACGGTCCTTAAAAAAGTACTTCAATGAAATAGTGAATAAAGCCCAGCACGAAATCCAATTCATCAAATGAATGCCCAAGGTACTACTCTAAGTACCCCATCTTTAACCATTGCTACTAATTTTAAATCACTACTTTTTTATAAAGTAATGTCTCCGAACGTAATATATTCGAGGTTTTTGCTGTACTCCTAAGTCGCCAACACAATTCCTTGCCCATTATTACGCCAAGATTCTAACTTGATCACTGATAGGAATATGCGTATCATGAAAGATCACATCAGGAAGCAGTGAAAAATCTATTTTAGCTATGGCTCGCGACCTACCAATGATGATGGCCTGAGTTTTATTGGGATTGACTCTAAGTCCATGGGAGGTACTCCAGTTTTATATGCGGTGATGTATAGTTTAAGTCAAATTTTAACCAATAGTAAGGCAAATGAACGGTCGTTAAGACATAAGGAACCGCCCATAACAAATACATCAATCCAATTTTAATATGTTGTTTTCTTTCATGGTCAGTTCCACCTTCGCTTGATGGCGTAAGTATGTATATATGTATGTATGTAAAGTATTTTGAATTAGAAACTAATTTTCACAAATTTTAAGGAGAACATGTGGTATTCCCTAAGGCATCGCGGGAAAAAAGTAGTTAATTATATAATTTGATATTTTTAAAATTGGTAACTTTAGCAGAAATAGATATAATATGTATGGTAGGCAACCATTGGCCACGCCAGGATTACGTTCAGGGATGTGTGTCTGCATCTATACATTATAATTACTATTAAATAATATATTCTAGCAACGTGTATAATAAATAGCATTGAACGTAGCACGTTACGCGTAGTAATTTCTAACTGGTCTCTAGTGTTAAGACGTGGTATCGCTCAACGATAGGAGATACGAGGCTAATGCAGAGCGTTCGTAGAAAAAGTAAAGGAGGGTAATGAATTTACTGACAAGGTTATGAACAAATTTAAATAATTTAAAATTAGAATAAGTATTATAATTTAAATAAATTAAAAACATTGACGCCTTCATATTTTATTCGAACAGTACTTAATTTAAAAAAAAGTGTGTGTGTGTGTGTGTGTGCATTTCACACGCAGCAGAAGAGAAAAAAAGTGTGACAAGGGGTGGGAGGAATTCTAAATTTCGTGTCGTCACATTTCATATATTATATCGTTATAATATATTTAAAGTTTAAAACACGAAATTTGAAGTATTAACGAAAAACTTCAAAACATTTCCAACTCTGTCTGTATGAGTATAGTGTTTAAATGATTAAATATAATGTATTCTATCTCATTCTCTAGAAGGTTTAGTTCTGTAGATTTATGTGTGAGATAGAGATTTTTAGTGCCGCTTTTCTTCATTTCATTCATCGAGTTTCAAATCACAACACATTTTATGTATTTTTTCCTGTAGGTAAATTTATTAGGAGGTATGGGGTGCAAGTGCACTTGCTTACATCCTGACGCCGGCGCCCATGGAAGCAGCATTGAATTATAATAGGTAGGTACCTTTAATTTTTTTACAAATACCTACTATGATAACTCAAAAGATACTATAGCAAATATTGTTAAATTTAAAATAAAAATGCGTAGTCATTGTATCGTGGGTGTCCTCCACTCATTAGTTCTCCTTGTCCCTCTAGAAACGACATTTAAAAAAAATTCGCTACGCGCCATTGTTGTGCATCATCCCAAAAACGATGTTTATTTAAAAGTTATGAAAAAGTAAACCTTGAATAGTGACACATTTTTATGATAAATTATCTTTTTATTCGATGTTTTTATCCAAAGAGAATATCGAATTTTTATTTTTATTCATGAAGATTGCGATTCGCCACCGCTGTTCACAATGATAGCACACGTCTTAAACAAATTCGATTTGAATGGGCATGTTAGTTTCAATCTTGATACTTGATATTTTTTTTATTCTGTAGGTAGATGTTTTAATTTAGTTTGTATAATTTATAGGTAGTTGTTAGCGAGGATTAAATTTAAGTAAAGAATAAATAAAATAGAATAGGTACATTAAAAATAGTGTTACGGCTTTGGTAACATAAGACTTCGGTTTAGAATATTTTACTTAATTATGTAATTAAAAACAACCTTGTTTGTGTTGGAAATACTTAGTTGCACCTCGATATAATTATTTTTTTCAACTACACTATTTTACGGAAGATTTTGGGCCCAACAAGGAAAGATGACCGTAGATGAAGGGTCCGAATTAACGTAGAAATTGAAAATCTCGTAGCCGAGCTTAACATGATAGGAGAGATATAATCTCACTGCCTCTGTTGACTCGGTCATGTGGGACGAAGCGTGAAGAGGGCGTATTTGGGACGATTGGATGGATGAGGTCCGGTCGGTCGCTCCATGTACCGGTGGAGGGACAGATTGGAGACTGACCTGTGTGAGCTTCAAGCTCATAACTGAAAAAAAAATCGCACAGTACAGAAACAGGTGGCGTGTTCTCGTTTTGGAGGCCAAGACACATCTCGGGTCGCTGTGCCATAGGATTTATTTAGTTAGTTACATGGACTATATTAAAAAAATATATACAATTTAAATACTGCGCGTCGACTGGCTGCTTGCTGGTCAGTCCTCCAGCGCCTCTAGTGGTAAAAATTGAATAGACCTATGCTTCCCGTCGGATCATCCCCCTGTGCTTTCCATCGGGCTAATATGCGATAGTAAATAGATAGATGTAACGCAAATCAAGCTGTATTTTGTTCTAGGTATTTTTACTCTTTTAAAATTTATGACCAAATGTGACAGATCACGCATTCCAATAAAAAAAGTATGGAATTCAAACACATAACCTATTAGCCCAATCCTTTCATTGCTGGGTTCTGAAATGAATGGTATTGGTATTTATCAGCCATGAGGCTTGTTCAAGGCGATATAGCACGTTTTAGACATCAGAAACCTCGATGTTTATGTTTCTTCACGATATATTCCTTAATCAGGAGCATTTGTGGTATGTACCTATCATAGTAAAAATAGTGTGTTATAATGAAAAAATAGTCATAATTACTCCAAAGTTTTAGAACATTATTCTTTCCGCTTAGTATAATAAACGCTTAAGATAAGCATCTTTGAATGTATGATCTCCCACAGAATAGTAATATTTAGTATGTACATTTAAGTTTTACTTGCGCCTGGACATTGTTTTGTAACTGGAATTTAACTTTGATTAGGTTCAATGATTAAACTTGCTAATCCAAATCTATTCGTTCAGGTTATAGTTACTTACATTACTCAAGTATCAACACCATTAATCCCCATTTGCTTTAAGTTTTAGGAGCAATAAGTAGGCGTATTATTGAACTGACGTTCCACCGCGACTCCGTCCCCTGGAAGTGGCTGTCAATGCACTTGAATAATAACCTTAAAACAAACATAACTTTGCCGACAACCGTTGCGCTAGTTGTCTATGAAAAATGTCAAACCATATTGAAAAATATAGGGTCAAAATTGATTTGTGAATATATCCAACGATATATTTAAGTTGGTCGATTGAAGCGCGTGCGGTACGGTCGTTTTGTTGCCTATTTATACATTTTATTTTATTCAGCCACCCCCGCGACCTTTACAATGGCCAGATGTTGATATTTTTTCCAATATTACAATGTATTTTAAATTTTGGATATTTCGCATCAATGACGGCTGATGGCTGTTTCCGTTGGACCCCCGTAACCAGTCAGTTGTGATGAGATGTCACTTTATTGTGATACGCGTCGATGGTAGTGATCAAGCGGAATATGTTAACTACGAATTGAATAAATCTAAACCTAAATTTTACTTATTTGATATATTTATTTTAAAAGGTTAAATTATAAACAATTTCTTAATAAAAATTACAAATAATATAATACAGGTCCCAAATTGCTGTCTATTGGCCAAAAACGCTGAACACATTTCTGCGGTGGATGGCAACGCCAAAGCGGTACCCCAAGCATAGGCCAGACTTTTGGTCACGCGAGACTTCTATCAAATGAAATGATGGATATTAATCTAAAATTAGTTTTAATTATTCATAGTTTGTTTTTTGTTTTCTGAACGCGGGCACTACATACTTACCACAATTAAACTCGGCTCAAAACCTACTACATAAATTTTATTATTTATAATTATATAATCTTACGTGTTCAAAACGCTAATCTCTATTTTGGCCAATGAATTAACATAGCTAACTAACGTGGTAACGCTGCCAGTCTTTTGGGAAAGTTCCCAACAAGTGACAGTGGTTTAAGAACATTTTTTTATCTACAGTTTTATTTATTTATTAATCTGGTTACATTATGATATTGTAAAATGTTTATAAGACTGATGATCTTTATGATGGTCTATCCGTGCAGGAACGGAGAAAGAATACAATTTCCTGCGGCCGGGCGGCCTGTCGTAAGAGGCGACCAAACAACCCACAGCCAGGTGGTAGGGCATTTGCCCGAATGGATGGCTACCACCCCTGGTCTAGAGCATGCCGCCATAACAACTTTGAGTTGTGTTCCGGCATTAGTGACCAGGTTCCAGACTCCCTTAAGAGAGCAGCAGCGCATTTGTAGCACCTTTGGTGTTTCAAATGTCCATAGGCGATGGTAACCGCTTTCCATTCAGTGGGCCGTCTGCCTGTTTGCTGAACTCGTGCAATAAAAATAAAAAAATAAAAATTTGACAATCATGATCAAAAATAATACAAGAATTTCAAAAAAAATATATTATCGAATTAATATATTATTAATAATATGTGTTAAAAATAGAAAGTTAAATGATGATATACATACATACACTGTTACGTGCATGCATGTAACATATAATTCATACATAGACAGAAATATGATTATGTAATATGTTGATTTAAAATAAAACATAGGTAGATACCAATTTAATTTGAAATAAATTTGTTAATATATTTTTTGTGTGTAATATTTGGATTTTAATTTTTGTTTTACTGGTCTCAAAAATACAGCTTTTGTTTATTGGAACCCAAAAAAACAACATATATACCAAAATTTTAGATTAAATGAATAAATAATTTAATTTAAAATTTAAATTCCCAAAATTAAAGCAAGTTACACACTTGTATTAAGACTAATATGGGGGCTGATCCAAGATACCCAAACCATAGCAAATAACGGAAAATTCGTTTTCAAAATTTAGCATGCCAGGAATCGAACCCGGAGCCTGTGCGTTGCAGTGAGCGCAAAGGCTTAAGCCGCTCAACCACAGAGGCCGTCAATTAAATTATTTAATAGCCAAATGGTAGGGTATTTGCCCGCCTGGATGGCTACCACCCCTGGTCTAGAGTATGCCGCCATAAAAACCTTGAGTTGTGTTCCGGCATTAGTGACCAGGTTACAGTCTCCCTTTAGAGAGCAGCAGCACATTGATAGCACCTTTGGTGTTACAAATATCGACAGGCGATGGTAACCACTTTCCATTAAGTGCGCCGTCGGCCGGTCTGCTGAACTCATGAAAAAAAACCCAGTAAATGGCATGAAAAACAACTTTATTTTTTCACTATAGATATGATATATAAATTTGCAAGTCTGTGAAGAAATGTTGGACACATTTGTATAAAAAGTAGTGTCTCCTATAAACTAGAATACTTAGTACTTAATTGTTCAAAAACATTACATATAAGTTATAAGCAAGAATATTAATATGAAAGTACGATTGGCAGTCTTTTCGCTCATCGCGATTTCTTCCAGGCAACCTTTAGATTAGATGGAAGATAAGGGCAGTAAAAGTATAAACTGCTGTGGTCTTTAAAAAACCTATCCTAAAATCACTGCCAGAATTTATTTAGTCATGGAAAGTTATGAACTATACAAAGCTATTTTCTATTGTACTATGTTTGTCATTTTAACATTAAATTATTTTTTTTGTGATATTTTTATGGTTTTCCATTAATATGATAATTTCCTTACAACACAAATAGGGATCAAATAAAAACGTTACACTACAAAAAAACTTGTAATTCAGCTTTGATCCAATTTCTTATAGTAATAGAAAAGTTTTCTAAATCCCCAGTTATGAAATCTTAGAGGAAAGTCGACGGAAAAGCGGCTGGGAGCGTGCACTTATATATGTAGTAATATATTGATATGCTGTGTGTGTGAAGGAGGTTATATTGGAAAAGATTTCTGAGTTTACTGTGCCATGAGAATTTATGCGTTCCTCCTCATTTAACCTGAAGAAAGAGCAAACTTACGAGTCAAAACTAAAGTGAACAGATCAAAAGAATAAAATCCCAAAGAAAATTTGTATTTTGCGAAACGCGTGTATTGACTTATATGTATTTACAAAAGAAAGAAGTATCGATTGTATTTAATGTCTTATACTTGTTTAAATTACCTACATGACTGACTTACATACAATCTGGTTTGTTCACTCATATTGGCTAATTTACGATACATGAGTATTATTATTATAGGGATATTGAAGAGCTACAGCTTTTGAATATACACAGGCACTTATTAATGTACGGTGTAACGTGAGTTTATAGTACTCGTAATACATTCAGCGTCCATTGCCGCGAAAGCCTTTATTAGTCAAATTTTGTAGGCTTATAAAAAATATGATATAATATATATCTATACTAATCTATACTAATATTATAAAGCTGAAGAGTTTGTTTAAACGCGATAATCTCAGGAACCGCTGGTCCGATTTGAAAAATTCTTTCAGTGTTGAATAGTACATTTATCGAGGAAGGCTATAGACTATATTATATTTAAAAAAAATTAGGGATCCTTACTAAAAGTCCAATAATGTAACCCAAGGTGTATAAAAATGACCCGAAAAAATCCTTACACGGCGTGCGCTGCGAAAACTATTAAATTATTAAAAACAATGTACTACCACTTTGCAGAACATATAATTTTCTACAAAAAATATCGTGTAACCGTATGTCTAACTATTGTAGTTATCTCACAATAAGTGTTTTCTTTTATTTTTTTTAATAATTAAAATGCCGTCGCTTCAAAACTCTTTATTTTGTACCTTGGTATTAATCCTTATCAAAATAAATTACTCCATATTCAAGACGAATTCAATATCTTTCTAGAACTTTTTGAATTATTCAATTCGGACGTTTTATTCCAAAAATATCGCGATATTTAAACTGTAAGTATTAGTGTTGTAGCCAAATATACTAATATTGTTTGATTGAACGCGCTAATCTCAGGAACTACTGGTCTGATTTGAAAAATTCTTTCAGTGTTGGATAGCCCATTTATCGAGGAAGGCTATAGACTATATATCATCACGCTAAGACCAATAGGAGCGGAGCATTAATGAAGAATGTTTCAAAATCGGAGGGTTATGAAAGCAAATTCCACGCGGACGACGTCGCGGGCATAGCTAGTATGTCATAAATGTCCCACTGCTGGGTATAGACCTCTCCATTGTGAGAAACATATCTTTACCGTCTGCACGTGGTAATTTGTAATAATGTGCATATTAGGTCAGAAGCCACACATGCGCTCCATCCTCCCCGACTAGGTTTTTAATTCATGCCATTACCTTACCAGACCTTAAGGATTCCAAAGCTACCTACTCACGTCCAAATTAGTTAGTGGACTTTAAAACATTTAGTACTCATATTAGAATTTTTTTAACTATGCACATTACCTGTATAAGTACAAACGATTCTTTATTTTTTCGAAAATCACAATTTCATTTTGAATGATTACAAAAAATAACATGATAGCATTTAAGCAATAAGGTAGGTACTTATGAACAAGTTACATTTTTTTTACATTACATTAGGTATTTTATTAAAAAGTAACTTAAATGTACAGTTAAACATCAAAAATAAAACTAAGTTATAAATGCATTAAAATAAACTATCTAATAAATCGCTACTAGAGGGAAGCGGGTCCAGAAGGCTGGCTGCATTGGCAAGCTGTATTGCGCGAAATATGAACCAGCCTTCTGGTCACGGGTGCCGTCAAAGAAGAAACCCTTAACTGATGGACCCCAGGGACCTAAAGTTTCGATTCCAAACGGCACAAATATGTAACTCCTTCCTAGGGTTATTTGTGCCGTTTGAGAGCTTCAGCTGTTAAAGCAGCGTTGCCACCTCCTGACTCCGTCATTGGAAGATGTGACGATGCCAGAGTGTCGATGCATGTCTTGTCCCACACATTCCTTTTTTGAAGTAATAATCAATCAGTTACGGCACCTCCGTCTATTATTTTAAAGCAGAATTTATTTCCTATATAACTCCATAAAACTAATAACAACCTCCGGGTCTATTCACGCGTCGAATCAAAGCCGCGTTTTTTCTCCCTGCGCCAACAAAGCCACTTCCTAACTTCCCATTATATTATAAATTTGATACGATATTTTATATTGTAAGCACGCGACAGAGCTCGCGCTCCTCGATATAATATTTTTTATATATACTTCGGTAGGTGGGTTCACGAGACGTTGGGATGGGGCTTGCCCTCGCCGCAAGGGGACGGCCCCTAAAAAGTTATGTATTTTTTTCCTCTTTTTTCCCATCAACGTGATGAAACGGCGCGCGATATTGATCCGACTCGCTGCCAAGATTATAAGCACGCGTCTCTTATAATATTTTCTTTATATTTTCTGTACTTATTCGACCTTTACGTTCTTTTAATAAGGACAGACATTTTAATCTTTTAAAGCAATTTTTGTTAACACAACTGTTTGATTCACGCGTGACCTGGCTATATAACTTATTGATTATCATTTGTTTAATTTATTATAATCTTTTATAGCATTTTATAGGGACATAATAGGTGTTCACTACTTTCACTAATTGATCACTTAGTTCACTTTTATACTATAAATTTTATTTTACTAAAGTATACTGACAATTAAAACAACTTTTTAAGGTCTAAAATAATCGATAGACGAGCGAACAAGTACGTGAACATATGTCTCGGCGACCTTCTTCGCCCGTGTGTCAACCAAGTACGCGGTCTTTCTCAGGCTGGAATCATGATCTCGAATTCATCTTAGGGCTGTCTAGAGCGGTATGATACCATGCACCATCCTCTCCCCCTATCATATCTATACTATCCTTGAGGCTGACAATGCTTTGACATCGCTCCTGGTGAGTGGTGTTAGAAATGTCCATAGACTATAGACTTTTTATAATGAGGTCCTTCTACTTGTTTGACAGTTAGAGGGGTTGCGAAAGGCAAGAAAGATCATCGTACAATAGGTACGCGTGTTTGCTCGCACGTCTATAACCCATTTTAGTGTTATTACAATCTAAGAAAGTGTATACAATATTAATATAAAGGCGGCGCCGGCGTTAGCTTGAATCGAGTCTTAACAAAGTTTTGCCTTGAATAATCTACTGTGGTAATCGGTATCCGACATTATTTGTTATAAATTAATCGCATTAATTTAATTAAGATTAATCTTATTAAAAACAGATCGTTAAAATGCGTCTAGGTTTGTGTTCGAATTTCCTGCCGGTTGTCTCCATATTTTTTGGCAAGCAGGTGTTGCGGAGGGGCCGACGCGAGTCCATCCCTTTATGTCGTCAGCGACAAGCTGCTCCATAGATAATGTATAGAGTGGGCAGCCGTCATACACACATTCTGTTCACGGGGTGTTCAAAAAGTTCACTTTGCCCATAGTTTATTTTTAATTGTTCACAGAATGATGATAAGTACATTCTTTTAAATATGAATAAATTGAATTATATCTATGAATTTTAAAAACTCCTTCTGAACTTAGTGTGAGCAAACCTTTTTAATAGTAATATCGTATTAATTTTTGTGGTTTTGTTTATGATAGTTTTACTATCGTAGTTTTAAGATGTAATTAATGACAAATACCTTTAATGCAAAGGGCCTTTGTAGCGATGAATACAACACAATACATCATTTATAATTATTATAGAATGTGGATGACAAATTGCCATACGCTCGTTCTTTTAATTGAAACTTAAACAATACGTGTATTTATGGCACATTACAGTTTATTTATAACTTTATTATTTTCACAAGTGTTAAAAAAGCCATAACGCTTATTTGACTAAGCCACGTTTTCACAATGAATAAAATGCCTTAAAAATTCAAAAGAATTCCAGTTTTGCTTAGGTAAATAACTTGTAATAATAATAATTATTATAACACAAGGTCATAGTTAATTTAAGAGTAGAATCGTCAACATAGTAATTATTTTATAACAATAATTGTACATTAATTCTAGGAATGAAAAACGACAGGTAAAAAACGTATCGTAATAACTATGAAAATCTAATATTCTTACCTCTACACGGCGAAAGAGGTCATTCTTGTCTCGCTTTTAGGCGTTTCATTATTTAAATTATATATTCTAGACTTCAAGTAATTTATTATTAGATAATAATCTTAAAGAAACTGAAGTAATTTAAAAATACAATTAAATGCTAAAAATAATCTAAGTTGTAAATTAGCGATGTGCGACTATTTAAGAAATTTTAGACCAAATTATTTAATATTTAAAATGGAATTTATTACGACTTTTATTTTTTGGTGATTTGGTCTAATTAGACTTTAAGTGCAGTAAAATAATTGAAATTGTAATGTTGCAAATATAAAACCACAAACCATAGGCTGAGCGTTTCTGGACCAGTTCCGAATAGAAGAGCAGTAGAATGTGTGATATGCTAGTAGTTTTCTTTCTCCGTGCAGGAACGGTAAAAGAATGCTAATTCCTGCGACCGGGCGGCCTGTTGTAAGAGGCGGCAAAATAACCCACAGCCTGGTGGTAGGGCATTTGCCCGATTGGATGGCTACCACCCCTGATCTAGGGTATACCACCATATGAACCTTGAGTTGTGTTCGGGGATTAGTGGCTAAGTTCCACTCTCTTTTCAAGGCCGGCAGCGCATTGGCAACAACTCTGGTATTGTTAATGTCCATAGGCGCCGATAACCACTAACCATTATAGTTGGGCCGTTAGCCTGCCTGCTGTGCATTAGCAATAAAAAATAGTGTATTTTGCAATAAAATGAACTGAGATTCTTTTTATCATTGCGAAGCCCGTCACAGCCTCCTTGATTTTGTATGAGAATACTGACTTACGACGTCACAATTTTAACGAGTCAAATAGCTTATTAATTATTGTTTAAATTGTAACTAAAATTATTTCTATTGAATTGTTGAAAATAACATGATAAATCATTTTGACGCCTGCTTTTCTATATGAATACTATTTTAGAATTTATTGTAATATGTATCAAATACCCAGTTCACTCCAGACCCGAAGAAAAGAAATAGGTGGTCGCAGCACCAGTAGTCCAATTATTTGCCAAAATCATTCAACTTTAGATTAGTTGTAAATACATAAGCCATATCTAATTATGATAGGTGTCGTAGCGTGCCATACTTAAGTGATAGCAATTGAATTCATTTCACACACACGTGAGCATAAACATAATGTGAATTATAATATTAATATGATATATCTATGTAATAATGACGTATGAAAGACGGAAGACGATTGTAAAGATAAACATCAATCCAAAAAAGCGTAACTAAAATAAAGTTAATATAATATAATCAAACTTAAAACGTTTTATTGAAATTGTTTTTTTTTTATCATAGCATAAATTAATATTAATTTTTTATCATAGCATAAATTAATATTAATTATGGTTTTTTAAGAATATTTCAGGTATTTTTTCTCCGTGCAGGAACGGAAAAAGAATAGAATTTCCTGCGGCCGGGCGGGCTGTCGTAAGAGGCGACAAAACAACCCACAGCCATGTGGTAGGGTATTTGCCTTACTGGATGGCTACCACCCCTGGTCTAGGGTATGCTACCATAACAACCTTGAATTGTATTCCGGCATTAGTGACCAGGTTCCAGTCTCCCTTAAGAGAGCAGCAGTGCATTTGTAGCACCTTTGGTGTTGCCAATGTCCATAGGCGATGGTAACCGCTTTCTATCAAGTGGGCCGTCTGCCTGTCTGCTGAACTCATCACGTATACTATTGGATCATCATGATGTAGGTATATTACTGTTTATATGCAAAACTGTCACGACAATGCATTTTTTTTGGAATTAATTAAATTAATATCATGTTTTATGAATTGAAAGTGAATTAATTTGCAAGATTTTAAAAGGATAGTATTGGTGTTACCAAAGAGCAGCGTAATTGTTAAAGAATATATTATTAAGCCTCTATCCAAATCTTTTTTATAGATCTGTTGCCATTTTGGCCGAAGTAGAATCCTTTTACGGTTATTATGCACATCTGTCCGTTTCTCCATCTATGTGATATATAGATGCACTTTCATAGCCATTTTTACCGGTTAATAGGTATTTGGCAAAAAATGTTTTCACAAGTGTTGTTGGCAGAAAAATATAAAACTAGGATGGCCGTCATAGATGTAAATGAGGATTGACATATCGAGTGATTACCGCCATTTTATCGTAAGCGAGATTTTTACATAGGTAGGTACTTAAATATATTTTTTGTTATTTTTATAATTTACATGTTCATCTGTAGGTATATTATAGCCTTAGATCATATACATCTCAATTATAATAGCTAAATTATAAATAAATTAAACTATACAATAAATCCCTATTAATATTATAAATGCGAAAGTAACTCTGTCTGTCTGTCTGCCTGTTCCGTTTTCACGGGAAAACTACTGGACCGATTTAGCTGAAACTCAGTATATATATATTTTCAATTCTGAGGATGAACATAGAATACTTTTTATCCCGAAAAATGGGATAGTTTCCGGGATAAAAATATATTTTTCTCTCTGTTTAGTTATGCTTTTACGGAAAAAACTATTGGACCGATTTGGCTGAGATTCGGTATTTATGTAATTTTAATACCGAGGGTCGACAAGGGATATTATTCACCCCGGATAATGGGATAGATTTTGGAATATATTTATGTAAAGGTTATCCCAGAAAGTGGGGTGGGTTTTGGTTAGATTTGCGATTCGCCATTTTCGTCATTTTGGTTATTTCGTCCTTTTTGTATTTTTTGTCCCTTTTGCTCTTTTTGTCCTTTTTGCTCTTTTCGTAATTTTTGCTCTTTTTGTTCTTTTTTATCTATTTGTCCTTTTTGCTCTTTTTGTCCTTTTTGTCCATTTTGCTTTTTTTGCTCTCTTTGGTCTTTTTGTCATTTTTATCTATTTGTCCTTTTCGTTCTTTTTGTGCATTTTGCTCTTTTTTCTCCTTTGTTCTTTTTGCTCTTTTTATCCTTTGCTCTTTTTGTCCTTTTTATCTATTTATCCTTTTTGTCCATTTTGCTCTTTTTGCTGATTTTTTCCTTTTTGATCTTTTTGTCCTTTTTGTCAATTTTGCTCTTTTTTCTCCTTTGCTCTTTTGTCTTTTTTGTAGTTTTTATAGACGGATAGATAAATAAAACTAGGACGGTTTGAATTAGAGGATGAACGTTTGGATAAGACTAATCATTACTCAAGTTTATAGATATAAAAATTATTCGTCTTTAAAAAATGCGATAGCAACTCGATATGTATTTCTGTTAAGTGTTCATGGAAAACTACTGGGAATATTGAATCGGTTTTATTGTAAAATGTAGTTTTAATACCGAAAATGGACATATATATACTCATGCCAGGAGATCGGATAGTTTGCGATATAAAATTAAGTGAATTTTCCGGGTGCAAATAGCACTAACATAAAAAATTTGTACAATGTAACCTGTATTTACGCCTGCTGATCTTGGGATATATTCGATTTAAAGTCGTAAAAAGCATGTTTCCTTTTCCCCCCAACTTTTTAACTAAAGTTTGAAAAAGTTTAAAATGGTAAAATAGGTATACATTCAAAGACATACATATACATTCAAAGAGGTTTGAACATGATCCACTCAGTGCTTTTGTGTTTTGTGATACGATATACTCGGTGATTTTTTTTTAGGAATATGTGTGTAAATTACAAAAATAGTGAACGTTGGTATACTTGCCGTTATAATTATCCACAACGTGTAGCATTGGCATATCCTTATCTTTTTATTTGTGCAATTTCCTCATTCATTAATTTTATTTAAATCAAGAAAAACTATACCTAAGGTTGTTAAATGTGATAATTGTCGATAAAGAATAATTCAAAAATCATATTAAACCATTTCTATGCTGTGTGACACTCTGTCTTAGACAAGTTATTTTTTTTTTACAATAAAGCAACACGCTGTATCACGATTTAAACATCTAAAATTCTTTACCAAATCTGGCACACGTATATTTTTTTTAGATACACACCACCGACGTTTTGTCCGATGCATGCCCTGTTCAGTGGTCACAATCCCGAGTGCTCTTTAGGGTCACTTTTTGGAGATTATTGTAGTATAAAGTCGAAAAATCTCTAACAAAAGAACAGAAAGCTGTTGACTGACCGTTTATTTTTTGTAGTGAGATTAGTATATGTAATAAAGTGGGATCGGTTGCATATCTCGATTTGAGGTTTCGATAGAAATGAACAGAGAAATTTTGTACAGATAAGATCTTCATGTAATCAAGATATCAGGATAGATGAGTCGTGAAATTGGTTTTTCAATTCAGTTGCCAAAATGAAAATGCAATTCTGTTTAGTCGCGTGGCGAGGCGGCCATGTTGGAATATTATGCAATTGAGTTAAGATGAAAATGACATTGTTTCGTTCTTTCTCAACGGCCTCTGTGTTTGAGTGTAATAAGTCTTCGCCAGCCGAGGTCTTGGGTTCGACTTATGGTATGGTAAATTTAATTAAAGAATGGGTTTTTTTTAATTTTCCATTATATACTATGGCTGTCTGTCTGGGATATTGGCCTTAGACTGCTCCATTCTATTTATGTTACCGATTTACGTATAACACTAACTTGGGGATGATCAATGTGTGTCTCTCTCCCATTTATTTATTATATTCTTATATCGTAACCCGTACCAACATATTACAAGTGAAATTGTAATTTAAAGTATTGAAGTGACCTCGCTTATGAATTGATTATAATGAAATAGGTATGTTACATACTTACTATATACTTACGGTCATATTCATAGAGATTTAGAGTAAGTTTGAATGCTTCTTTATGGTTCTAAAAGAAGCATTCCAACTGTCTATGAATAAGACCGTTATTTTTTAATTTGGAAGATAGAATAGTTTTCGCGGGGTACTGACCGGGGTTTATATATATTTTTTAAAGTTATAGATTTCGATGGCCTGAGAATTTAGCTTGAAGTATTTAAGAATTTACAAGGTTTATCTACTTGTGGTTATTGAAGAGACCTTTCAAGATTTTTTTTTAGTCTGTAGATCAAAATATATGATCTTCCAAATTCCCATCAACTTTTTGACGCTACTGAGTTTAATATTTAACAAAATACAAATAGTAGTAATTGAAATATTCTAGTCTTCGGAACCAAATTTGTAAATGTGTTTTATGTTCTCATCTAATTTTCGAACTAGGAAATCAGTCAAAATTTTAAATTACATTACAAAACTGTAGAGTATTTAAATACTTTCGATTTACTCTCGATTAAATGCCTAATTTCGGGTTTTTTGTCGAATGACAAATACAGTGGATGTTTATCGCCTCTAAGGAACCCATCAATAAGCGTGGTCCGGTACGTACTTGGACTATTTTATGTGTGTTTTACAAAAATCATGCGCTCATGCGTTCCGCTTTCGCATTACGCACATTTCTTCGTATTATAATATCTATTTCTAATTACCATACTGAAAGTTTCAGTAATTATAATTGTGTCTAGAAATATGTAAGTGGGCCGTCAACCTGTTGATCTCCAGCAAGAAAAGGTACTAACATTATATCACCGAAAATTAGTTTGGATAAGTTCAAACTTATACATACATAAAACCTTTAATATCTATCCAAAATGTGAAAATTCCTGTGAGATATGGAGTGGAACTAATAATCATAAAACATAATCTTGATACAGTCTAAATACAGTTTTTTTTTTTTTTTTTTTTTTTTTTTTTTTGTTTTGAGGCGAGGGAAAATGCTTAACCGATTTACGCACAAACTGGGTCGTTGCTAGGGGAACGACACGCGTCGGTCGGGGGCGATAACACTGCAGCAATAGTATGCTCTTGGCAGCGCTCCGTCCGCGATCGACGTCACAGAATAGTGTGGAAGACTCCGAGCGTTGCTGCACGGGCGAGCAACCCCAATACCCACTAAAAACCCCCTCCTCCCTGACGACCCTGCGCTTTGGATGTGTTGGAAAGGCTGAGATTTAGAACATAGTTACGCCCAGCCGATCCAGCGCAATAAAGTGCCTGGAGTGTGCCCTGGGAGAACACACCCCACTTCGTTGTGCGGGGGTAGAAGGTCCTTTGCTCTTCCTAGCAAGCTAAAGGCCCCCCGCGGTAAACGGAACCTAACTCAGGGAGGGAAGTAATGCGCGTACCTGCCTCTCCGGGTGCCAGCTGAAGGCCGGCGACCTCGAGAAGACGCATTGGCACGCGCTGCAGGACTTCTCTCCCTGTCTCGTTCTGCGGCCTCCTTGAGTGACATTACTGTCTCGCAAAAAGTAACCGCAGCCCCCCAATTGTCGCTGCTCTGCAGCATGGCCTTGACCAAGTCGCAGAGCGAGTCGTGTGTAACGCCGTGTCGAGCGCGCCGCACTGGCGGCAGTCCGGGGAAGGCAAGCAGCCCACAATGCGACACAGATACTTATCGAAACATCCGTGTCCGGTAAGTATCTGTGTCGTCCTGAAGGTCAGGGTGCCGCTGGTACGGTTGACCCATTCCGTCAGCTGTGGCCTGATTGCATCCACCGTGTAGCCGCCATAGGCCGCAGGGTTGTCGAGCTCTTGAGACCAGACGGCGATCATGGAGGCGGTTTCCCGCTTCCTGATCGCCTCGATTTCGACCTGACAGAAGGTCAGGCCTCTAGCTAGGGCATCCTGCCGGGTGCGGCGCACCACTGTCAGGACGTCCGCCTGGAGATGCCAGGGCGGATCGCCTGCCAGGAGGGTGGCCGCCGTCCGCGACACTGTGCGATACCCCCGTATGGTCCTCACGGCCAGAACCTGCTGCGCCCGTTGCAGCAGGGTTCTGTTGTGGCGGTGAAGTGCAATGGACCAGACGGGTGCACCGTACAGTGCCATACTCCTCAGGATGCCAGAGTAAAGTTTCCGCGTCGCACCTCCCGGGCCCCCTACGTTGGGAAGCAGCCTCGAGAGTGCGCCCGCGGATTTGACGAGTTTGGGAACTAGCTGCTCAAAGTGCGCTTTGAACAGCCATTTCCCATCGAGAACTAGCCCCAGATATTTCATCTGGGGCCCTACTCTAATGGCCACCCCTTGGACCGAAACGGTCAAGTCCGCGGGGGGATTGCGAAATTTCCTATGGAACATGATGGCCTCCGTTTTCGCGGGGGAGACCCTCAAGCCCAGCCTAGCTATTCGATCTACGACAATCGCCAACCCGGCGTTAGCAACGTCCACGGATTCCGCAAATGACGCAGCGCGTGCCGTGAGTAGGGTGTCGTCCGCAAAGCAGATCAGCCCTACCCCGGGTAGGACCGGAACCCGAAGGATCCAGTCATAACCTACGTTCCAAAGAATCGGCCCGAGGACCGACCCCTGTGGAACGCCGCACGCGACGCGTCGACGACCTACCTCGGGATTGCCGGACTCACCGCCCTCCCAAAGAATATGTCGATCCTGCAGGTACGCGCCCAACAGCCTCGTGAGGTACGGGGGGACTCCATGCGCGCGGAGCCCCTCCCTGATCGTCTCATGAGGGAGGCTGTTAAAGGCGTTCGCTATGTCTAGCGACACCGCAAGAACGACATCCTTCGCTTGGACGGCTTCGTCCGTTGACGTCCGCAGCGTCTCGAAGGCGTCCATCGTGGAGCGCCTCCGCCGAAACCCGAACTGCGTTTCTGAAAGCCCCGGCTCCACAGCGTCGAGATGCTTCACGAGCCGCTCCGCCAAGATCTTTTCGAAGACCTTAGCGACCTCGTTCAGCAGCACTATGGGCCTGAAGGCGGACGGATCGTTGGGAGGCCGACCTCCCTTGGGAATCAGGCACAAACGACCCTCCTTCCATTGCGACGGGAGCCGACCTGCGCGAATACAGGCTTCGAACAGTTCCCGCAGCTGGCCGCGTAGATGTTTAGCGGCCAGGAAGAGGAGTCGACCTGGAACCCCGTCGGGTCCCGGTGCCGTCTTCCTGCCCCGGAGCCGGTCCAGGGCAACGTCTAGTTCCCCCTCGGAGATGGAGTGAGGCTCCTCGTCCGTGGGAGTGTCGGGAACGGGTGGACCCATACTGGGGGGAGTGAAGTTTCCCGGATCCGGGAAGAGCCCGTCGATAACCGACCGGAGCACCTCGGGTTCGAGCGTTTCCGTGACCGTGGATGTGCAAGGCCGCAACGTGTTGCGGGCCCCACGGTACGGACGCCCCCAAGGGTCCCGATCGAGCGTCTCGAGGAGCTCGGCCCGAGCCCGGGCTTTCGCTTGCAGTATTGCAATCGAAAGGGCCTTTCTGGCCTCCCTAAACTCTCCCACGAGTCCATTTTCCGCGACGTAGTCCGGAGGACGGCGCGCCCTGCAGCGTTTGAGCCTGTGGCTGATGATGCGAACTGCCTTTCGCATCTCGCCCAGCTCCTCGGTCCACCAGTGGACCTGCTTGCACGGAGGCTGCCGCTTGGAGACGCGAGGCATCGCCGCGTCGCAAACCCTCGTCAGGGTCTTGCGCATGTGCTCTGCCTGCGACTCCAGGTTCTCGAATTCGACTGGGTAGGCCCAGCTTTCCGTGAGTGCCCACTCCTCAGCCTGCTCCGGATCGAGCTTGGTAAGAGCCCAACGCGGGAAGAGAGGGGGGCGATGAACAGGGCTCGGACCGGAGGAGGGGGTAAGCTCAAATCTGATGTACCGATGATCAGAGAGCGACTCCACCTCCTCCAGCACCCTCCATCCGACAACTCTGCGGGCGGCCGCATGAGTGGCGAATGACAGGTCGATGACCGATCCACCCCGCGCGCGCACGCAGGTCTGGACCGATCCCTGGTTCAATATGGTCAGGCCGGATTGAAGAGCCCATTCCTCAACCGTCCGGCCCCTAGGTTCCGTGAACGTATTTCCCCAGGAACAGTGTTTTGCGTTAAAGTCGCCCATCACGAAGATCGTTTTAGGCGACAATCTGTCTATGGCAGCCCTGATGGCGTCCAAGTGAAGCTCGAACTCCGCCAGGGGGCGGCTGCGCGAAAAGTAAACGCCTATGACGACGATACTCCCGCTCTCCGCCACCGCATAGCCCTTTCCTCTTTCAAGACATGTAAGCGGTGTGCCAGAACCGGCTCTGGCCACCACCGCTACCACGTCGTCGAGGTCGCCCACCCAATTGCCGCAAGGCGGCACGTAATAAGGTTCGCTTATTACGGCCAAGTTCGCTTGCCACTCCGCCATCGCCTGCAGGCACAAATCCTGAGCGGTGGGGGAGTGGTTTACGTTCGCCTGAAATAGTATTGTTACGGGCGTACTAGGCATTGGAGGTGTCCATTGCGCGTACTCCCGTAACACCCGTGCGTTGTTTCGTCCTCGGATGGACGAATTTGCCCTTCACGTAGGGAGGCTGGCAGAACCTCGCCAACGTGGGGTGGGCAGCGTTGAGTCCCCCCGCCGCACACGCCGCGCAGTGGGGGTTCCGGGCCGTGCAGTCCGGCATCTTGTGTCCGCTCTTACCGCAGCGGAGACACAAGTTAGTCCGGTCCGGGCACGTGTCCGGACAGGTCTGGGCGCCATGGCCGACGTTGTAACACCGGTAACAACGTATCGGTCTGGCTTCCAGTGCCTCTACCCTCGCCGAGGTGAAGCCTACCACGAGGTAGCCCATCTCGACGATGACTTTGGCAGCAGCGACGGGGCACATCACGTACGATGCGCCCAAACCGCCCGGTCCTGCGCCGATGTGCTTCGTGCGCACGTCGTCGCGCCGGCATTTGCCGGCGCGCGCGATCGCGTCACGCAGCCCATCGACCGTGACCGATTCGTCCAGCCCAGAGACGTAAAGCTCCCCACGCTTTACGGGGCGGACGACCTCGGCCATCCCTGCAAGGGCTCCGCGCAGAGCCTCGGCGACGCGGTCCGCCTTGGCCGCGCTCTCGGGTCCCGGCTGGAACTCGAGAAGGCGCGCGTCCCTGACGGTCCGCACCACCTTCAGCCCCTCGCGGAGGCCCATGGCCGCGATGTCGACCACCGTCGAGGCCTTCGCGAAGACCTCGCGATAACCGACACCCTTCGCGGCCGCTGCCGGCAGCAGTTTGATGATAACTGCGGCCGACTTCGGCTCACGGAATACTACCGCAGGCTTCGCAGCCTGTTTCCGTTGTTGCTGCCCCCGCCCCGACGACAGGGGAGCAGCTTGCGCCTGGGTGGGGGGAGGGGGCCCATCGGCCCTCGCCCCCTTACCCTTTTTCCGCTTGACGACCGTCGTCCACGCCCCCCCCTCCGGGGCGGGGGCGGGGGCCACGGGCGCGGGCGGCGGCGCGACGTGCGCGATGCGAGCGCGGACGGCGGGCGCCGCAACGACCGATGTCGCGGCCGCGGGCGCCGTCCGTTGCCTAGGGGCCGGCCTAGGAGCCGACACCACAGGCACGGGTGCCGTGGCGGGGGCCGTTAATGCAACGGCGGCATCGCGTGCCGCTCTCCGCTGCATTTTCAGCCTCCACTTCACCCCCCCTCTATTCGTCTTTTTTTTAGGGGGGGGGGCCGGTGACGGTGGGGAGTCCGTCACCCCGACAGCCGGGGTCGCCACCACCTCCATCGGAACCGGGGTACTTACTTCCCCCGCATTCCGCCGGACGGCAGCGGCAGCCGTGGCCGTTTTCGGCCTAACGGCCACTTTTGGTGCCGGTTTGATTGCCGGCGCCTTGCCTCGGTCGGCCGCTAGCGGCGGACGGAGGGTCGGCGCGGCATTCAGCCGGTCCTCGATTCCGGCGAACCGGGCATCGAGTAAGGGGGCGACAACATCGATCACGGCCCGCACAAACGCGTCGTGATCGATGCCGCCGGGCCCCGTTGGAGCGGGTGTCGGCGCCACCCCGTTGGCGGCCGCTGGAGCTCGCTCCGTCCCGACGACGGGAGCCGGTGTCGGCCCTGCTACCGCAGCACGGGCCGGACGCGATTTTTTAACCGCAGCGGGTGCGGCGGGCGGTTCCGGTACCGCCGCCGCCTCCGCCGTGGCGGCTTGGGCCTTTCGCTTGACGGGTACAGGGGTCGGCGCCGCCATTACAGCAGGCGCCGGCTCCGCAACCGAAGCGGAGGCCTTTAGGGCCTTACGCATGTCTTCAAACTCCCTGCGGTAGGAGCGGTTTTCCTCCCGCAGCGAGCTTAACTCCATGCGTAGCCTGGCGTTCTCGTTACCGAGCTTCCAGGCCTCGGATTCCGGATTTCGCGTGACCAGTGTGTCGACGATGTCCGACACCCTGGACGCGGCCTCCTTCAGCCGGCGCACGTAAACCCCCTTCAAATTGCCCGACGTTTGGGCAATTTGAATTATCTCGGCGACCTGGGCGCACGCCGCTAGGCGGAGCTCCCCAGGGCCGAGAGCCGATATATTCCCGACGAGGGCGGCGCACTGGCTAGCCGCGGCCACTTTGGCGGCGGTTGCCTTGCGCGCCTTGCGCCCCTTTTCACCCCCCTCGGTGCGGAGGTAGGCCTCCGCACCCGCGAGAATGCTGGTAGACGCCGCGGGTGCGCCCCCCATGGGGCGCAGAGGCGAGCGCGCGCGCGCTGGGGAAGAAGCACCCGACGTGCCGTCCCGGCCAACATGCGCCAGTGTCGCTATATAACCTCTTTCGGAATATTACAACTTGTTCTTCATTTAAATATTTAAATTTCGAATAGCGTCTTCCTTTTGCGCGCACATGACATGAATCATCTTCATGTCTCCACAGCTCTGCTACACTTGGGATAATGTGATTGTCACGCAAATGTAGCAAATGGTTTAATGCTGTTTTGTTGTTGTAGTGAATAGGTTCGCGTTTGACTGACATTGTGCCTGATGTCAGGTGGAAATGCAGTTTAGGGTGGAGCACGCTTACCTAGAAGATATCTGTTCACGCGAGGCTTGAACTTGACTTTATTTTAGATGCGACTTTGTTAATGACGTTAAATATTGACAGATTACTCATGTATATACACTAATGTAGCTAATCGTTAACGCATTATTTTTTAACGCTATATGTAGGTAGTTATGAGTCGCAGTAGCACCCTTGACTACATCTGCATGAAACATTCACTAATACTTACAATATCTTAGGTGTAGCAGAGACATGACACGTATTTGGTTTATTTACTATGTCCTCGAAGGTTTCGTGAGACTTTCGATATGAGCTCTAATTTTTACGCTCCAGTTAATATGTATACAGAACTTTTTATTCTATAAACCTAATAAGAGGGTTCCAATAGAACTAATCTCTACATCCTCTAACTAATCAGATTTTTACAACACACGACTTATAAAAAAGCGGGGTGCGGTAATATAGAGTAAAAAAGTCCCCTCAGTTTTTTAAGTGTACTTAAATTACCCTCATTGTAAAGGGGACTTTTTTGTTGAAACTGAGATCATTGTTGACGGAAATGTTAAGGCGTGAGGTGTTAAAGCGCGATTGCTGTTTTTTACTGTTTACGATCGGCGGGTGAGGGATGACGACGTGGTAGACCGCAATAACACTGTGGGGTCTTTTTTATGGTGTTGTTAATAAGTATGTATTAAAATACGATTATCTATACCATTCTAAGCCAATGGATCTACATAACAATAATTTATACTGAGTCAGAGTCTTGCTGACATTCAAATCAGCTTGACTACAATCACAAAATTGAGATACGGGTAAGATACAAAAGTTATCATATATGTTATTGCCGGTAATAGTAGTTCATAAAACAAACGTATTATCGACAAAAAGTGTACCTACAGAAAATTTACTTGTAACCATGATTTAATTAACTAATTTATATATTATTCGATAGCTACTTATTATTACCACCATTTTAAATGCCGATATATACTCATATATTAACATATGTATGTATTCCTTTTTATTTAAGCTCTAGAGATGTTCCCGCGGCTACGCCGCGTGATAAGCCCTAAGTAGTCTTTTTACTTAAAAACTAAATTAGTTTTTCATATATATCAACCTTTTTATATATATATAAGACCTAAAACTTTACTGTTTCTTGTTCAATTCACGACAATAGAAACTAAGTCCATATAGTCTAAACTGCTGCCCAGCAAAACATAGGGATGAGTCGAAACCAACCTGATTTGAAGTAATACAATGAATGATTTGTTGCCTATGACAACGTATTTGTAGGTGAATTGAAAAAAAAACGCGATTGCAGTGCCATATGTTTTGCTAATCCGTCTATAACAACAACAAATTTACAAAATATAATAATATTCATGTTTTGCTTTGCATCGACTTCAAGATGTTGTAGGAATTATATTATTTTAAAGGTTGTTTTTAAGAACTTCAAATTGCCTAAATACTTACATTGGTTGCATCTTAGACCATTAAAATTGAATAATGGCCCGACGGTTACATATGTAAAGGCACGGTAGAAAGAAGTAAAGGTAGATAAACCCATGCTCTTAAAAAACTATTAACGACTAAAACTGTATCATGACCCGACCCCTTCTAAGCACTTCTTTATTGTCGTCAAAACGTAACCTTACACGCGACTTCAATTACACGCGTGATTCATACACACAAAAGAACAAAAAAATACCAACAAACATTTTTTTAAAAGCCCCAAAATCGTTTAAAGAGGGTGATTTTAAAAAGCAATAAGTTTATAATTTGTGTTTTTTGACGTTCGCGTGCAGAGGGGTGTGTGCTTTAAGACGTGTGCTTCCTGTGTTATTTTCATCCCCTATTAAGTTTATGAGGGATACGTTAAACGAAAGTTCAAAATCAGATTCAAAGAAGGTCAATTAGAAATTGTATAGTGATCTATCTATAGTAATATTATAAAGAGGTAATTGCCGAGAGTTTTTGGCGGGAACTGAAAATGGACGTTGTGCTGTGCAGTTTTATTTTCGAAAAATCTGTAAAATCACTCTAAAATGAACAATAGTTGTAGGATATTGATAGTTTTTGAGAAGTAATTATGTGTTTTTGTGAGAAATATGAACTGTATAGTCAAATGTGGCCTTTCGAGTTTTCACAAGAACTCCGTTATAAGGCGTCGATTGTAGCCTATAATACAATTGCGCCTGGCTTAAAGGCCTTGTTGCCAAGCCTTAAACATTAAAAAAAGAGGTCATTGCGGAGTCTGTCTTTCCGGATACTTATAGCCTGGATGTCTTCAAGTCCCGTGCGAATAGGTACCTTCTAGGTGAGCCTGGTCCGTCCTAGACCACATCTTCGCTCCACATAGGGCAAGATTGTGGTCAAACGTGAACATATACTACAATAAAAAAAAGGTAAAATTTGTGAGTTTGTAGGAAGTAGTCTCTTGAACTACTGAGGTGATTTTAAAGATTCTTTCACCGATAGAAAGCTACATTGTTCCTTAGTAACATGGGCTATGTTTGATTGTAATTAATAATATTTTTTTAATGTGAAGCATCTATTCCGAGAAAAACGAGCTGATGTATTGATTTGTCGGCGTGCGCTAACTAAACAATATATAAGTCCCGGGATCAGACATTCTCTCTGGTGGGCATTAACTTGAGAAAGAAGTGTTTTTCCTATGGGCATTATATGTTGGTTTATCTCGAGTAGCGCTCAACGAAGTGGGCACGGGTTAGCTAGTCTATATCTATAATTTATACATACATACATAACTTCACGCCAGTTCCCTTGCGGGGTAGGCACGAACAACAGAGCGCCATTTAGGCTTATTCTTACACACCTCACTTGCTTCTTTGACATTCATAACTCTTGTCATACACGCTCGTCTGTTCTTAAAGCTCCTGGCATCACCTTCTGCTAGTACACGATCAATTTGATCATGGAAGGCGTGTCGTGGCCTTCCACGACCTCTGCATTCATCCACTTTTGCATTGTATATCTGTTTAGTCATTCTTTCCATCTATAATTTATAATATTATAAAACTTTAAAAATGTCGTGTCTGTATATTGAAGCTATAAAAAAACAACTGGAACAGACTATATAAACGATGGAGAACACGATGCAATTGAATTGAATTTTTGTCTGTCTATCTAAAACTACTGAACGTATTTAAATAAAACTCGAGGAGTGGACACAGAGCCAGCTTATGTTCCGAATGAACACTTAGGATACTTTATATCATATTATATTTTTATACCAGGACTACAAATGGCTTGTATTCAAAACTACAAAAAAAGTATGCCTGTCAAAGACGAAACATATCATTATAACTCTTACATAACATTTGCAAAAATGTCCATGTTTCAAATAAATATTGAAGATAAATGACGTCGTCTACGTGGGATAGACGAACATTGCCAAAAGACAAGTGAAATACGTCGTCACGGCATCGCGAACGAAGTTCTCTGTTATGTCCTTGCTCCACCTGTGTTAGTGTCAGTGACTATGTCCACATGTGTCTTATTTATAGCGTTAAAAATAACGCGTTAACGATAAACTACATTAGTATTTGTATAAGAGTTATTGATCAATGTTTAAGGTCATTAACAATGTCGCATCTAAAGTATCCCATTAAGCCTTTGGCTACATCTGTGTTATGTCTTTATAAGGGCGTTAGTTATTGACGCATCTGTAACAGAAGTATCACAGTTAGTCTTTATAAAGTCGCTTTCCGTGTTTGTCTGTATATCCACTAACTTCTTTTTTTACATTAAATAGGTTCGCGTTTGACTGATATTGTGCCTGATGTCAGGTGAAAATGCAGTCTAAAGTGGAGCACGCTTATCTAGAAGATACCTGTTCACGCGAGACTTGAAGACACCTAGATTGTATTCTTCAGGAAAAACAGACGACGGTAAAAAGTTCCACTCTTCAGCGGTATGTATGATAAAAGTGAAAGCTAGCGATTCATCTGCTTTGTTGGTATTTGCAGCATATATCGGTCATATAACTCCTCCAACCACGGATCGATAATATTGGGTGTCCCTTTACTAGGAAAAGACAATACCTTAAACTTCGGACAAGTTCTGATTTTTTTTTGTGCGTAGGCCAATGTTACCTACCGTTTATGATTCTTGAATTTGCCTAGAATTTTACAATTCTATATGTGTGGTCGCCACCAATACTTAAATAATTTTGAACAATTTCTCGACTTCATGTCACCATTATACAGGTATATTTTCCGTCAAATTGCATTAGTATATACTCAATAGTTTCCGAGAAAAATAAAAAGACAATCTGCCAGATTAATGGACAAGTATAACGATTTTATGCATTCTATTTCGGCCGAAATGTCTATGGAACCTTAAAAATCTTGAAACCTCCACACGATTAAAATTCATTAAGACATTAAAATCCATTAAAACTTGAGAATATATTATATTACTTAACATGATTTAATATGGTAATAAGATATTATTCACCCTGTCTTGTATTTTAATTAAGTTATTACTCGTTTTAATACTAATAAAACATTAATAAAAAAGTATCCGCTTATATAAAAAAGCACGAGACAAAAAAATAATTAGTATTCAGTTTTTGAATAAACAAAAATAACAAAATGTAACTACAGGAAACTTTTATTTGTGAGTATTGAAATTAAATATTGTTTTTAAAACATCAGCTGTGTAAGCCACGGTTTTGTTCGTGAAGTAATACCTAATCCTACTACTTAGCTGTTGGTAGCTTGAGTTGTAGCGAAATATCATATAAATTGATTGCGCACGTAGTACACGCCCTTAGCCTTAAACTCACTGAAGCTTAGGCCATCAGCCTTGGATGTGACTAATTGACGCAGAAGAAACAGACGACGGAAATACTTCCCGCCAAACATACACGCATTCACACAGATACTAAATAGCTACATAACATTATAATAGGCATGCTACTGGAGCCGCATCTTCTTTACCAGTTATAACCTGTTGTAAGGACGTAGGAATGATACTTGTAGATAGGGATAAATCTTCCCCCTTTTCATAACGTAGTTCGATAATATCCCTTCCTACAACGGTCAAGCCAAGGTCGATCTTATAGGAGATGGCCACTTGAACGCGCTGCTCCCAGCCTGATCGCCTCCATTCCTATGAATATAGGAAGCCCACCAAGTCCGATATCCTTTACTTTAAACTTCTGCAAATAAACAGGTGAGTCCAATTAAGAAAAAAGAGGTAGACTGAAAAATACGACATGACCTGTTGTTTATCGAAGAAAAATAAATGTAATAACTGACTGATAGACAGACGGGTTTACTTCTTTTTTTATTACAGTTGTGGCCAACATTGTTGGTGCGCCTTAAGTAATATTTACTAATAGTTAATATTTTTGTTTAATTTTCTTAGTGGTGTAATTTTGTCCGTTGATATTTTTTTTTATTGCAGGAGATCAGCAGACAGGCAGACGGCTCACTTGATGGAAAGCGGTTACCATCGCCTATGGAGATTTGCAACACCAAAGGTGCTACAAATGCGCTGCTGCTCTCTTAAGGGAGACTGGAACCTGGTCACTAATGCCGGAACACAACTCAAGGTTGTTATGGTGACATACTTTAGACCAGGGGTGGTAGCCATCCAGTCGGGCGAATGCCCTACCACCTGGCAAAAGTTAAAAAAAGGCACAATAGCCAAATAAAACCGTTAATTCATAAAAGCTCCTTAATCTTACATGGCGTGATAAAAATGTGCCACCTACATTGATATATAAAAAACCATTTATTTTTATATATCAATCTCCGGCCACCGATCTCAAATTAAAGTATGCTGAAGACCGTGAGATTTGGAGAAGAAAAATTAAGAAAGTGAATTTGTCCCTAGGACTTCACTGTTTTGTTCTAAACAGATAAAAATTTCACCCATTAATTCCCAAATTACTGCAAGAAATTTTGATAAATTAAAATTAAACAATATTGTTTTATATCTTACTATCAAAGGTTGCTGATATTATTTTTAATGTAGGCGCTCCGATCATTATTTATTCTCAAATTCCAAATTACTCTACGTAAAACTCTCATAAAAAACATGGAAGTTTTATTTCTAGTTGCATGAAATAGGTCCCGGTACAGAGGTTGGATGTGGCCAAGCTAAAGATATCACCCTGATTTAGGGGAAGGATCCAGCCCCAGCGTAGTGTACTGTACCTAATAACTGATTTAACTGCTTTATGGCATTACTAACCGTTTATTTCCCTTAGTATTAAATACATACATACATACATAACTTCACGCCAGTTCCCTTGCGGGGTAGGCACGAACAACAGAGCGCCATTTAGGCCCATTCTTACACACCTCACTTGCTTCTTTGACATTCATAATTAGTATTAAAATTTGACATAAACTCCATACAAGTAATATACTTCTACCGATGGTAAGGCTAGTGGTGCATTAGAGGTATAACAGTTTAGATTATACATAGTAGGGTACCGTTTGACTTTCATACTTTTTTTGGCAAAACACGTAAAAATCGGAAAGTAATAAAGTAGAAAATTTAGAAATTCCGTTATTCCGTGTACGGGTCCTAACTAAATATTGTCCGAATTTAATGCCATTGTCCATTAATCAAGTTAAAAGGATTTCGTGAGCAAAAACTGTCGGTCTTTTGGTGACCAACCCTTTTTTACAGGCGACGGACAATAAAACCGTTACTTTGGTAATATTTAGAACAATTTCTTTGTGATGTTCTAAGCTTTTTACGACAGACAACGACTTTGGGTGTCGGTCTTTTGTCATACGAACTGAAACTAATACATTTGCATATTCAAATAGATAGATTTGCATTTTGTACTATTGACAATTGGCTGGTTGTAACATTTTTATTTTGCTCGCGTCGTTTTGTCATAGAGTTTTAAGTAATAAAATGTAAATCAATAGACAACACGGTTTTTACTCGTTTACGATACAAAGCCATGAATATTTTTGGATATTTCCAACAATTTTATCTAATGAACATTTATTTTCGGATATGCTAATACGTTCACTTGTCATTTTGTTTTTTCTGTATTTTTATAAACTTACTTAAATTTAAAATAACTTACATAAACAATTATTTTAGAACTAGAAGTGATATAAGGCACGCTTGTTTAAGGCGGTTCGCCGAGTTTCACTGATAGTTACTATCAATGTTAGGGTTGCATCACGATGTTTTCGCTCACATTCAGTACGCGGTAATTTTAACATAATGCACATTAGGAAAAAGAACTGCCTAACAACGCATGCTCACTATTCAGAATTTGAACCTAGGTAATTGGAAAGCGACGAAAGTGTGTAAGCCACTGGGCTAGCACTCCTGTAGTCCTGTAGCAGTTTACAAAGAAGATGGATACGTTTGCATACATTTTTGGACTCAGATTGTAAAAAATGAGAGTGATTTCAAGATTTCTTTTTATTATGTTGATATTTTTTAAAATTTTAAGGGGTTTTATTATTTTGAATTAGTTAATAGTGTGGTGTAAGAGTTTTTATACGTATATTATCAATTGTTAATATTCATTCCCATAAATCGATTAAAGTAATCGATAACTTACTTTATTTGTAACTTATTTTTAAGATTTGTCGTCTACCAGATAGAATTTAGAGCTAATATTTCCATTTTGTAATAGTGGGCCGGTCACATCTGTCGCAAGACTGAGGGCCGATGAAACAAACGAGTCCTGGAGTGAAGACCGCGTCTCGGCAAACGTAGCATAGAACACTTTCAGCTCTGTGGACTGACGAACTGCCCAAGGTCGCCCTCAGGGGCTGGATGAGGAAGACGGGAGACCGGGATATGTGGCGTCAGCATGGGGAGGCCTACGCCCATCAGCGGACAGACTGGCTGGAAAAGAATAGAAAAATATAACGCTTATTTACACCATGACACAACTAATTACATTTCTTTAGCCCAAAAGGCCCCCCGTCTTCTTTACAGTAACAGAGTTAAGTATCTTTTTCTTCATATATAGGTCTTAATATATCTACACATAAAGAAAAATAGATCGTATGTGCAATAAACAACCTTCATCTATAGTCTAAACCAATATTATAAAGAGGTAAAGTTTGTGAGTTTGTATGTAGAGGTAATCTCCGGTACTACGGATCTGATTTTGAAGATTCTTTCTCCAGTAAAAAGTTACATTATTTCTGAGTGACACAGGCTATATTTGATTGTGATTAATAAATCAAAAAAGTAAAAATATTTTATGCCCAGCGAAGTGGACACGGGAACGAATGACAAATATGTTACAGCAATAACGTTTCACGCAAGAATTGCGCGCATCTTCGTACGAGGCACTCCGGGTGCTTTCTGCGTTTACATTTTAAAGCGTAATTAAACCTTGATATGTGTGCGTGTGTGCGTGGGTGCATGTGTATTTTTTAATGGCGCTCAGCAAAGGAGGCAAGGGTTTGCTAGTTTTTTTATATTTATAATGGAACAGATGGACGCATATATAATAAAACTATAAGAGATTCTGTTTTTGACTTATAGAAATAATAACAGCTCACAAACGTCCCGGACGGACGGACAGTATACCCGCCTGGTATGTCCAAGGCTTTGCAGGTTTCATGACGATGTTTTCCTTCACCGTTGTTAGCAGATCGTGATAATTATAACAATATGCACATTAGGTCCTGAAAACTGCCAAAGTGGTTCATGCGTTCTGGCCAGGATTTGAATCCACGCTCTTTGAGTTTAGGATTCGCGCGCTAGCCATTACGCTACCACGGCTACGGATACTAAAAATGTATTATATGAGATTGACATATTTCTAGGAAGCCATTCCTTTCCTTATTCAAATAGTAACAAAAGATAGTACAAATTACTTTCACAAGTAATTCAAATACGACAATCTTAAAGCGACAAAGATGTGTTGTTTGACACGTAGTTACTATAATGGTAAATAAATTATATTTGTTTACTCCATTTAATAAATAAACAATTAATGTTATTCGTAAAAATTATTTTAAGATGATTTTTAGGTCGCTTGTTTAATGTTTAACAAATAAAGTGACTTATCGACGCATCTTATATCTTAGCAACTGTGGAATTCTTTTGTCTTTTCATATATGTTCAATTGTAAAATTATTGAATTGATAAAGGTAATAAAATAAAATAAATTGTTATTCTAGATACCTTGGTATTAACTAAAATAAAATTTTCAGAAGACCGGTATGAATTTTTCAAAACAGTATTATTTTTATTTCTATTTTAATTATTTGCCAGGTGGTAGGGTATTTGCCCGACTGGATGTCTTCCACCCCTGGTCTAGAGTATGGCGTCATAACCTTGCGTTGTGTTCTGACATTAGTGACCAGGTTCCAGTCTCCCTTAAGAGAGCAGCAGCGCATTTGTAGTACCTTTGGTGTTGCAAATGTCCATAGGCGATGGTAACCGCTTTCCATCAAGTGGGCCGTCTGCCTGTTTGCTGACCTCCTGCAATAAAATAAATAAAATAAAATATTTAATAATATTAATAATAACCGCAGGGTGGCTTTGTGGTCAAGCCTTAGGTGAGTAGTCACACCTCGGACCTGACTCCGGGGACCAAGGCAAGGCCCCTGCCTCCGTGCTTACGTCAGCCAGCCGGCGCGGAATGGAGATCGCTAGCTAAGACTCAAGCTCCAGATCTGGAAGTGATAAATGGCTAGACGTCGGAAGTAGCTTCGGTGAACCTGCCGCCCACCTTTCGACACCCCTTAGCCACTCACACCCATGTTGCCCGTACCTTCTACGGCATTTTTACGGGCCCATGCAGGGAGTGGAGAATCACCGTCTGCCCATTTTTCCATGTTCCCCAAACATTGCGACGGGCAGACGCCCACTGATATTCCCAAGAAACCAGTATCACTAACAGTTCACCCATATAGCCCGGTATTTTTTGTTCTCATTTCCCACAATAGTCCTACACTGGACGGGGCTTGTCCTTGGATGCATTACTATATGGTGTAGACAGGGATAATCGCCTGTCAGTGTCACGCCACATTTACATTAAATTTGCCAAGGGAACTCTACGTGTTGGCCTTTCCAAGGCCCCACGCAAGCCCTCCACTAAGTCCGGGCCATTTTCATGGCTCGTGGTCTTCAAAGACATACAAAAATAATAGTAATAATATTCGGTAGACAAACACACACATTGTATAGTAGTTATACTTATCTATAAATTATATATTTCATAAACTTACTACTTTGATAAAAAGTAGAAATATTGCAAGTTTTTATTATGACTGTATTTTTAGGTCAAAATTTTTTTAAGGTAATAATAATAATAATATTATAATAATTAATCGGCAGACAAACACACACACTGTATATCCCCAAGTTAAGCAAGTTACGCTTGTGTTATGGGTAATATACAACGGACCACTCTGGAGCCGATCCCAGACACCCAGACCATAGAAAATAACGGAGAAAATTCGTTTCCGAAATTTACCATACCAGGAATCGAACCCGGAGCCTGTGCGTTGCAGTGAGGTAAGCCGGCAAGGGCTTAGCCCGTTCAACTACAGAGGCCGTCATACCTTTTATACCTGTTCGCGAAACCATATAACCACTTAATATCATGATATAAAATAGGTTTTAAATAGAGATTATTACAAAACGTAAACTATTCTCAATTTATGTTGGAATTTTCTAGATTCGCAATTTTAGGAATTTTTTACTCTAGCTTTAGTTGTTAATATTTTTGATTGTTGGTAACCCTCGCGCGTCAAGTTATTGTGAACGGGGAATAATAGCAACAGACATCTACTTTAAATTTTTATTTTGGATTAGTGGAGACTTCTTTGGATGGTCCAGTATTTGAATTCGTGTAACACGGCCGTTCAAAACTATAATAGTTTGCAAATAACTTGTTCAATTGCTGATATTTGAAAATGATTATTTGCCTTGATTATATGCCGCTATTCAAAAACTATAAATTTTCTCCCCCGTATCACACTGTGCCCAATGGACACTTCTACCATGCCCTTTTAATCGGCTAGAAAAAAAATACTTACTGTGATAGGCTATGTCAGTGTCAAAATTGTTTGTCCATTATTTTAATGACATACTGGGAATAACTCGCAGAGTACATAAATTTAATATATGCTTTTCAATTCTTTAATTTTTTACCTTGTATTAAAATACAAATCAGTGTGCACAAATAAAAATCTTCATAACAAATTGTTTCTTTCGCTATCAGTAAATGTAAATATCAACCATAAAACTAAAAATCGGTGTTAGACTATGTTAACTATACGAACTTTTTTATAAACACCGGTTTTTTATAATTTATTCTCTACTCTACTGATATTTTGTATTTTTATATATTTGGTTCTATTATATTTTTTCCTTTACCGTGTAATATAATTTTTATCACAAAATTTTATTTTCTTGTATGGTTTTAATCTAGTAATATTAATATTAGTAATATTAGTAGGCGCATTCAGCACCTACAATCGGCCATATGAGTGTCTGACCGCGCATAGTATATATCTATATAGTATATATATCATATTATCCGTGCAGGAACGAAGGAAGACTACAATTTCCTACGGCCGGGTTGCCTGTCCTAAGAGGCGACAAAACAACTCACAGGTGGTAGGGTATTTGCTCGACTGGATGGCGAGCACCCCTGGTCTAGAGTATGCCGCCATAACAACCTCGTGTTGTGTTCCGGCATTAGAGACCCGGTTCCAGTTTCCTTTAAGAGAGCAGCAGCGCATTTGTAGCACCTTTGGTGTTGCAATTGTCCATAGGCGATGGTAACCGCTTTCCATCAAGTGGACTGTTTACCTGTCTGCTGAACTCCAGCAATAAAAAAATAATAGTAAAAGGTTCCGTAGAGGCGAGGTTGATTTTGTTATTTGGCTATAGGATTCCAAATAATGATTATTTACATTGATTGCAAATATCAGATGATACATCTGTTTAAGAGATTTAAGTTTAAGAGAAACTCGAATTTTATGTTTTTTAGTTTTGGTACTTAAATCTAGTATATCGCTTAGTATAAATCTTATTTGTTACATTTGGTTAAATTCTTGTTCATTCATAATTTCATCTTACAATTCATCTGTCGTTGTCGGTATGAAATTAAACATGGCATCCGTAATAAAAGGATTAAAATCCATTTTAATTTTTCAAAATCCATCTTCGATTTCTAAAAACACAACAAAGAAATTTTGCGATGACAAAGGATTTTTTTACATAGAAGAAAGATGGATAATGGATATGAAATGTATTTTTTCGATTGGTCTAACATTTTTGAAATGTGCATGTGGCTGTTAAAGGGACAGTATTGGCAGGTACTAAGCGTTTTTGCATTTCCTCTCTTTGCTTTTTACAATAAAAACTTTCTTTTAAATAAATAATCCCGATCCTGCTTGACAAGGATTCATCTAAAATAATAAATTCGGAATACTTTTTCCATGTGAATACGTAGAGCACATCATATTCAAGCAAAAAACCTGTCGTAATTCCTTCTTTTTTTTTTTAAATATGACCGCACGGATTGTGTATTTAATTAGGGTCCAATAATTATGTGCACCAGCGGCTTTAGCCCATGTAGTGCCCGTGTGCAATCTGTAGCTGTATACCTTGGCGCTTTCTGTCAGGATCAAAATAGAACACTTACAGCTATATTTTCACCAGTGAACGGAAATTTGGGTACTAATGTTGCAATTTTAAATGAGGCCAGAAATGCTTGGTCTGTGGTCTGCCCATATCAAAATTTACCTATAAATTTAAAGTCACAGAAGCTATGGGACGGCTCGTTTTGCTCATTGGTGCATAAAAATCTTTTGGATACGTGTGCCAATGAGACGGAGCGTGCTCGTCTCCTAGTTGTCTCGCGTTGGGAGTCTGGCTTGTGGCGGCAGGCACTCCCCGCGGCGAATTTGGGCACTTTTCTAGACGATAACCCGTTTAGAATAAGTGCTTGCATTCGCCTAGGGGCAGCCTGTGTTGTCCCACACCGCTGTCATTGCGGAGATAAGGTCGAGCGCCTCGGTCACCATGGGTTATCGTGTATTAGGAGTGCCGGCAGAATTTCACGTCGTGCAACATTTAATGACATAATCCGTCGGGCTCTTGTCACCGCCGGGGTACCTGCGGTTCTAGAACCAAACGGCCTGTGTCGCGACGATGGCAGGAGACCCGACCGTATGTCATTGGTGCCCTGGAAGATGGGTCGCCCCTTAGTTTGGGACGCGTCATGCGTCGATACTTTGGCAGCGTCCAATCTTCCAGCTACTAGTATGTCTGCCAGTAAAGCTGCTGCACAAAAAGAGGCCCTAAAGCGCCGTAAATACTCAGCCATCGGAAATTGCTACATATTTGCGGCTTTTGGGGTCGAGACCCTGGGACCATGGGGGCCTGAGGCGCACAAGCTTTATCGAGACATAGTCAAACGTCTGGTGGATGTCTCACGTGACCAAAAGACTGGTTTATACCTCGGACAACGCATCAGCATTGCCATTCAGGGAGGCAATGTGGCCAGTCTTTTGGGCACGTTTCCGACTGACAGCGGTCTAGAACTAGATTTTATACTATAAGTTTTAGTTTGTATATATAGTTTATTTTTAGTTTAATTTATTGTATAGTTTAATTTATTTTTAATTTAGTTTATTTTTAATTACCTATATAATAGTATTTTTATAACATGTAAATATATGGTTTTATATAATATCATATGTAAAATATTGTCTAAAATTTTTAAACAGCATGAAATATATTTTTATATAATTAAAATTAATCTTTATTTCCTAGGAAAAGTTACGATAATGCTACAAGTTATCCAGAATTTGTCAAACAAATGTGTCCAATTATACATAACGACCAGGAATAACTGACGCGCGTCTAGAAGTTTCCGCAGTGACCATGGGTATACAGCATTCCGACGCCGAAAGCGGCGTCCAATGTCGATTGAAGCTCGACGCCGCGCGCCGCTTTCAGCATCTGTGACAGACCACGGACGTAACGAACACACAATTTTTGAAATAAGAACTTAATACCTACAGCTAAATTTTAATTTTGTATTAATCATGTTTATAGATTTATTTGATAATAAAAGACTGAAAAGAGTTCTTTCACGATAAAATAGAATAACAAAACATCGCCTTTCAAGTTACTATCAAAAACTTCAAAATACAACCTATTTCGAATTGCAAATAGAAGTAGAAGCTAAACTATAAATTAGGAGTACAAATGGCACATGACACCGTGTCGTAGGCAGTAAACTGTGGAACAAAGAAATGTAATCATGATTAGGTTAGGTGTAGTAAGCCGGGTAAAATGTTGCCCATAGCTTGAGGGTGGCCATAAATCCGGGCAGTCTCATTTGAATTTCCAATCAGTGCATCTATTATCCTAGGGGCAAAACGGGGTTGCCAGAGGAAAAAATCAAACAAATGCTTTGTCATCGCTTCACGTTGAGGTATTCTGTTTTGTCGAGGTTGATTTTGAGTCTAACCTTCTTTGATTATACCTCTAGTATCCTAGCTGCTTCTGAGACGTATTCGCGGCTTTCCCCTAATAAAGCTAAGCCATCTGCATACCCTATCACCTTATGAGTGCCGTTGGTTGCAGCCCCGATTCGAAGACTAGCAGTTGTCTAAACACGTGTTCCAGCACTAAACTGAAAAAATTAAGAGGTTAAAAGCATAGGGTAATTCTAATTGCGGTATAAATGCGGTAAAATATAATGAGGTGTTCTTGAAATACTACAAAAATGAATTGATAAATAAAATAATACTGGGAATATGTATAAGAATAGAATTTCCATTGTTTATGAGATAAAGCAAAGGTGAATCTTGTGTACAGTGAAAATATTTTTCTAACAACAATGAAAATTCCAAAATGTTATATACATATGTTTTTTGTCCAAGGATTTTAAATAAAAAAAAGTGCAATGTAAATTTGTTCTTATGTGTTCGGTGTCACTTTTTTTAACAAACCGACTTCAAACTAAAAAAGCAAAAAATAAATATTTAACCTTTCTAAAACATCTAGAAGTCGGTACCAAGAAAACATAAAAGAACTACAACGTTATAAAATATAGTAATTTTTATGTTTTACTTGACACCGACTTCTAGATGTTGTAGAAAGGTTTAATTTTTATTTTTTTGCTTTTTGGTGTGCAGTCGGTTTTGTTTTTGTTAAAAAATCTTTTTAGTAGCACAAATACTTCAATAGCTTTAGAAATAATATATTAAGCAACTGTAAAAATTGTAAAACTGGCACGCGTATACGAATTTGTCATGGCACTCTTCGGTGTATATTTTCTTCAACAAGAGTTGCTCTCAATTTCCTTGCAATCCGTAAATCAGATCCTGACTTGGTGACAATGGGACCATCTCGGGAGTTAAAAGAAACATTTTGAAAATCGGTCCACAATTGAATGGCATAACAAGCCTACAAAAACTTAAGCGGCTGTAGAAAGCGTTCTACTAGCACGCGTATACAAGCTTTTTTTATGGAAAAATGAAAACTCTCAGCGTTTTGTAATAAGGGTTTCTCTCGATTTCTCTAGGATCCATACATCAGATCCTGACTTGGTGACTATAACACCGCTTCGGGAGTATACATACTTACGAATAAAAAAAATAATAATTCAAAATCGATGCATAATTGATGGAGATATTGCGTAATATGCATATAAAAAATTAAGCACTTGTAGAAAATGTAATATCTACACGCGTATACAAGCTTTTTTCCAAGATTTAGGCGCACGGCGTTCTTTAATAAGGGTCATTCTCGATTTCCCTGGGATCCAATCCAGTTATCATTTCGTAACTTGGTGACAATGGGACTACCTCGGGAGAGGTAAGAAAATTGAAAATCGGTTTACATTTGACTGAGATATCTTGTTACGAAGAAATTGGTTAACAATTTTCGTGAGTTTCTCTAATTCCTTGGAATCTACTTATCAAATTCTGACATGGTGACAATGGGACCAATTCGGGAGTATAACCTTTCGATTAAAAGAAAATTTTTGAAAATCAGTTCACTATTGACGGAGAAATTGAGTAACACACATACAAAAAATAACATACAGACGAATTGAGAATCTCCTCTTTTTGAAGTTGGTTAAAAACTATCAATATCCTTTAATTAGTTTTAGAGTAATTTTACACATTTTTAGAAAATAAAACTGTAGAGAACAACGTTCCCTTTCAGTTTCGCCAAAAATTTCATATAGTTTATATAGAACCAATCTGGTCATAACACAGATAAAACAAATGCAAAACAAATCCCTATAAAACCTAACATTGAAAAACAAAAAGCTACACGTGTCAGCATGAATAGTGTAGAAGCATGTGTCGCGATGGCAGATTAAGCAAGTGTCGTGTTCCCGCTTCCTAGAACATGCCAAATCGATTTTTATTCCAATAACATCCCTTGTCGCTTATTTTGGGGATTAAGAACCGCGTTTTTTCAATACTTTTTAATTTAGTCAAAAAAGTTTTTATGCCAAGGCCATAGCTTCGACATTTATTCTTATTTGCACGATGAAATTTTTGGTAAATTTAATAATAACTATAATCAGATTTCTGTGTGAAAATTGGGATAAAACATAGATAAATAGCTAATTTGAAAACTTTGTTATATTAACATTCCAGTTCCATAGGTGATTAAAAAGCAATATTGGGTGTTCAAATATAAGAAAACACAAACCTACATGCTATATGAAGGCGAATAAGTACTTTGAACGTAGTCTTTGTAGAAAAAATATTTTACACCATAAATGCGAAGACAACTGATTGTTTTTTACTCTTTAACGACTAAATAGATAACAAAAATTCGGTAGACTATATCCTGGGGAAGTAAAAGACAACGTTGTGTCAAAAAAATATTGAAGAAATCCTGCAAGTTAAGTGTAGTGGGTTTTCCTACATAAGAACTTAATGATAGAAGTTTGTAGATGTAAATTGTTTATTGCTAAAGTTATGCTAATGAAATGATTGTGTTTATAATTATGCTACAATCAGAGGCTGTTTTGCCAACTGACCGAATACGGTGCTAAATTAATACTGATGAATGAGGTGTGTTAAAATGCACGTAGTGACGTAAACCGCTGACACGGCACGGTACGGCTGCTAGCCCGTACATTAGGGATATGAAAATTCATTTTCAAGCTTTTGGTAAGAAATAAATATAACGTACGTTAGCATTAAATGTAAGTTTATTCGAACGTAAATGAATAAGCAGTAGGACGTAGAAACTCAGCATTAAACGTTCATAAGCCTCCGAGAAGAACTCCCTAAGATGGCTAATATTACAAAACGGTTAAAATATCAAATACATCTGCCGTTTACGGGCTATTCAATCAAAGTATCACTTAACATATTCCTTTGGTTATAAAAAAAAGGACACTACGAGGTCTACGAGTGGTCATCAAACAACAGCTGGCTCCTTTGCCGACGAAGTTAAAAGAAAAAAAATCGCACGTTTTGAGGTTAGGAGCGTGCCGCCTCTGCCCCGCCTACCGATTTTTACTTCTAAATTTTACTTTTTATTTTTTACCGAAAAGTTCGGTAACAGTATGTGGTCAGTTGCCATATGCTTCGAAGAAAAAAAGAAAAAAAATAATGTTCTAAAAATCTTACGAATCGATGATAGATAGATCTTTTCAAATTATGACGGGGAATAATTTGTGTAATGCTCAGGCTTTACCTACGATAATTTTATAGTTAGTGACTGTGGCCAAATGTGTCATATTTATAGTGTTAAAAATAACGCCGTTATCGAATAGCTACATTAGTGTATGTACATACTTTATCGCTCAATATTTAACGTCATTAACAATATCGCATCACAAATAACACATCAAGCCTCTTGCTATATCTGCGTGAAACGTTCAATAACAGTAACATCAAACGAGATGATGCAGTAGCATAATAATTATAAAGAGAACAAATAAAAGCGATAAATCTGCGGAGTGACGCTCGCGGACCGCGTTCGTAATACCAAAGTAAGAAAGAGAGTTGGTCTGAAAGAGAGTGTCGGGGTGAAGGTAAGGAAAGGAATGCTCCGGTGGTTCGGGCATGTGGAAAGAATGCATGATGAAAGAATGACTAAACAGATATACAATGCACAAGTGGATGGATGCAGAAGTCGTGGAAGGCCACGACACACCTTCCATGATCAAATTTCATGAACCTTAAGAACAGACGAGCGTGCATGACAAGAGTTATGAATGTGAAAGAAGCAAGTGAGGTGTGTAAGAATAAGCCTAAATGGCGCTCTGTTGTTCGTGCCTACCCCGCAAGGGAACTGGCGTGAAGTTATGTATGTATGTAGAAGAAATAAAATTTGAATTGAAAAAATCCATAATAAGAAATGCCGCTTAATAATATAGTTCATCGCTTGGTATAGTTTGTAGATCAATTTATTGACAAATATTCATGAATATTGAAGTTTTTAAATAGTCTTTAATTAAGTAGGTAGATATTAGGCGAAAGCGGCACTTACTTTACTTATACAGAGTCAAAAATGATAAAAACTGCAATTTATGACTTGTATAGTGTAAATAGCGTGTTTCAGTTCATGGAATTTATTTTGAAGTCAGAAATAGACAAGTTGATTTTGTTTATCGAATACATAATAAATTGGAGTGAATTTTTATTAACCGCAGCGTTTTATCTATGAATACTAAATAACTCAATTTATATTGTGCTCAGTGAATTTTGACCTTAGTCGATTTTAGGCGCTGTGAATGAATCAACCAAAAGTATCTATATAATCATGAAAATTAGTCATACCATGTCATTGAATACGTTTTTAAAAAAAATAAATAGATCGGCCGACAAACACGCACATTGTACATTCCCAAACTCGGCAAGTGATGCTTGTGTTATGGGTAATATACAACGGATGACTTTGGGGCCGATCTCAAATACCCAGATCACACAGATAGTAAATAACGGAAAATTCTTTTACGAAATTTATCATGCCAGAAATCGAACCCAGAACCTCTGCACTGCAGTGAGGTCAGTCCGCAATGGTTTAGCTCACTCAACCGCAGACGCCGTCCATACTGTCCTATCTTTTCAGTTTTGTTCAACCAATTTGATTCAGTTTAGTTGCTCCGTCTAATATCAGTATTACATACTTTATCTTCTATACTTTTATTATACTTTATATAGAAATCAATTGCTGTTCGTTAGTTTAGTTAAAACTCAAAAACGATTTGACCGATTTTGAGGGATTTGTGTGTTTAAGTGGGTCCCTAGATGGTTTAGAATCTAAACTTTAGATTGACAATTGGAACTGGTAGGTGGCGCTGCCATAGGGTTATAGATATCTATTTTTTAAGACAGGACTACGTCAGCTAGGCTCACTAGTAATTAAATAAAAATGATCCCATGAAAAAGACCGAATTCTTTAAAAAAAATTGATTGATGATGTTACTCTCTAATAGCAGGCAATTTTTAAAGTTTTTATCATTTACCAAATGTAGATGGGTGTGTGTGAAAAATCACAGATTATCACCCTATTGTTAGATGTTTAAAAGAGGCTATCATTAAAAATGTGTGGCGCCTCCGTTATTACATTAATTAATTAATTTTTGCATTAATTAACTAATGTCAAATTTATGATTTGTTGCTATTTTAATGATAAGTATACTTTCATATGTCAGTTATATTGACTTGTATAGTCATTCTTTTAGTAGGATTTGAAAGGTTATGTTTAGCTGTTCAGTTTTATTTCAAATCAATTTGGCAAGTTTGACAATTCACAAAGTATTAAAATTCTCGTAGAAGTGACTACCGTCCGCTATATTTGCAATTGTTGAAAGTACTATCTTTTCGATTTTCTATGATTTTCGACTGCTTACTTACACAGTTACATATTTACAAGGAGGGGAGCATAATTTTTACGTCTTCGGCACGTAATATATCGCCACCTATTAATTAAAAAATGATTTTATTGTCTGACAAGCGATATCGCACACGAAAATAATTACGCCCCTAGTATTATTACTATAGCATCGCGCAGGGTTATCAAGTCTAGCAGTTTCGGAGAAAAATGACACACAAACAGACAGACGAATGGAGAGATATGTCGATTCCTTCAGGGTTCCGTTTGTTGCCGAAATGACTACAGAATTCTAAAAGCTGACTCAACAATACATCTTATAAACCATACGATTGTCATACACACAGAGTCAGTTATCGACACCAGACGTTCATATAAAGAGGACACTTATTGTGTCGAATGTGCGTTTTACGTGCAGGTTCTTAATTTTTTTCCAGTTCTGCTTGTGGGGACACCTGCGTCGGCACGAACCTTGCAAAAAAGTGTACGATGCAAGCGCACTGATTCATGCGATTTCGAGAAATATGCGCATTAAAACCCATGAAGATATGTTCTTTATACATTTTTAAATTTTAAATTACTGGCGCTCTAGTGAAGCTCTCTCTTTTCTTTCACCTTCTCCCAATTATATGGGGTCTGTATAATATGTCTTTTCCTTCCACGCTCTTCTATTCTGCCATTCACACCACAAATCATCCTTCACATAATCCATCCAACTTTATTTTGGTCTACCTTTACATTTGTAATCATCGTAAGCTCTAGTGAATCGTAAGGTACAAAAGGAGTTACAATCCTACAAAACTGAAACATAGCTCAATGTAGCGCTGTTAATATTCTAAATGCGAAATGAACTCTGTTGCTCTGTAACGGAAAAACTACTGGACCGATTTGGCTGGAACTCTGTATGTATATATGTTTTCGATGCCGCGGATAAACATAGGATACTTTTTATACCGAAAAATGGGATAGTTTCCGGAATAAAAAAATATTTGTCTCTCTTTTTGTTATGCTTTTACGGAAAAACTACTAGACAGATTTGGTTGAAATATAATTTATATATATTCGGTATATATGTAATTTTAATACCGAGGGTGGACAAGGGATACTTTTTATCCCGAATAATAGGATAGATTATGTTATATTATATTATGTTATATTATATATATAATGGGTTAGATTAAGTTAACCCAGAAAATAGGATAGGGTTTTGTGATTTGCCATTTTCGTCATTTTGGTTATTTTTGTCATTATTGTCATTTTTTTATGTATGTAGTTTACAGATAGATAGATGGGGGATAAATAAATAAAACTGGTACGGGTTGAAATAGAAGATGAAAGTTTGTATGGGAGACCAATCGCTTCTCAAGTTTATAGATATAAAAAATATCATCTATAAAAATGCGATAGTAACTCAATCTGTGTGTCTATTAAGCTTTCACGGAAAAACTACTAGGAGTATTGGATCGGTTTTGCTATAATGTTGTTTAAATGTAGTTTTAATCCAGAAAATGGATGAAAAATTATTTTCATCCCCGGAGATGGTATGGTTTGCGATATAAAATGAAGTGGCAAAATCCGGGGCAAATAGCACTAACATAATTTTTTTGTTTAACGTAACCTATATTAATGCTAGCTGTCTAAATAAAAGGCCCAATTACATGTTAGCTTGAATTGTTGATGCATTAATTTATTACTCTTTATTATATTTAACTGAATAATATTTGGAATAATGTGGATGTTATGAAGTAAGATTATATAAGGAACTCTCAACTGTACACTGTTACAGAAAACTTACGAACTAGTTCTATTGTTATTATGCACATAGGACTGTCTTGCCATTAAAAAGCGAAGGCATCTAGACAACCAAGGGCTGAAAGGAAATTATAGAATAATCTCGTGTGATCTGGGATAGGTGACATACGTTTATTCTCAACTAGCATTTACCCACGAGTCTTGTCTATGTTGGACAGGTAAAATTTGCTTTCGATTAGTGAAAATAGATCATTGTAATCAGATTTTTTTCACTTTGGACACTTTAAACGATATCCATGAAAATTCCCGCGGGATTCCCGGAATATATGTGCCGCAGATTTTAATTTCGGAATTTGGTATCGAACCTTGACGAACAGGCAAACAAAAAAACAACTAAGAAACAAAAGATTACACTATGTGTAATATTATAATTATTCTGTTTGATTGGAAACAGCCAGTGACTGAGTCTCTTGACATCAAATCAGCTTAACTAATATATGATGAATGAATAAACCACATTAATTGGGAGGTTTAAGCGACAGTCCAGAGCATCATTGGCTAGTTGGAGTGGGAAATGATTAAACGGTATATGAAATTTGCAACTGAGTTAGTCTTAAGTCTATGGTTTAAATCAAAAGTCAAGAAAACGAGTAGAAGAAGTTTAACAAAAGAAATAATTTTTCTTCAGGTGAGAAGCCCAGTATCTGCTCTTCTATTCCGTCTGTCTCACTGTATGCAGATATCTGTGGTAAAGTGATATCTAAACGTCCATAATGTAATAGTTACAGGAAAAGAAAGTACAAATATTTTTAATTTTATAATCTACTCTATACCATCGTTGTTCCATTGAATTCATATATCTATATCTTGTAATGTTAAGCAGAATTCTTTATGAATGTATGTGTTTTTTTAAACCATCTTTTCATTATAACAACTCCAACATCCGCTGGATTTGGGTCAGGCGACATTGTTATTCAAAACGCTCCATTGAAAATCCGTTAGATATATTTAAAATTGGAAAAAAGAATTTAAAAAAATCAAAAAGGTGCAACTAATGTGTGTTTTCAGGTTAAGAATTTCGATTCTTTATGAATGTTGGTGATTATTAGGGTTCAGTATTCCTTGACGAATAGTTTATTTTGTCACATGTCAATTTTATTTAAACCTTCAGCCAAGCAATGTTCAGTACTGGACGTAAGCCTTCCCAAGCCTGCGCCTCGTATCCCGGTCTTCCGCCTTCCTCATCCAGCCATATTAGCATCTGACGCAGCTCGTCAGTCTTACGCTATGTTTACTATAAGACGGCTCTATCGGCCATCACTGCTGTGATAGATGTGACCAATGTCACATCAACTTGTTTTTTGCGAGCTATGTCGGTGACATTTGAGCAACTTTTGAGCGACTTTAAGCCCGCCAATGTATAGCAGATTGTTACACGAGAGGTGACAGTGACCTATTTAGGCACGATATAGTTTGGCGCACGAGCGCAGTGAGGGCCGCTAATAGTTCGAGTGCCTAAATAGGGCTTGCAACCGAGTTTAACACTCTGCTTTTCATGTTGACTATAAGGAAAGGAAATAAAAACTGATTAGTTAAAGAAACAACTACTTCTCTAGTGAAATCAGGCTTTAAATCCATATTTAAATCTGTTGAAGTCATTTAATACGTCACATATATTAAACTTCAAGTAAATTTATTTTTCTGTGTCATTCTACTAGCATTCTTTCATTGGCATTCATGGCATTATTTTTGTCACTGGTGATAGTAAAATTTAGTGAAAAGTAATCTATAAGTATAAAATGTTGTAACAAAATTCTTTATATTTTTTTATTACAGTTTATGCCGCCATTTAATAGTGGCTGTAAAAAACATGGGACATAAGTCGTATGTTTATCTATGGTTCACAGTTTTTAAATATGTTTTAAGAGTCTTTGGCGGGAACTGAAAGGAGATGTTGTGCTGTGCAGTTTTATTTTCTAAAAATGTGTAAAATTACTCTAAAATGAACAATAGTTGTAGGATATTGATCATTTTTGAGTAGTCATTATGTGTTTTGTGAGAAATGTGAACTGTAAAGTCAAATGTGGCCTTTTGAGTTGTCACAAGAACTCCGTTGAATGGTACTAGCTGATAACCTACAGTTTAGCTGTGCTACATATAGGTTTAAGAAAATGAAGAAACTACATTGAATCTAAGATCTGGCTTAAAGGCCTAGCTGCCAAGCCATAAAATAAAAAAATAAAAAAAATGTTTTAAGGCGCGCGGCACCTTTCGTAGGCCTACCCATAGTTAGACACTAAAAAGTAACAAAAAAAAAACTTCGTTTAAAAAACAGACTTCAAAAACTAAAAAGTATAAAATAACTTAATAAAGATTTTTGACTAAGAATTTATTTAGTTTATTAAGAGACAAAATAATATAAAATGTTCTACATCTTGAAGTCGGTGCCGAGCAAACCATAAAAATTACCATATACACTGTTATAACAACAAAACGTTGCAAAATATTGTAATTTTTATGGTTGCTTGTATTTTGTATGGTTGTAATGCAACTATTCCGCATCAAACTAAAGAAGAATCACGTAAATCGGATCATAAATCTCAGCGTAATCGGTGTTCATAGATAAAAAAAATACCAATCAAGTTGAGAACCTCCTTCTTTTTGAAGTCGGTTAAAAAACACATATATTAGGATTTATCTATTAATGATAAACGGAACCTTTTCATGATCGTAGTTTTTTCGGACTTATCTGTGGCAAATTCATGTTATTCTGAACTAGTTTCATTGTTGGCCAAGCACGTATAGAATAGAATATATTTACACACATTTTTACACTTATATTATTTGATCTACTTATGCCTCTCTATTTGCACAGGACTTAAACTTCATATATTTTTTAAATTGCTTGATCGCAGAAAGGCAAACCACCAGATGCAAAACGGTTACAATCGCTTATAGACATTTGTAACACCAAATAGCCGGCAGCTACAAATACTTATATGCTGCCGCTCTCTAAAGGGACACTGGAACCTGGCCACTAATGTCGGAACAGAACTCAAGGTTATTATGGCGGCGAAGTCTAGACCAGGGGTTGTAGCCATCCCAACGGGCAAATACCCCATTAACTGGTAAATGGGTTAACTTAAGGGTTAATGCAAGAAAATAATATTAATATGTTTAAACAAAAATTATTCGAGTGGTTAAAGTCAAAGTCAAAGTCAAAGTTTATTTATTTCTTAAACATGAGTATTTATATATCAGAATATGCATGATGGTATAATGCTAAATGTGCGTCATGTTTGGCCAGTTAGGCATAGAAAAATTAGAATAATAAATAATAATAATAAATGTCCCACAATAATGTCATTATAACAATTAAAATAATAATAATATTACCATACCAGCTAATTGTCAACTATTATTATTTTATTAATAAATATATATAGATAAAAAAAAGAAGGTTGACAAAAAAATCCTATTATAGCGTCCAAGACTATTTAAATGGGAGGTAATTAAGAAGATATTGTGTTGTATTGTTTTAAATAAAATAAAAGATTTATAAGGCACCAAATTAAATATTATATAGAGATAGGTTAAGTAATTTTATATTGCGATACTATGAAAGGCCAGCTAAGTAATATGTTCTCAGCTATATTGAATAAGACCTATGTATACACTTAGTTCGCAATAAAAATGTTTTGATTTGATCAAGGTTATTATGGCGGCGTACTCTAGACCAGGGGTTGTAGCCATCCAGATGGGCAAATACCCTATTAAATGGTAAATGGGCTCTTTTGTGGACTCTTACGACAGGCAGCCTGGCCGTATTGTATTCTTTCTCCATTCCTGATTCAAAATTTCTTAATCAAGCAAAAAGAGATGCATTTTTAAATGTCTTTATCTGTAATTAATAAAGCCTGATTTACATGGGTTGCAAAGTTATATTTTTGGAATTAACGGGCGCAAGCGGATTTTACTTGTAGTAAACATACGTGAGAGCAAAAGCGGTCATGATTGGATGGCTCGTTCGTAACTGATTGTTCCATCGAATCTGAATGTACATACACGTTTAACCATGACGTCAACCTTGCTCGCTTTTGTGAATTGGAAGAAGAAAGAAAGAAAAAATAATTATTAAGGACAAGATAACACCCAAAAAGAGAGATACAAGAAATAGACGTAACAATGAATTATAGGTTTTTAAAAAAGCCATTAGCTTAGCATATTGCTAGTTTCACAATCAGTGCTGGTCTTCCGCAGGTACTTATAAGTGATGATACGGCTTAGCTTCAGAAAGAACATTAATATATAAAAATGAACTAAAACTTTGCAATTAGTGTTGTTACGAACAATATTATTATTTAAAAGAAAAGGAACAAAAAAATATAACGAACAGAAGTGACGAACAAGACATAAAAATGATAACCTCACAATGTATTGTTACGAGTTGCAGGAGTCGAATTAAAATGCCGTTGGAATTATTATAGAATTTATTAGAACTATGAACACGTATAACACAGGTACAAATATAACTGAACACAATCAGTCCAAACGTAATGCACGATTCAATCACACGCGCAAAGTCCGTGACTAAATAGATTATCGAATGTACACAAGTCTTGCCTCGTGGCTGGTTATCGCTCGACTCCCGATTTCTCCATTGGGCCATTGCTTTACTGCACCGACACAATATGGCTGCACGACTGCGAAAACCGAATTTCTTAGAATCAGTTCGCCACACGCTAATGACTGCCATAAAAGATTACAATACACATTGGGCTGTTTTTCTAATTACACATATTAAACACAAAGTAAACAAAAAAAGTCCAAATGCGGATAGGTAATAGTGTGCTTTTATGGTATACAAGTGTGAATCCACTTCTGTAATATATATACACACACACACACACACACACACACACACACACACACACACACACACACACACACACACACACACACACACACACACACACTCACACTCACACACACACACACACACACACACACACATATATACATATACATATACATATATACACTGAATATCCCTTGTTATTCATTGCAACAGATCAATAAATATCTGCCTTAAAATAGCTATTGTTTCCTGATACCTAACATAATCTATTAAATCATGACATTATTATACGAGTAACTACTGCAACTGTAGCTTCGTAACATCTCCTATAAATGTATATTAGCTGCCATAAATTTAGGATGCCTACAGGTGTCTTTGTTAGCTAGACGTGTTCCTGGGGAGTTTCTTACCGCTTCTTCTTCTTAACAGCAATAACACGTTAGAAAGCGGTGTACAAAGACTAGCAAGTAAAATTAAATTTTAACTAATATGTATGGTGGAACACTTACAAGCCAATAGATGGTGCTGTACAATAATTGAGGTCGCAAACGATTCCCGAAGAATTTATACAAATTTCCAACAATAATAGATGGGCCTAGGTAGGCATAACGGCATAACTATAGCTTTGTAGGAAGATCTTCCTTTGAGACGGAGGAGCATTCCATCTCGCTCCTCCGCCCTATACGGGTCACACAGCACACTCAATATGTATGACCCTTTATGACAAAAAGTGGTCTCCAGTGGAACTTACATTGAATAAAAACTTTTGATTTTGAATTTAGGACGAGGTTCCTTTCGCTATATTATAATACTACAATTTGCCCGCAGCTTCGTCCATGTTGAACAGATAACATTAATTACAGTTGTTTGCAATATTTATAGTAAAAAGGATATTTTTATAAGGGCAAAAGGTTTTTATTGTGAAAATACTTTAATCCCGGAAACTCCCTTAAAAACCTGATATAAATAATATTACTAAAAACACTCACACGACTACAACTCTACTAAAGATGTCTAATAAATATAGAAACAGTCACTGTGAAAAAATTGCATTAGAATCAGATTTTTTCACTGTGCTCGCTTTAAACCATACGAAGGAAAATTCCCGCGGGATTAAATCCGGAATAAAAAGTACAACAGATTTTAATTGTGACAAATTGCTATTGAGTAACGAAAACCGCACCAAAATCGACCCAGTAGTTTTTATGTGAATCCCGAATAAACAAACAAACACAAAAATAAAAGACTACACTTTTAAAATTTTATAATATTATAGAAATATTAAAATGCAGCACAAAATGTCATTCTACATAAACAAACAAAATGTATAAAAAATAGTAAATATTTTAAAAACACGAAATTAAATTAACTCAGATAAAAAAACATACAGTTGATTTGAGAACCTCATCATTTTGGAAGCCAGTAAAAAATTGTAAATTATATAAAAACATTTGCACTTGAACGGTGCCAGCGTCCAAATGCGGCCGAATAACAACGGCGGTCACAAGATCTTCTAATTTCAAAACACCGATTACACTCATACATTTTTATCCGTGCAGGAACGGAGAAAGAACACAATTTCCTGCGGCCGGGCGGCCTGTCGTAAGAGGCGACTTAACAACCCACAGCCAGGTGGTAGGGCATTCGCCCGACTGGATGGCTACCACCCCTGATCTAAATTATGTCGCCATAACAACCTTGAGTTGTGTTCCGGCATTGGTGACCAGGTTCCAGTTTCCCTTAAAAGAGCAGCAGCGCATTTGCAGCAACTTGGTGTTGCAAATGTCCATAGGCGATGGTAACCGCCTTTCATCAAGTGGGCCGTCTGCCGGTCTGCTGATCTCCTGCAATAAAAAAAAAAACTCATGGATATTATTTTACTGTAGATCTTATTTCATTGCATTAAAGTTCAAAACTGTATAATAATATACACCGGTCAGCATTTTTCATTTCGCTTAACACTTTTTTTCGTCTAGCTCCCTTCCGCTGAGTAACGTCCGATACGGAACTTCGTTCCAATAAAAAATGCCATTTTCACGTGCAAGTGTTCATAAGTCCGGACACGTGCGCAGGACACAAAAATTTGCTTTTTTACGGGTTGGCAGCTATTGTAACAAAATCAGATTCCTTATAAAATCGTAAATTTCTTGAACTTGAAAAGTTCCTTGGGACTTTCTTAATTGATTGATTTCAGTTTAGAAAGTTTGATTGGAATAATAAGAGGTTGATCGAAGGTTCTAATTAAGGTTTTCTGTAAAAAAAAAAACGGAATGGTGACGTCAAACTGTAATTACAGGCTACATTCCAGTAGGGACTCACAACGACCACGTTCACGACCGCGATTTATCCCGTTCCTCTTGCTTGCCCGCGTTACAATCGTAAACCCAAGTGGCACGGCTATTCGACCCGCCTATTGACATGGGTCATTGTGAGCGTTGTGTGATCGAAAATGATGACGTCATTAGTGACGTTTTCGGCACGACCACAACGAACGCGGTCGCCTTGTGGAACGGCTAACTGAGCATTATGGGCGTCGTGAGCTACAAATGGAACGCCCTGACAGAGTGTGACGTTTTTTGCTGTTCTGTTATCATTCTTTAATATACTTTTTTGATGGTCGCTGTGGGCACAGACGTATGTGCCGCCGATGTGGATTTCGTACCGTGGTGGAGATGAAGGTGTACTCTCGTAACACTTCAAGGTCTATATCGGTACACCAATGGGCACTGCGGAGTGCCGGCGCGGACTGACTCTATATAATACTAAAAAAAATGGTCGAGAAATGGGAAGGACACTCGATACAGTTACGTAAGCGTAGTACTTACATAACCGTGGGTGTGTGTCCCTACACTCGCAGCCATCAGAGACCATCGACAAATTACGTCACACGAATTTTATGATTTTTGTCCCTCCCCGTCCTTGTCACAACTGGTCACATTCGTAAGACTCCTCTCTCGTGTTTTATATATTTTATGTATTAGTTTTTTTCCATTTAAATTATTTTTTAATCATTAAAACACTATGTTCATACACAGGTATAAAGTTGGAAATATTTTGAAGTTTTTCGTTAATAGTTCAAATTACATGTAAATAAAAATAATAATATCAGCCCATAAATGTCCCACTGCTGGGCTAGGGCCTCCCATTATATAGGGGAACGGACAGTATACCCGCCACGCTTATCCAAAGCGGTTTGGCAGGTTTGACACATCGGTTATCTCGATGTGCAGGTTGCATCACGATGTTTTCCTTCACCGTTATTAGCACGTGGTAATTGTAACAATATGCACATTAGGTCAGAAAACTCCCTAAGTGGTGCATGCGTTCCGGCCAGGATCGAACCCGCGCCTTTTGAGTTTGCGACTCGTGCGCTAACCATTACGCTACTACGACTCGAAATTACATTGTATTAAGGCTTAAATATAATAGATTTTAAAATGCAACGTCACGAAATGTAGAATCTCTTCCACCCCTTGTCACACAATGACACATTTCGTCGACCCCCCATCTGGCACCTCATTCTTAAAAAGTGACGGTCTTACCTATTACGACTCTAATAATCCAATACTCAATATTTACTACACACATCATACATATCCAAACTGAGCAAGTTACGCTTGTGTTGTTATAGGTAATTTACACCAAATCTGGGGCCGATTTCAGACAACTATATGTCTAGAATCGGCTCCAGAGTGATCAAACTTAGGCGGTTTACACTGTAGCAAAGAAAGGAAAGTTCATTTACGAAATTTGCTATGCCGGGAGTCGACGACTTGGGACTATTGTGCTCCAGGCCGGTCAAGGCTTATGGTCTCTCCCTTTGACTTTTGTTCTATAAAATGGAAAATTTTGTAAAAATTGAGGTGATAGATAGTTCATATTATGTCTATGCGATTAAGGCCCAGTTCCTATATCTTACTGACAATTCATTTACCTTACTATCGATTAAAATTTGACATAAGCTACATACAACTAATGTAACTGGACTTTAACACTGGACTTTAACTGCTAATTGGACTTTAACAATAAACAAAAGAGTATATATGCGTGTGTGTGCCAAATACATGGTAGTGTGTGTAATGTTTTTTTATTGATTTAATGTATTTTTTATAATAATTTTTAAAAAATACTAGCATTCTGCACTCCTTCTCTATATAAACTATAAGTGTGCGAAATTTTATACTCCTCCGTCCGCGCACTTTTCGTAAAAAGGGGTACAAAGTTTTTGCTCCACGTATTAATATAATGATTTATAATTTTGTTTTATTTTCTTTCATTGTAAAACATTGAAAAAAAAAACAAAATTGTGTTGTATAGACACGTATTAATTGTTAAAAATATACTAATACAAATATAAAATTTGTATTTAATATACTACTAATATTATTTTTAAAGTCGTTGCGTTAACAAAATCAAATGTATAAACAATAGATTCTTTTTAACTTAAGTAATGGTAGTAATTTTTAGTTTTCATTTTAATATTTACACAAATGTGTCGATTGTGTACCTACGTCGTGGACAGTTTTTTATGTACATGTACGTATGTATATAATTATAATAAAACAATGTGTTAAGTGTATAATATTTACCTTTTTAAATTCAGCTTGGTTAAATTTGGGGACACACGTGTATAGGAATTTTCCGATCGTAACAATAGCTTTTAGAACGATCTATAACCCCAGAATATATGTTTTTTTTTTGCAGAATTTATAATGTAGTAACTATGCAGACTGTTTCGAAAATGCAGAGCTCTTAATATTCACATCTTCTAAACAAATACTTTTCTGAAACCTGCCTGTAGACTGTAATGAACATACGAAAATCAAAGTAAAATTCCAGATAATTACTATTGAAACAGTTGTTTTCAGAGCTTTTTCAAAACCGATTTTCAAACAAAGTGACAGATAAAAAAAAATTAAAAATTTATTGTTATGATTAGGTATCATGTAAATAGCAATTTTATTCAAATTTTGGATACATATTCCTTTTTTTTTTGGGTCAGAAGGCGGTACTGGAGACGTTATGCACTGTGAGGACTCTTCAGTTCCTGGAGTCCTAAGCACTGGTAGCTTATGCCTTGTAATTTTGAATAACAATATTGATTTATCTAAGTAAATTTTCAATTTATGGTTAGCGAACTATTCACTTCCAAAGCCGGGAAATGTATCTCCACCTCTTTAACTTTTTTTTAATGAAATACAGAAGACATCCTGACTGTCCACCTGATTGGTGGTTACCATCAATCAACTTAATATCTTTATTTGCAAAATGTAGTTTATACAGATGTTATAAAGTTACAGATGCACAGGACATTCTACCTCACAGTGGCATACAAAATAAATACTAAAATTAAATTTACATTAATATTTAAATTTAAAACCATGTCAACTAAGCTTAAGTAATAAATAAAAAATAAGCTATTTATAATTTATGTCAAAAACACATTTAAAAATAAATAACTAAAATTAATAAGCATTACCATACAGCTAATAAATAAACACAAGCCCTTTTTTTAAGATTTTTATCTACAGTATAAAAAATCTCTTCATCATGAGCCACTTTTTTAAGACCACAGTAAATTTTCTTGCATCGCCTATTAATTAAATGAAATATATATATAATAAATAATAATATCAGCCCATAAACGTCCCACTGCTGGGCTCGGATCTCCCATTATCCCCTATACTGGGAGATCCGAGCCCAGCAGTGCGACGGACAGTATACCCGCCCCGCTTATCCAAAGCGGTTTGGCAGGTTTGACACATCGGTTATCTCGATGTGCAGGGTTGCATCACGATATTTTCCTTCACCGTTGTTAGCACATGGTAATTGTAATAATATGCACATTAGATCAGAAAACTGACTAAGTGGTGCATGTGTTCCGGCCAGGATCGAACCTGAGCCCTTTGAACTTGGGGCACATGCGTTAGCCATTACGCTGCCACGATGTTTTATGGATGAAATATGATATTGATGTATTATTGGACTTGACATTGTTTTTACGTCATTATGTATTTAAATTAATCTGGAATTTGTATTTAATGATGTAAATTAAAATGTATGTATGTATTACTAAAATGTAAGTAGTCGTATTATGTATATCATTATAGCCATTATGAATCCAAATTATTCCTGTGGTTGTCTGGGAGAGATCGCTTTTTACTGATAAGTCCGTTCTTTGTGCACAATTAGTTTTAGTCTGTAAGATTATTTTGATCTTGTGTACAATAAAGAGTTTTCTCGTATATCTAAACTTGGATATCCCGCGACTTCATCCACGCTTGACTTGAAATTCCCACGGGATTCCTAGGATACAGCATTTCAAAAATGTCAGATATTGTTTAGTGGAAACCGTGTCGTAAAAAGCTAATTTTATGCATCCGATCATCTAAAAACCGCTCCCGGGAAAATTCCCGGGCAATTCCAAGTTCAATTGTTACATAAAATTTGCTATCGATCAGTGAAAAAATCACAGGAATTCACATTTTTTCAAAATCTGCCCATTTTAAATTATTTAAGTAGCACGGATGTTAAGTCAAAAAATTTGCTGTCAATCAGCGAAAACCGCATTAAAATCGGTTGAGTAGTTTTTACGTGAATTTCGAACAAACAGACAAAAAATCTAAAAAATTGCATCGTGTTCTCCTCCATCGTTTATATTATGTATTCCAGTTGTTTTTTTTTAAATAACTACAATGTACAGACACGGGTTGTTTAGAATTTTATAATATTATAAATATCAATCAATACATGTGTTTCTTTAATTTTCCTAAAATCCAACAATAGATAAAAGCTTTGATACGAATTTGACATGCCTACCTTTTTTTGTTAGCGCTGGGGGAAACCATTTGCGCACATCTCCAGGTCCGGAAGTATGTTATTAAAGAGCGTGTATGACTCCCAACTGATGAAGTGCTGGTTTGTGATCTCCAACACTTATCGTCAAGTCACGTACCCTCTCTGCAAGTATAACCTGTCAAGACACGTTGTACTGAGGCATTACATCCTTCGCAATTTTAAATTACTCTTCGGCTAGCATTCGAGTACAAAAAATAAAAATGATACGGTGGTCAGGTCTAACAGGATAAGATTTTTTTTTATGTTTAAAGCTTGGCAACTAGGCCTTTAAGCCAGGCGCCGTTGTATTGTAGGCTAGAATCGACGTCATTCAACGGAGTTCTTGTGAAAACTCGAAAGGCCACATTTGCCTATAGTTCACGTTTCTCGCAAAAACACATAATTACTACTCAAAAACTATCAATATCCTACAACTATTGTTCATTTTAGAATAATTTTACACATTTTTAGAAAATAAAACTGCACAGCACAACGTCTCCTTTCAGTTCCCGCCAAAAACTCTCCAGGACAAGAATATACCCACCCAACACAGTACAGAGAGTAAGCGTGCCCCGGCTATACATTCCCAATCTGTTATTCTCATTACACCATCCAGATTTAGAGTAAAGATCAAAAAATTATTTTAATTAATTACTACTTTAATAAGTAAATAGATATATTTATAACAACATATTAGGCATATATTTTGTTATGATTATAGGTACAAGTTAAAACGTTAAACATTTCTATTGTTAAGTTTTTGACAATTATGAATTGTTTGTTGTGAGTTGCGTTTATTTTTTGACATTGGGTTTTAAAAAACAATAGCGAAAGGTCATCGACTCGTGTTACAGCGCAAAAGTGTTGCGAGTTTAAAATATATATTTAAAGACGTGGTGCTGGTGTAATATGTTTCAGTTATTTCTTCAAGTATTATTATTCACTAATATACTGAAAAAATATTATTTTATAAATTCCGGCAGTCTTTCTAGTGTGTTAGTCTACATTTTTCTATAAACTACTAAGTCTATGTGTATGATGATTGTCAGAAAAGTGTATTCTTTATAGTTTTATCTAAGCAATTGAGTAACAAAAAAATTAGGGGTAATAAAACTATGTTCTCGCGTTCTAACTCGAACTGGTAATTTAACTGAAATAGTAATATTTTTTTTAAATCTTAAACTGGGTGTTTGATGGGTACGAATGTAAAGGTAGACCAAAAACAGATGGATGGGTTGTGTGAAAGATGACATGATAATTTTTAGTGCGATCAAGGACGTATGCCAAGAGACACATAGACAATATGATACGGATGTGACACAACTTAACCATAGACACTATAAAGGCATATTGTGCCGACCCCAAATAATTGGGGATGAAAGAAATGAGCGAGACTATTATTTTGTAATGGTTCCATAGTCATATGAAAATCGGTAAATATTAGTAAAAGTTACTAGGATTGGTATTATTCAGTGTAATAACTTGGTAGAGATTGTTGTAGCCACTCAGCGTGCTTGTCTGTACAACGGGAGTTTCTTTGAGTTTTCCTTCCTTACGTTCAGCCGATCAATGCCGCTTTTGCTCGACGTAGTCCTACCTAAACTACTTACTGTCTCATATCTCGGTCTTTTGTTTTCCTCGTCCCGTTTCTGCTGGTAAGCGTCTTTTATACATTTGCGAAGACGACAGTCTCCACTACAGGAGCTATCTGTTACTACCAAATCTGACCAGCTCATTGCTACTTATGATCACTAATTTATCTTGGTTCTCTTACGGATATTCTCAGTTTTGGTTTCTATATTTGTTTTTTTATTTTTATTGCATGAGACAAGCAGACAGGCAGACGGCTCACCTGATAGAAAACGGTTACCATCGCCTATAGACATTTGTAACACGAGGTGCTAAAAAAAAAAATAACAACACACATGGCACTAAATAGGACAATATATATAAGTATAAATATAAGGCCCACACAGCACATGCACTTCCTTACAACACCAGCTTGTAACAGATACACTCTACATTAGTATAAGTTTAGTATTAAAACTAGAATAAATTAATATAATAAGTTATTCGTAAGATACATACACCTCAACACAGAAATCAATAAATTAATGTCACAAACAAGAACCAAAATCACTAATAAGCGTGTTAAATTCAAAAAATTAAATCTAGAAATTAAGTTGTAAAAATGGGTACGGAACTCGAGTCCGTAGAGTTGTTCATAATATAAAAAAAAAAACACGAGGTGCTATCAACGTGATGCCGCTCTTTAAAGGGAGGCTAGATCCTGCCCACTAATGCCGGAACATAACTCAATGTTGTTATGGCGGCATACTCTAGACCAGGGGTGGTAGCCATCCAGTCAGACAAATACCCTACTACTTGGCTGAGGGTTGTTTTGTCGCCTCTTACGACAGGCCGCCCGGCCGCAGGGAATTGTATGTTTTCCTCATCCCTGGACGGAGAACTGTCTAGAATAGAAACACCTAACGTATCTCGCTCCATGTTCCTAGCATAGCGACTTTTTGTGGACTAGACTCACTGTCAGTATCTACGTCTGGACATCTGACCTGGTTTTTCAGAGTTCAGGTTTTTCATTTATTATGATTTTTATATAATTTGGCACAGTTGTTAAGTAGATATCAGACAGGGTAGACTATATCATTATAAATATAGTATACTTCTTATCAGAATACTCGTGGTATACGGAGCTGAAGATTATGCAAGCGAAACTGTGACGATAACTAAAATTGATATTAAAGACTTCAACCAATTTTGAATTAATCTTCTTGAAGCGCGCAGAACTGAATTATATGACAACATTCAAGACATTAAATGATTCAAGTTTATGTTTATATGGGTCACTTTGGTTGCTTAATCCAAAAAGCAGAAATGAACCTCTAATATCTGCTTAATTAAAATAAAAAAAGCATTAAGTAAAAGTGTTTGAAGGATCGTGTATTAGCAGAAGGTGATGTTAGGAGCCTTAAGAACAGACGAGCGTGCATGACAAGAGCTATGAATATCAAAGAAGCAAGTGAGGTGTGTAAGAATAAGCATGAATGGCGCTCTGTTGTTCGTGCCTACCCCGCAAGGGAACTGGCGTGAAGTTATGTATGTATGTATGTATGTTTGAAGGATAAAGATGTGAATACTCCACAGCGACACCAAGACCGATAATGTGAAGACGTAACATTTATAAATATTCATGTGCAGTTTTTAGCCGTAACGGTGACATAAAATAGTATTGTCTCATAAAAAATAGCTGCTTCACAGATAACAATTAAACTTGAAACAAAAGAATATGTTATTTTTAGACGATAGGTTTCCACCACTGTCTGGTTTCAAGTAAAATTCTTTTCTTTGTCATTTTAATGTGTCACCGTTTTTGTTAAAATTAATATTCTTATGTTCAACTCATTGCAATTAAGGTAATACTTTAATTACAGAAACATCTCTTCTCTTATAAGCAGTTTATATAGAAACAAGGAGATTAAGGTTTTTTTAGACAACACACCGCCTTATTCATGATAGTTATTTTTAACGAGTCAATATACCTCATAATACTATTATGAATAAGCGGGTAACTATTTTAAAAACAGTTCGTGCCTACCCCGCAAGGGAACTGGCGTGAAGTTATGTAAGTATGTATGTATGTATTTTAAAAACAGTCTCATTTTTCATACTGCTGCATTCTTTCGGATAATTAAATATCCGTTGAGTTTTTGTTTTATATTTTATATTAGCTTCTAAAGCAGTAAAACTGTGTCACCATTTAAACTATGAGGAAAATTGTGTAAAAACTTGTAGGTTTAGACTTTCAAAGGTAATCTTAACGAAAATTTATTTTATTTGAATAAAGCTTTCTTTTCAATGTGTTTTTAAAATTATGTTTAAAGTACTTACGCACTTATGCATAAATTAAAATAATGAAATTAACAAACAATATGTGAGTCCCAAATCGGCGGCAGTTGAGAATGTTCCCAAAACATTGGCCGCATTTCCCCGCCGTATGGCAACGTTGCCCCAAATACAGGCCAGCCCTTTGGTCACGTGAGACCTCTAGTAAACGAGTTGTTACGTCTCGACAAACTAAATGGGCTTCGGGACCCTATGGCCCTAGAGTTCCGACACCGAAAGCCACAAATATATATATATATATATATATATATATTATTAATGGATGTATATTTTCGGTGTGTCAGTCCCTCCTGAAGATCGGCTGCTGTGCTAGCCGTCTTGGACGTGTCTGGAAGATGGGAAACAGCCAGTGTCGACGGATGTACCGTCCCACACTAATGGTCGACCCATCGACCAGGGAATAACTTTTTCAGTCGTTTTTGAGATATAGGGTATTTTTGATAACAGACTTTTTTTAATAATTATGTTAACTCTGCGGAGTTCTTTGTAGTTCCTGGATTACTACGCACTAGGCCGATCTATATTATTTTGCATACGATGAATAGCTACGTTGGACCCCAATTTTACTAAATCATTTCTATCGCCATAAGGATGCGACCTGTTCCATATCTACATTGAAATATGCAATAGAGATCTGATCATTAAGGTGATGTAGGTGTAGATACAAGTTTTACACTATACAAGTGTAAACCTTATCTAGTTCAAGAGGTGTTAGTATTAAGTGAATTAAAAAAAAAACAAATGTATGATAAAACTTTGATTTATTTTTATGTATCCAGCACACAAACAAAACATTTTCCTTCTATACTTTTCATAATTCAAATGCGTTTTAATATTATATAATTATAAACACATTTTTGTCACACATAATGATAAATAGCATGAGGGAAAACTGCTATTTACCTGGTTACATTTATAGCAAATCACCATACAAATAATAACTAAATATTAGGTACATAATAAGGATAAATAATAAATTAAATACTTTTTTCTGGATCATATTAAATACACTCTGTTACTTTTAAATTACTTAAAGAATGAATTTTATTTTTTCTATATTATTTAAAAGTAATGACTGATAGGTAACTTCACCGTTGCTTTCATAATGTACACCTTACATAACTAAGAACTAAACTAAAATGTATTATCAAGTGAAATTTATTTTTGTACTTACTCAAGAGATACAGTCTTGTTTATACATTGGTCACATGTATTTTAAAATTCTAAATTAACTACTGTAACACAGGGTTTTTAATTCTATAGCTACAAAAAAGATTTAATCATATATACTAATACTATGTACGTATTAACAGTTCAATATTACGTTACAGTAATATCAAATATTTCATTACAAAAGTGTATTATATACTGTCTACACTTTGGTTAAGTGCATTTTTCTTTGTAAATTATTGTATATTCACTTTTGTAAAATAAAATTACACGACATAACAAAGCATGAAGTCTTTGGTCTTAACATAACGATTTTACATTACATAGATAATTACTACCTTAGTGCATGTTTGCCTCTATTTGGCACTACGCACGTTGACTAGGGTAACTAACCGAAGATGGGCAACTAGGCATGCTGCGCTCGGCCAAGGTGGATAAAGAAAGCGATTCGATCCGCACTTCTCTCGCCGCATTTATTACACATAAAAGGGTCGTTATATCCGTGGAATCCCATATGAATCGTGTGCATAGTTAAATCGCCAAAAGTAATGTCACAATATTGGCAGGTATAGGTACTTTGCACTGAAGACGCTTCAACCGAAGCCTCTGACTCGGTTTCTGACATTTCAACATCGCGCACTTTGTCATCTTCATGCTGCTGCCGTAATGCCGCCGGCTGCAGCTTGTACGCCCGCCCCTTTCTTCTGTTTTTCATTGCGGTGTTAGGAGTGACAGGAGTCGTCCTTTCAGCCGGAGGTGGGGTTGTAGCGTCACTTTTAGTGTTTGTCAGGTCGAGAGCATCGTTGTCCTGAGTTGTAGCCATTTCCTGATGAGTGGTTGGTGTTTTTGGTAAGCTTACAGGCGACTTTGCTGGGGGCGAAATTGTTCCAGTTTCAGAAGTACGTTCAAACGACAACTGCCGATGCACGAGTGTTGGAGGAGGCGATATTGTTTGGGGTTTATCAGATTGCATTTCTAGATGCTTTGGAGAAGTTCTTTGCTCAAAATTGTTGTTAGGTGGGAACAAAAATGAATGAGGTAAAAGCGGTGGCAAATATGGAAGGTTAACGGGAAAATGGTTTCCAAATATCGGATGCGTCGGTGGTGGCGGTTGAGTTACGTTATTGTTGTTCAACGGTTGTTGTTGCTCAAACATTTTTGTCATTGGTTTCTGTTTGGGACCTCGACGAGTCCCATATACATCGATTATCGGTAACGGATTCGGCGTCCCATCTAAGTTGAGTACCATTGCAGGATTGTGCTGATATTTTCGTAGGTGAAGTTTTAATGAATGACAATATTTTGTGGCGTAGTTACAATCTGCGCATCTGTATTGATACACATTAGAATGCGATTTTAAATGTGAATTGAGCATTGATTTATTCACACAAGAGTAAGAGCACTGACTGCATTGGAAAGGCTTCGAACCCATGTGGTTTCTCATATGGTATTCTAGATGATGTTTATATTCCGTAACGAAGGGACATTTTCGGCAACACAACATCTTTTCAGGTTTTATGTGTTCCTTGCTATGTTCCCAAAAACTTAATTTTGTAACAGCTACGAATTCACACTGTTTGCATTTAAATGTTTTGACTTTGCCATGAGAATTGACGGCTGGTACGCGAAGACCAGGTTCGTCATCAAAATCGTCGTCCATTCCGGATCCATCACGGCCGTCATCCCCGTCGGCTTTGTTTTGTCCAATATCAAACCCAGAATCGTGGAACCTATCAAAAGAGCGCCTTTCATGGTCTCTTTCAGGGGATGATGGTGTACGAGGGGGTGATTTTGGTGGTGTTGCATCAGCTCGTGCTAATGGCGTGGACACATGAGTAGGTGGGGCTAGAGTTCTTGATGAATACGCAGTCTCATAGCCAGGTGAGGGGACTCGTCCTTCATTTGTTCGCGGTTCAAAACCTGGTGGCGTGAGTAAACTGTACGGCAAGCCGTTGCGGAAAGATTCCAAATGCATTCCGAGGTTAGCTTTCGCTTTCATTGGCATATCATAAAATGGAGAAGGTTCGTTACTACCAACGCTTCGTGGAGAATGACCATTAGAATCCTTGCTAGATGATGATGGAGAAGCACTATGAAATCCTTCCGAGTAAAAGCCACTAGCTTGTTCTTTTGCAAAGCTCCCGTCGTCCATGGGTTCCGATTTCTAAAAAGAATACCACAGATTGTAGCTTACACGTAGTTTCTTAATATAAGTGATTGGTTTGTGAAAGTTTGGTATACTTACGACTGTGGGAGGCTGTAGCAACGAACCCCAAGCTTGGGGGTGGGTGGAGTGGGGTGCAGGCGGCATCCCAGCGGGGGAGGCGCAACTGAGCATACCTACAACAAAATGACATGATCATAATTTTCCATATACGATTCGTTTTGAAAAACTAATGATTTTTTACGTTGTTACTTTACATTTGCGTATTAAGAAACAAAAAATATGCTTGTTACGCAAAATTATAGTGTAAAAAATGCGGAACAATACAGTCACGTAGTTTGTAATAAGTGGTTATGTCACGAGGGTTCAATTTTATATTGATTTGGTGGATTATATTATTATCTATGGATTTTGTGATGTACAACCATTAGTGCTTTTGTTCAACAATTGATTGCTACTAATTGTTTTATAAAGATGTTGAGTTAGTAAGCACTCATATGAGAAGTTTTAATGAGTTTTCAAATTTAACTTTGATAATTTTAAATATATACGTTTTTTCTTTATTTAAGTCGCAGATCCATTATTTTATGCAAACATGGAACATATTTAATACATTTTTATATAATTAATTATGTGTTTTTTTAATTTCAACAAAAAACATACAATAGTTAATTTAATTATTTTTGTTCGTATGAGAAAATTATAAAACGATCTACTGAATATTCAAGTGTTTTAAAAGGGTTATTAGCAAAATATTTTGTTTTTATTTTACATTTATGGTCATAATTATAAGTAAAATACTCTCCTTCTAAGATGAAAATAAAGAGGATAATTGAAAAGAGTTTACATATAACTGTTTTAATATAAAATCCGAGAAAGTTTGTGTTGAACGAAGACATTGAAGGATCCCGCAATAGTGAAGAACATAGTTTGTTTCTGACATTTGGCTATGGAATCCCAAAAATATTTATATATACCAAACGAAATTGTGTTCAGACAATTTTTTATTGAAAGCGATCTCCTTGAATTAATTTAGAATTTACCATTTTAAGGTCTAATAGTTAAAAATGGTTGCAGCGGCGGTGACGGGAGGGGGCTTCACTTTGCATGCTCTGTCATATTATTAACCATTGACTTAATAAAAAAAGTTTTGACTTAGCTTATTCTACATAGTAAACCCCTTAATAATAAAATAAACTTAGCTCTAACTTAGTTATATACACGTATAACGATATGTAGCGCTATCTCATTTTTTTATAAATAATGTATTAATATAAATAATTATGTTTATATAAATATACTATATTGTTTTAAATCAGTTCATATTGCATTGGATTTATATCTATATACTCCTGGTACTCTCTGACATGGTACTCTCTACATGGACAGACGAACGTATGGAAGAAAACCATAAAGTTCTTTTTTGACACTTTACTACGGGATCCTAACATTTAAATTCTTAGAAATAATTTTATTATCATATTCAATAGGTCATGGGTTACTATTGTTTGTTATGTAAGTTAACAACAAACAAATAAATATACTTAGATTTTTTAAATGTTATTATTTATCTTATAATGTTATTGTATATAAACTATTAATTTGTGATTATTTGTTTGTTTACTGCAAATACAAATGTCACTTATAAAATAATGAAGAAAATGAAATGTTATAATATTACCTACTATACATTTAAGTTATTCAAAATAATTATCTGCAATTTAAAATAAAAACTGTTAATTTATTTCTATAAAATATGTAAAAAATAGTAATAAGGAAGTATAAAAACCACAAAAAGTCTGTGAATATATAAATGAATGAGAACGTAAACACACAAAAATGTTGTTGAAATTTCCTACCTTCCCCTTAATTAACAGCCAAATGTTAACACGCAACACTGTTATCATAAAAAATGTTGATAAACACTTCTAGTCGTTCACTGAAAACCACATGAAATTCACGTAATAATTCAGGGGATGTTTTTTGATGACAACCCTTCGCCGCGAAGTCTCGCAAAGGTCTGTCCTCCGCGACTTCTCACAATGAACTGAAAAAAATCTGTCAATTTTTATTCTCCAAACATCGATAAAGTATTCTACATTTGAGGCGACGAGTTTTCTAGTAGAACAGAGAAGGGCTTATAATTGGCTACACGCGTCTCGCTCTAGCCCGACAGCCTATTTTTACATGAACCAATGCGCTGCGAGCTACTGTGGGTGGGGATCAAGTTATTAAGTTATTGTTTATGCGTTATTAATAATAAAAAAATAAGCAACCCCCGGTACTTTGGCGGTTGTTATTGTAATAAAGCATTGGCGTCGTATCGGTTATTATTAGACAATAAAATAAGGTAGGGAAATGAGATTGTTTTTGTTTAGGTCCTAATCCGATTTAGTTGTTTACTGCTTCCAAAACAAATGTTCTTAATACAATTGGGTTTATTATATTCACAAGAAATTACCGTTGTATTTTATGTCTATAATCCTCAGAATCGATTTAACTTTCCAATATAATATTTTGAATCGCAACACTAATGTTATACGAGCAGCATTATAGCATGTACATATTACCTATATGTTTATACTCTCCCCTCGCTATTCCGTGGAATAAAAAAGTATGTAGTATAAAAAGATATCAGACACGGTTAGGGGCGTCAAGCTTTTTACACAAGCCAGCCAGCCAATAGCGTGGTCACGTTTAAAAAAAGAACGTGTTTACTTTTTAACACACTCTTCAACCAATTAAAACGCATTCTATTTTTGTTAAATTGGGGTTGTAGCGTTATTTACTTATTGGAAAGTCTTGAATTATATAAATACTGATAATTTATTTTCAGTTTTGTTAATCATTTTAAAGAAATAAAATATTTTAGGTCAAATAACTTATTGATTATTTTATACTTAATTAGTATTTCAAATTATATCTATCATACAATTTTGAATGTAAAATTATAGTAATATTATTAAACGCACGGTCTTTAATGTAGGCACATTGTTTAACAATTTATTGTCATTTGTGTCAAATAGAGATGAATGTGAAACTACTTTCTCCTAAGGTCACCACAGTCTAACGATCTTATTCATATTGAGGTAGAGTAAATTTGTAGGTTTCTCTAAGGTTTTTAAAGAAGTATACAAACTTACTTTACCAAACTCAAAGAGCGCGAGTTCGATTCATGAAAAGCATGCACTTGCAGTTTTCTGACCTAATGTGTATATTATTACAACTACCACGTGCTAACGGTGAAAGAAAACCTGGTGATGAAACCTGCACATCGAGTTAACGAATGTGTCAAACCCGCCAATCTGCCTTGGACAAAAAAGTGCATTATGTATGGCACCACTAATATACAAGAAATTACCTGACAGTATAAAGAGGCAACAATTCATCTTATTTAAGAGACACCTAAATAATTTTTTGATAATGAAATGCTATTATAAAATCACGGATTATTTAAGTGACAAATTCTGATTATTATTATTAATGTATTCTTTTTTAATTAATGCTTAGTTTGACGTTTAATACTATTGTGACATCTAATTTATTTAATTATTACTGTAAACCAGTTTCAATTTAGTTTTAGTTATAAGATGTGAAAATTGTACTCCTAATAAGGTAACATGTATTGAATCAATTACAACAAAACACCTATGTACACATACATTTCTAGCAATAAATTATTATTCTATTCTATTATATTCTGTTCTGTTCTATTCTAATCTGTTCGTAATAGTTATATGTAGTTTATAAATTCCTTATTCATAATTACAAAAATGCAGAAATATGATGATGCCTACATAATTATATCAAATCTATCGAGTCTTAATGAGATACGGCTTATTTTAAAGGTCAATTTATATGCCTGAAGTCAGAAAGCTTTTAGAAGGACGTTACGAGTAATTTTAGGTTTCGTAGGCATGTTGGCAGTAACAAGAACCTTATGTAATAGTTATAGAAGTCTGTACGTCTGTCTATGTATGTCATAATTATTTCGTTCAAAACTACTGGGTCTACATAGACAAAATTTGAAGAGAAGCTATAGTCTATATGGTGTTACAAAAGTACGTAGTGAAGTAGCGAAAAAAATAGACTAATGGCCGGTTCCTATATCTTACTATTCATTCACTTGCCCTGCCATCGTTTAAATTTTGACATTACCTGTGTTGTTATCCTGAAATCTATGGCAACTAGTATGTATTTATAAAAGATTTCATGAAATTATAGATGTAATAATGATTGATATAATAACGCCATAATTTTATAGATTATATAAAAATATATGTAAATAATAATTGTATACGATATATACGTACGACGACGTTGACAGTCGTGAAAATAAGTACAGGCTTCAATTGCAATGGCAATACAGTACATTGACCCTAGTTTCTCCCTAAAAACGAAATGGAGTAAGTTAAAAATAATTAATTAATAAAATATCGATTTAGGTTACAATCTTACGCCAAACTAAAAGCACAAGATTTGTTTTATGTTGTGGTTCTTCATATATTATTGATTGTGGTTTTTATTAAATACTATACAGCGCGTTAAAAGGGTGTAATTTTACATTATATTTCATAACTAGGAATGAACTATTTCTTTTTGGGATAGAATAGTTCTATTTTAAATGAATATAATATAATAACTTATAACAAACTATTACTACACCCAAAATTATTTTTTCGTAAAAATAAACAAAAACGCGAGTTTCGGATTTATGCTGTTTTGTACTAAAAATTCTTTACAACAAACGCTATAAAATTTTATAATAGACACCAGGGACGGGTACGTCATTTTTTGGGCCGCCCTGCACGCGTTCTTTATTTCTTTATATATTATTTATTCTTGTTTAGAAAACGCGTGATTATCACGAAAGCATGGACGCTTTTCGTTTTGAAGAATGGTTTGGAAAAGTAATCCAAAAACTGCAAAGAGGTGACATTATCGTGATGGATAATGCAAAAATCATTCCATATAAATACTATTATGTGTATTTAAATGTACGTTTACTTTTATACTTGATATCTAATAATTGTCCTGCAATACGTTTGAATTCATCCTCAGTATAGTCGACATATATTAAACAGTATGAGATAAACACAATTATTACTTTTACTCTTTTCATATTGGATATTATGAAAAAAAATTTGGTAGAATTGACACTATAATACCAAACTATAAATAAATTTATTATAGGAGTTACAGATAACTCTGAAGATTCAAGTATTGTATTTTTATATTGTTATATATGTAAATTAATTATATTCAAAATAACCTTCCATGTTTTTGTACAATAATTAAATAAAACATCTAATAAAAATGCAGAAGTCGTGGAAGATCATGACACACCTTCCATGATCAAATTGATCGTGTACTGTCAAAAGGTGATGTCAAGAGCCTTAAGAACAGATGAGCGTGCATGACAAGAGCTATGAATGTCAAAGAAGCAAGTGAGGTGTGTAAGAATAAGTCTGAATGGCGCTTTGTTGTTCGTACCTACCCCGCAAGGGAACTGGCGTGAAGTTATGTATGTATGTATCTAGTAAAAAAGGTTTGTCACCCCTGATCAAACGACGAAAAGGTCAATGTACTGTATTGCCAAGGCAAATGGAATGGATCATAGTTGTATTGTTATGAAAACATTCTTCCGGCAAACATTCGCTGTTCAAAGATTGCGCCACTTAAGATACCGATCGCAAAGTCAGTTGTTTTTGGCACAAGAATATGAAAACGACTAGTGTTTATTGGGAATGATTGTTGGTTCGCAAACTATGCACCAATAAAGCTTAAAGTGAATTGTAAAGTCGCTGATTGGATTTGTGTTTAGATGTGAAAGTGAAATAAAGTGTTGTTATCGTCTCTGAAGCTCGGCGTCCGACACTTGTATGGGGCTTATATCAAATTTTAACCGATGGTAGGGCAAATGAACGGTCGGTAAGATATAGGAACCGGCTGTAAATTAGGCCGCCATACATATAACTAGGGATTGTTTTTTTTTTTAGATACGTAATCGTGTGGGATATTGTTATTCAGATTTTGAAAAAACATAGTGATTTTTCCAACTGAATTTTTTAGTGAAGTTTAGGTGGCAAGGTACTAGTTCCCAAAGGCGTAGAAAAGTATCCTTTCCTGTAATTTCAATATTTAAAAAAAATCGTGGTCACTAGAGCGTACAAAACACTCAGTTAAAATTTGTATCAACAAGATCTTGATTTTTGTGAATTGAATGCTTTATTTAGGATTCCGTAGCCATTTAACTTATAATATAATAAGGGGTATTCTTAATTTAAAAAAACAACGAAAACAATGAATATATAACTTATTCTTTATCTGTTTGTTAATAAGGCGGATCTTTTTTTTTTAAATTACAATTGAATTGAAGAAAGAAGAAGATTTGGCTAACAAATTCTATCGTCACAGTTTAACAAACCGTGAAGGGTGGTTACAGAACTTAAAACATTTTAAATAGCTTTACGCACCATTTTTACGTTTAAAAAATATATAATATTAATTAAAAGGCAACAATAGTTGTTTGGATTATTTTAATGAAGAATTGTGTATTTGTATTGAAAATATCAACTGTTTAGTGAAATGTGCCTTTTGCGTGAACATTATTCAAAAACTTATATATAAAATATTCGTGCATATTTAACACTGGCTAGGTGCAGAAATCGTGCAGAGCTATATTCAAAAAGAAAAAGAATATTGGAATGACAAGAAACTAATTAATTGAATATTTAATGATAAGAAACAGTGTGAAAAGGGAACGTTGTGGATTGAAAGAGGATATAGTGATTCGAGTTGAAAACGGAATGTTAAGGTGGTTTGGGCATTTAGAGACAATGAGCGAAAGCAGAATCACAAAACAAGTATAATGACAATACGAGCGGCATATATGGCAATGTGATTGGTAGAGTCGGTGCCGGCCGGTCGACCGCGTCGTACTCACCGTGATCAAATTGAAGATATTTTTAAAGAAAGGTCATGTAAAAACCTCTTTAAATAAGCGTGTATGTATGAAGAGATGACAGAAAGTTCGTGAAGCGAAAAGTGTTTGTCGTCTCTGCCTACCCCTACTCCAATGGGAAACAGGCATGACAATGTATGTATGCAAGTATATTAAAAAAAATATTAGTTATTAAATTTACATATATACATAAACAATTACGTTTTCTCAAATTAAAACGAATAACTTATTATTTTGTTGCTAAATAACGTGAAATACAAAATTAAATTAAATGACTTCTATCGTCACTACTTAAGTTTAATGGACCATCAGACTTATGAGTGATGGTTACCGAAATGCAATTCATCTCATTATAAATTTTTTCCATATTTAATTTTATGTAGTGGTAATTAGGTTATTAAAAAGTCATGCTAGCGTAATGGCTAGCGCACGCGTCGCAATTTCAAAGGGCGCGGGTTCGAATCCTGGTCGGAACACATGCACTACGTAGGCAGTTTTTATGACCTAATGCGCATATTGTTATAATTACCACGTGCTAATAACGGTGAAGGAAAACATCATGATTAAACCTGCACATCGAGATAGCCTATTTGTCAAACCCGCCGAGCTGCCTTCGACAAGCGTGGCGGGTATACTGTCCGTTCCCCTATAATCCCCGGGACGTTTATAGGCTGTTATTATATAATTAAGTTATGGACGCCCAATTCTGCTATTTAAATAGCTTGTCGTTGCGAAGGTATTCCAAATACGATTCCATTGCAATACTATCAAAAATAGTTTTTCTACTAAATTCGGCAGGCGGCAGAATAATTGAAAAAATTGGTATCACCAGAAATGGCGTTAGCCGAAATGTATATTAAAAACCGTAAAAAAAATATTTCGCAAATATTCGCTTATAAATATTAATAAAGATAGTGGCGAGCCACGGAAACGCCATTGGAATTGACGGAATACCGAAATTAGGCAAACCTACAATTGAAACGAAAGTGTCTGGCGATTTTGACGAAATACTAAATAGCAGAAGTGACTTAGCCCCTGGTAGCTTAGTGCTTAACGCAATCGGGTTCCAGACTCGAATGTTCGAATCACTTAGGCAGTTTTCTGAACTAATTGTGCGTGTTTACAATTACCACGTGCTGAATGCTGACGGTGATGGAAAAACATCGTAATGAAACCTGCACGTCGAGATAACCGATGTGTCAAACCTGCCGAGCCGTCTTGGACAAGCGTGGCCGACGTACTGTACGTTTTCGCCTTTTAATTTTTAATTTTATTGCAGAGTTCAGCAGACAGGCAGATGGCCCACTTGATGGAAAGTGGTTAGCATCGCCTATGGACATTTGCAACACCCAAGGTGCTACAAATGCGCTGTTGCTCTCTTAAGGGAGACTGGAATCTGGTCACTACAATATACAATACAATTCAAGGTTGTTATGGCGACATACTTTAGATCAGGGGTGGTCGCCATTCAGTCGGGCAAATGCCCTACCACCCGGTTTTTACCCTTGGCTTTCATGATTCTGAAATAATAGAGAAAAACGCTTGGACGGGCCATAGAGCTGGCAACTGTCAGAGGCGATAGATAGTATTCCATTATCATTAATACTTATAATGGAAAAACATTTTCTCTTCTAGGTTTTTGTAATAATATCTGAATCGTATTTTATAGTGAAACCTCAGTGTAACGAACTTGAATATAACAATTTTCTCGATTTAATAAATTCTTAGAAATCCCCTAGAAGTGGCCATAAGAGTTAGTTCAAATATACCTTTATATTACGAATACACTTTTATAAATACCTCTTTATAACGAATTTTCAATTATTGCATAACATAAATAGAAAGTAAAATTAGCCTCTGAATAAACGATTTTTGTCAACCTACAACATTTTCATAAAGTATTCTACCAATCCATTTAACATGAATACATGTCTTTCAAACATATTTGTTTATAGATAATCTAGGAATTTAAATATACATAATAAATTAATGTTTAGTGTTATATGGTAAACAATTTTTAAAGTGCATTTTTTACTATTTGTTTTGCTTTTTATTTACCTTGCTAAAACGAATTTTAGAACAAATTCATTAACCTCTATATAAGTATAACTCCTTGTAACAAATATCTTGTTATATCGAATATTTTCTAATCTTCAGATTTTTTATATCAAGGCTACACTGTATTTAATAAAAAGCCCTCACATGAGAATCTTATTCGTACACGGCTGCTTGTTAATTAGTTTCTTTTTTAATTAAAGTAAAGTAAATAGTTTTCTTGTTAAATAAAAAAAGTTGCAGCCAAAAAATACTTAACAGTCTTACTTCACGATTTATGACTAAACCTAATGCATTACTTAAATCTAGAATTTGATTATACAGCGACTCATTACATAAAATATTGCCGCTAATAAGCGTGCTCGGAGGCCGTGTCGCGTAGCTTAGGTCACGAGCGTCCAGGCATGGAAGAATAGTAGGGATGACAATCTGAAAAGGTCTAAAAGCTTGTGTGACTATATAGTGCCTATTACTTTCTGATATGTTTACTTTTTTACCGCCTTCAAAAATTTGCAAAATATAGTAATTGTTAAGTATTAATTTGCACTGACTGCAATGTATTGTAAAAAATAATTTTTGCTTTTTTATTATTTTGCTTCATCATACCCACCGCAAAGGAGTGGAACTCATTGCCGGCGTCTGTCTTTCCCGATACTCTCAACCTGGCTATCTGAAGAATAAGTACCTTCTAGGTAAGCGTGGTCCATACTAGACCACATCTTCGCTCCACATAGGGCGAGATCGTAGTCAAATGCGAACCTACATATATTACAATAAAAAAAAACTTTTGAAGTCGGTTTTGTTTTTTGGTAATTTATTTTTTTGGAATATAACATATATGTTTTTAGATCTAATCTGTCGGAGACTGATTACAAGCCTTAGCGAATGGTAGAATCTAGACCTGGTAGAGTCAGGCTGAAATCATTTTGTGATTAAGTACAGCTCTTAGGGTCGACTCGATCGGTTTGATATTACGCTCTCACAGAATTTCTGCGTGAAGCCTTAAGTTAATCGTGTTTCGTACGTTGAGTGAGAGTTCCAAAGCCCATTCCATCACTAGTTCCTCATTCCTCCTTATCCCATCTTATTATAGGTCAACTGCCTGTTTCGCAATAAAAAAAGAGAATGGTTCTCGTACGACGACCGAGTAACGCTCCTACGGACAGAATCAATGCTATCAAAAAAGAAGTGCCCCTGTAAACATGTGGCATTATAATAAAAAGAATGGTTCTTGTACGAAGACTGAGTACGCTCTTATGGACAGAATCAATGCTATCAAAACAGAAGTGCCCCTGTGGACATGTGGCATTATAATAAAAAGAATGGTTCTTGTACGAAGACCGAGTAACGCTCTTACGGACAGAATCAATGCTATCAAAAAAGAAGTGCCCCTGTGGACATGTGACATTATAATAAAAAGAATGGTTCTTGTACGAAGACCGAGTACGCTCTTACGGACAGAATCAATGCTATCAGAAACAGAAGTGCCCCTGTGGACGTGTGGCATTATAATAAAAAGAATGGTTCTTGTACGAAGACCGAGTAACGCTCTTATGGACAGAATCAATGCTATCAAAAAAGAAGTGCCCCTGTGGACATGTGGCATTATAATAAAAAGAATGGTTCTTGTACGAAGACCGAGTACGCTCTTACGGACAGAATCAATGCTATCAGAAACAGAAGTGCCCCTGTGAACGTGTGGCATTATAATAAAAAGAATGGTTCTTGTACGAAGACCGAGTAACGCTCTTATGGACAGAATCAATGCTATCAAAAAAGAAATGCCCCTGTGGACATGTGGCATTATAATAAAAAGAATGGTTCTTGTACGAAGAGCGAGTCACGCTCTTACGGGCAGAATCGACACAATGACAAAGGAACTGCCCCTGTTGAGAAGTGATATTGCAGTGACCTGATGCAATAAAAAAAAATGAGTAGACAAAGGAGATGGATCCTTATTTGTTACGATCTGGGCACGTACCTTTCACTTCATCTACTTGCAATATTTATAATATGCACTTTTTTGAAGAGCTATTGACATGAGTTTGATTCAAGATGTCTGTAGTACGTCTGCAAGTAAGTCACGCTCTATCTCATCAATTTGTCGCATCGATTCTATTTTAATTACGTATTGTTAGAATTATGTAACTTACTAGTCTATTTTCATCAATCATCATGATTAAATCCAGAATATTGGGCAATACTTAAACTTGTATAAAAAAGCCGTCCATTGCGTAGCTGTTCTTATGTGGGAGCGGCCATAAGGTTTGACGCGGACACTGACCTACCATGAAGAAAAAATATTAGTGTGTTATTACAAACTAACATCACACTAGATATATATAGATATGTCCATAACCGTGACAGGGAATGAACGTGTTTAATGTTTCGTTAATTCGTTTCATAAAATATGAGCGCTTTTGAAATAAAAAGTATAATTAAAAATATAAAAATAATATTTTGTGGTTCTCTATTTAACTGTTTATTTAAATCAGTGGTTCTTAAACTTTTAACGATGAGGGAATATTTGACTAAAATGTTGAATTGTTATTGATTTTCTTTATTTGCTCTGTCACAAAAAAGTATTGGCTTTCTCTGTCCCTTAAAAAAACAAGGGAATATGTAGCTATTATCATGGAAAAAGAAACAGTATTCTTCTTCCATGCTATTACCGTTCAATTTAAGAAATATACTTACTATGTAGTGTGTATTCGTGTACCTATGTATGTTGAGTGTGTGTATGGGTATGTAAATAGATTTTACTATTATATAAATGTTATAATATTGGTAATTTAATATGTGAATACTAGTTCCCAAACTAGGAGAATAGTATAAAGTTGTTTTAGAAATAAAATACGTTCTTAATATATGACAACTAAGCAACCAATTTCTTGAAGTGAAAAATTCTTTAGGCACGCTGGACACTATTGATATAGAGAAAAAGCTTATAAAACCTAACTAGCATGATTATCACGCTAAGATACAAAGTTTTATACTAATGGATTGCAAACTTTATGAACTAAAATCCCGCGGGAAGTTTTCTGGGAGCGGTTTAAAGTTGTTAGGGGATATAAAAATTAGCTTACTCCGACACAATGTGAACTAAAACTATTTAGCTGATTCCAATACGATTTCACTAGGACGATAGCTTAAATTCTTTTTCAAATGCTTCAGTACTTTTTATTTTGGGAATCACGCGAGAATTTTCCCGGGAGTGGTTTAAAGTGGTTAGGGTGCATAATATATTTGGCTGAATCCGGTACGATTTTATTAGAAAGATACCTTAAGTTCTTTTTAAAATGTTGCTGTCCTTTTTTATCGGGAACCCCGGAATTTTTCTGAGAATCAATCACACGACTAAAATAGCATGAAAATTGGACTAGTAACTTTTAATAGAAAGAAAGAAAGAAAAAATTGTTTTATTTGGGACAAATAAACACTTTGACAATATTGAAAAAAGTAAAATAATAGAAACAATATAAGTCCTAAATTGGACCCAGACTCAGCGCAATCCTAGCCTCTAAGACCAGTGCTGTTCTTCCATCTGGGACCAGCAGTAGGTGTCACGGTTGACAATACAATACAAATAATATAAAATCGAATATATTACGAATTAGCTTGGAACTACATAACAATTTGCGTATGTGACTAATCCGTCACTTTCTCTTGGGATTTCTTAACTTCGAAACCACCTGATTTTAAGACTTCTCGATGTAACAATCTGTAAATTTATTGAAGTAATAACTTCTACCTACGATTAACAGTTTTTGAAGTGAAACTTCTATATAGATGGGGTCTTAGGATTTTTTTGTCACGAAAAAGCGTTACGGTCGCATGGAGGAGCGGCATAAATTTAGACTAGACGTGGTGAAAGGTGGCATAATGTTAGAGTAGACTATCGATGTTTTTATTGGTTCCGGATCGAATTCAGTTTTTTTGTTTGATAAAATAATATATGTTTAAATAAAAAATGCATAAATTAAAATGTACCTAACTAAATCAAATCATAATTTGCAGTAAACCTGCGAAAAAGCTTAATTTTAACTTGAAGTTTTACGGGCAGGTTTTCAAATTGGACAAGTACATTAACAATCTGTTAGTAAAACTTTAAGTTAAAACTTTGTTGCGATTCGTTTTTCCACTTGTCCGTTGAAGTTTCACTTCTACTATGTGTCCCAGCACACATTTCGATTTTTTAATTTTCATGAACTACGGACCCCCGGACCATAGGTTAAGAACCACTGACTTTAAATATTATTATACTAAGTAGTCCACGGCTTCGACTGCAAATTTAAAATTATTATTGTAATGTTTTTTACAGAACGGTTTTTAGTTTTTTTTAATAATTTTAATTAGTATACTCAGTCGTCAATCGTGTCTCGAGATAATGTTCTGTATAAAACATCGATTTAAATGCACAATGTGTGCCTCCAGTGTGATCTTGAAATTTTTGAAATTTATATCTACAAAATATGGTAAATTGTAACAGTATTTTTTTGGTTCCGTAGCCATTTTCTAAAGAAAGGTACTCTTATATAAATCTCTTCTCTTTGTATGTATGTATATCATAGTCGTTTTGTCAAAAGGGGTCTATAAGTATTGAATTTTGTAGTAAATTGTATGCCTTTAGTGCAATCCTGAAGAAAATAAAAATTAGGATTGGTCGTTATTAGGGTTGCCCGATGTGTTCGAAAAAAAACTGCACATGTTATATTTTTTTTATTAACAACTAAATTTACTGAAAACTGTCGGTTTTATTCATAGAGAGTCAGAGTAAGTTTGAACGCTTCTTTGAGAACCGTAGAGAAGCGTTCAAAATTACTCTAATTCTCTATAAATCCTTTTTAGTTTTGCATTGCTATTTGCATCGAATCCTTAATTAAGAACCAACCTACTTTTTCATATATGTAGGACTCGATGCCACTGCTTTAGAATAAAGTTTAATTGCCTGAGATGGCATCTTTGAATTCAGTGCAACTAGCAGTGCACTAGGCTGGGCTAGTCTAGGCTCAGTAATCTAGTTATAGTCTTGAGGGACTACGGGCAGAATACAATACAAATAAGTTAAGTTTTCTTGCATTGTATACGATTATGTGTAATTTTATAATTGTTTCCGCTAGCAGTTATATTAAAGAAAACATACAATTCACTTTTTACAATATTTACGATGAGCCAAGGGAAGTTAGCCAAATATTAAACGGATTTGCTTCAAAACCGAACATCTGACAACTCTAGTTGCTAACTACTGGGCCGATTTTGATGCGGGTTTCACTGAGCGACAGCAAATTCTTAGACTTAAAATCTGCGCTACGTTTTATCCCGGGAATACCGTGGGAATGATTTGAAATGGCCAGATTGAAAAAAAAACCAATTCCAATGCGATTTTTTTTATTGATCGGTAGTAAATTTTAATAAATAAAATATGTGATATTTTTTATACCGGGAATCCAGCGGAAATTTTCCCGGGAGCGCTTTGAAGTTGAACTGCATAAAAATTAGCTTACTCTGACACAGTTTGCACTACAACGATAGCTTACATGATTTTTTTAAATGATGCGATACTTTGGGTCCCGGGAACCCCGCGCGAATTTCACGTCAAGCGTGCTAGTAAATAAATAAGATATGATGATCATCTTAATTGTTAGTTGTTTCGTCGTTCTAGTACATCATTATATAGCGTCATATTGACTACATCTTTCTGACTAATTTCTTTGTGTCTGTAAAAAATAAAATAATAAATAATATCAGCCTATAAATGTCCCACAGCAGTGCAGCACAGGGGCAGCGGACAGTATACCCGCCTCGCTTGTCCAAGGCGGCTTGGCAGGTTTGACACTTCGGTCATCTCGATGTGCAGGTTGCATCACGATCTTTTCCTTCACCCTTGTTAGCGCGTGGTAATTGTAACAATATGCACATTAGGTCAGAAAACTGACTAAGTGGTGCATGCGTTCCGGCTAGGATCGTACCCGAGCCCTTTGTGTTTAGGACGCGTGCGCTAGGACATTCCTCTACCACAACTTACTGTGCCTGTCAAAAATAACTGCTTTACAAGACGGAGAGATAAATGGATATAATGACATCATAAGGGTTCTATTTCTACCAAAATGGCTACGGAATCTTAAAAGTAGCTGTTAAATATTAATGATTTATTTAAAGAAATTCAATTTTATAATTTAGCAATATGTATTACCGAGTGAAGTAGTTAACAAAATAATTTTAAAATTAATAACAGTTGTTCTTAGGCCATAAAATGGCCTAAGCAGTTATTTCAATACTATTTTTTTTGTTTAGATTTTAAATTATAAGGTTGTTCGGAAAGTAATTTCGTTTTTTCCCGACAGAGGATTTAATTGTATTTTTTTGCACCCAACTTCACATTTAAGTCGTATAATTTTTATATGCTTTGAGAGCTCATATTGCAAGGCTCGTGTGTGAAAAATTCCAATTAATTCTACGTAATAGTATTTGGTTGGTACCCTTTTAAATATGGAGAGCGATAAGCAGCATTTTCGACATATCTTACTATTTTACTACAGAAAGGGTAAAAATGCTGTTCAAGCCAGAAAGAAATTGACCGATGTGTATGGAGAAGGTGCGTTGACAGTACGCCAGTGCCAGAACTGGTTCGCTAAATTTCGATCCGGCAATTTTGATGTTGAAGATGCACCACGTTCGGGGAGGCCGGTTGAAGCTGATAAAGACGCGATAAAGGCATTAGTTGATGCGAACCGGCGAATAACAACACGTGAGATCGGATTGAGGTTAAATTTATCAAATTCAACAGTTTATGACCACTTGAAAGGCCTGGGATTATCTTCGAAACTGGATGTATGGGTTCCCCATGTTCTCACAGAGAAAAATCTGTGTCGTCGCATTGACGTCTGCGATTCGCTTCTCAAACGTCACGAAAATGATCCGTTTTCGAAGCGCATCATCACTGGGGACGAAAGATGGGTTGTACACAACAACGTCAAGCGCAAGAGGTCATGGAGCAAAAAAGATGAACCGGCTCAAACCATTTCCAAAGCCGATATCCACCAAAAAAGGTGATGGTGTCTGTTTGGTGGGATTTTAAAGGAATCGTTTTTTTTTTTGAGCTTTTACCGGATAATACAATGATTAATTCGGAAGTCTACTGTCATCAGCTGGACAAACTGAATGATGCACTTCAACAGAAAAGGTCAGAACTAATCAACAGGAAAGGTGTAGTGTTTCACCAAGACAACGCGAGACCTCATATAAGTTTGGTCACTCGCCAAAAGCTTTTACAGCTTGAATGGGATACAATGCCACACCCGCCATATTCTCCAGACCTGGCACCATCGGATTATTATTTGTTCCGGTCACTCCAACATTTTTTAAACGGTAAAACCTTCACCTCCAATGAGGAGGTCAAAAAACCACCTCGATCAGTTTTTTGCCAGCAAAGACCAAAAAATTTATGAGCGTGGAATTATGCTACTACCAGAAAGATGGCAAAATGTGTTGGACCAGAACGGCCAATATATAATTTAATAAAGTATTTGTCTATTATACGAAAACTGTCTTTCATTTCCACAAAAAAACTAAATTACTTTCCGAACAACCCAATAATAATATTTATTTAATTTGTTTGGGAAACATACAATAATTAATATTCCTAAAAAAAAACACAAAATTATTACATATATCAATCAAGTTTCCACTAAAAAATAATTTATATAATAAAAATAAATATTGGCTCAGATAATTAATTACTTTTCTTAACTACAATAATATAGTTAACATAGTCCTATCAGTACTGATATTTGGCCTCCCATTTATAGAGGAAAAACTGTACCTATATTCGACACGCTTGTCCAAGACAGTTTGATTAGTTTCACACATCGGTTATCACGTTATGCAGATTTCAAAATGCAGCACTATTATGTATTTTGAATAAAACGCGGCTGCCTGGCCCACTGAGTAACCGTGAATTTATAAATAAATAGGAAATTATATCAAATAATCTAATCTCAAATATACGGTTTGAGAAACGCCGGATGCACAAGAATGAATAACTTCTATAAGCAACAGGCATCTTTTCAATATGGGTGCCACTGACAGCCCTGTCCAGAGCTTTCCTGGGTGCAGAAGAAACAACCGTTCATGTCTTGCATGAATGCGGAGAGGTGGCCCAATACGCGAGTATCTGGTAGCCTTCGAGAAATCTTCGGCAACGTTAAGAAGCTGGTGGACTTCCTGAAGGAGCTGGGCTGGAGTAACCCCTAATCCACCCTCGTACGCAAAATAGGTGCTACGTCGGTTAGTTGCGGATACCGCCCGCTTGCAGAGGAAGAAGAAATTCTATACGCACTACTAAATGCCATTATCTCAAGACAATTTTACTTTGATCTTCTACAGGAATCTGGTGCAATCCGAAAGACCAAGAAGTGGTTTAATTATCTAATAGGACGTGTGCAGTATTGTAGCTAACATTATAAGCAACTACAGCAAAAAGTGAATTTTATGTCACTAAAAAATTACATTGTGGGACAATATTTTTAAACAATATTTTACAGGTCTGCGAGAGCATCATAGGCGATCACCTTAATTGAGTTGCCTGGTTAAGCATCCTGAATATCTAAGGGAAGTAGGCAATTCAAATTATGTCGCCCCTACCGACGTCTACAATTTGATAAATTACTTCTCAAGTTCTTTTAGTCTCCTTGGACACCGGATTGCTTGAAAGAGATCGCTATGAGCGATAAGTCGTCCATTGTTCTAATGAAAATGTATTCATATGAAATTATCTATTTTTAAGTTATGGTGAACATTGAAGAGCTTTCATTCATCCATTCACAATAATATTAAATACAACTTATTTGGATAATAAATTTGTAACTTTATAATATAATTTGCGCAATGACAACATAGGTATTTTCCGTAATTATTATGATATCGTTCCGAGTATACAAATTGTAGGAAAAATGATCTAAGTGGTTGAACAAGTACTTACATGTTGAATTGTTTGTGTGGACTTAATAATAGTTAGCTATATAGATATGAATAATTTATGTAATACATTAAAAAATTGGGGCCAGATTTGCCGCTCCTAAAACTTGCCGCATCCTAACCGACTTGCTGGTGAATCCACTACTGTTCTGCCTAGAGTTCGCAAAGACAAAAAAATAAAAGTAGGACAGAGAAAAGTGCATGCCTTGTTACCAGCGTTGTGATCATAATATATTTTTTTAAATTATTAGCCATAAATATTCTAGTATTTGTGTTATTTATTGGTATAGACGTAATAAATACATTATTTCTTCATTTCTCTTAATCAATCATTTTCAATTTAATCTCAATAATTTTCACTCGACAAAAAACAAAGTTTAACATAGAAAACATCAATTATATTCAAAATACCAGTTTACAAGAAAATCGGTTCAACCTAAAGAGACTTCAAAAATCAGTCTAAGACCTTAATGTACTTCAAGTTACTAATCAAAAAAACTGTCATAAATACCTGCCATAGTATTCTTTTGCAGTCGTTTATTAATCCAGTCCCTAGCTGGTATAATATCATTAGGTTCACGGTCCATCACTGCTGTCGTAGACAGAACGGTTACAGACACTTTATTCAAATTAAAAACCGTAATACAGCCGCTAATTACCATCAGTGACGTCACTAAGTCCCTTACGACACAAACACAAAACAAAACACTGCTTCACTTGAACACAGAGCATACACTACACCTGTAATATTTTATTTTTGTGCATACAATAAAATTCATACACGTAAACAGATTAAAAAGCGTACATACATTTAACCAATAAACTTAACAAGTTAACGTCAAAAATATAAGAATAGACACGAGCGGTTCTATTAAAAAAATGAATTGGAATCTTAATTAGTTTGCTGTCGTACCTGTCTGACGCATCAACCGCTCTTTTAAAATTAAATAATTTATCTTTAACGTATATGTATAAAATTGCAGAACCGGGTTGAAGGTCGCGGTTAAAATTTTAAAATTCTGGAATATTAATATTTTAAAATTGTATCTCAGGGCTAGTATTGCCGGGACAAATTTGGTTTGAATTGGGGCAGAAGATAAAACGGATTGGGATTTACAGTTGTAGATCGGGACAAACGAAACAGCGAGATTTTTAAAAGTAAAATTTAATTATTTAAATTTATAATAATCTAATGTTAATACTCTTTGATAAATTTATTGATTTCGGGACGTGTTCCCAGACCCCTGAAAATCGGAACGTCTAACGCAAATCGGGGCCAAATTGTTATATGAATGAAATTTTAATTAAGAAATTTTCGAAAGTCATAAACTTAAATAAAAAATATTTTCTAACCAAATCACTGATGATATGCACTGCTCTAAAGAGGGGAAGTAAAATTATTTAAAATGTGACAATAAATTAGTTTCTTATACAAAAATAATAATAAAAATAATAATTATTCCACATGGCAGTAAACTCATAAATGCTGAAAGTGATAAATTAACGAAATACGTAGACCTCGCGGACGAGATTACTGACATGTGACATATGGAGTCAACGATCATCGTACCGATAGTGGTGTCCGATAACGGTTTAGTAGCGAAGAGCCTCGACCGACACCTAGAGAGGCTTTCGCTCGGTAAATGGGTGAAGGGCCAGATACAGAAGGGGCTTCTCCTGAGCACGGCACGCATGGTGAGGAAGTTCCTGTCTCTGGAGCCTTAACCACCGGTAGTTTGGACCCTAGGCCCCGCTGCCGACGGACGTCATCTTTTTTTTTATATGTGTTTGTGTTTTATATATATATGAATTAAAAAAACATAAAAAAGGACTACTAAATATACAAGTGAAAAAATAATAAATAAGATACAAAAGGCGGGAAAATACCCGCGGGATTCCCGGGATAAATATATCACACATTTTATTGCATAAAATTGGCATTTGAATTTTTTTTTTAATCTGGCCATTTTAAATAATTCCCAGAAAAATTGCCGCGGGATTAAGGCTAGGGCTTTTTTAGGGCTTAGGGCTATCCCTAAGATCAAAAAATAGATAGAGAATACTATTATTACGCATAAAAGTACAAAATAAAAAATTGAGATTGTAGAATGTAAAAGTTGAAAAGAAGATTTACTGTATATGCTACTACACAATTGGATATTACTCTTTATTATTATTGTTATATAGTATAAAACAAGACTCTGTCCAGAAAGCGACTCCTTTCTGGATCTATCTCTGTATACATCTATCCTGTTCATTAGAAGTTAGATAAGTATTCCTAAAAGGTTAGGTTTACTTATATCAAGATCTAATTAAATTTTACGTAAATTACGAAGAGCTAGCTCCTAGGGTTTGACCTGCGGCGTAGGCGCAGGGAATACTCTAGTATTGTATAAAGACTAAACATTAGGGGTGGCTCTTATATGATATACTATAGCTAAAGGATGAAAATGTTAATTCGTATTTTAATATTATAATGATTACGTTCTGAAATGTATCCTTTATCCCTTTCAATCGATAATTATGTAATTGATACATATACTAGCTGATGTGATAAAACATTGAGCTATGAAAAAAACTAAGATCAAAATACAAAGCAAAATTAATTTAACATTTTCTACAACATCTTGAAGCCAGTGCATTTTGCATTTTTGTTGTTGTCTTTTATGTTATTTTGGCACCTTCTTCAAGATGTTGTAGAAAATATTTATTTTTTGCCTTTTAGTTTGAAGTCGGTTTTCTAAAAAAAAACAACTTTTTAGTTGCTTGAATAGCTTTAGAAATAATATTTTAAGCGCCTGTAGTAATTGTACTACTGGTACGCGTATACAAGTTTACCTTTCGAAAAAGTAGGTGTTTGGCGCTTTTCAATAAGGGTTGATCTCGATTTCCATGGGCTCCACTCATCAGATCCTAACTTGGTGGCTATGGGACTACCTCAGGTGTATATTACTTCGAATAAAGGAAATGAATTTGAAAATCGGTTCACAATTGACGGAAAAACCACGTAACAAATATACAAAAACAACCCAGTCAAATTGAGAACCTCCTCTTTTTGAAAGTCGGTTAAAAAACGTCCTGTTGTGACCTACTGTTTCTTTACATCTTCTATACCAAGGCCTTGGGTGACTTAATAATCAATTGCTTGTTTAACAATTACGCACTTTACATACTTCATGACGTTAGTTTAGCAATGGATAACGTTTTTATTACGTCTAAACCTTTTTTGCTCCGAATTCACTTGAATAATTATCACAAAAAAAATTCGCACGCGCCACACGTTTTAACATGTAATTATTGCGCATTAAGTGACGTAATTTGTGTTATATGGCTTTATTTGACATAAATCTAACAAGGTTCAAAAATTTGACAAAAAGTCTGATGTATTTGTAAGTACTATAAATAAAATTAATAACTGTGAAACATTATTATTAATATAAAAATCCTTTAAAAAAAGGTTAGAAATAGTACATAGGTCTAATAGTCTCTTTATTTATTGAAAAAAAAAACCAACAGCGCATATCAATAATACAAATAATATTTTTTTAAATTTATAATGTAGGGCGAATAACAGTTTTATCCGTGCAGGAACGGAGAAAGAATACAATTTCCTGTGGCCTGGCGGCCTGTCGTAAGAGGCGACTAAAGAACCCAGAGCCAGGTGGTAGGGCATTTGCCCGACTGGATGGCTACCACCCCTGGTCAAGAGTATGCCGCCATAACAACCTTGTGTTGTGTTCCGGCATTAGTGACCAGGTTCCAGTCTCCTTTAAGAGAGCAGCAGCGCATTTGTAGCACCTTTGGTGTTGGAAATGTCCATAGGCGATGGTAACCGCTTTCCATCAAGTGGGCCGTCTGCCTGTCTGCTGAACTCCTGCAATAAAAAAAAACAGGTTTTTCTGAATTTAATTGTGAGCAAACGAGCGAACTAAAGTTAAAAAATGCAATAGATATAATTTGTATATAGTATAGTGGTCGAAGTCGCTGCCGGTTGGGAATGTGCCCAAAACGCTAGCTGTACAGCATCTCCCAAGCGTGATGACAGGACTCAGTAAATCCAATAGGCGTCGGGACCCGATGGAGGCTCATCGTCATTCGTCGCAAGGGCCACGGGAACCAGCGTTAGCTTACGCCGCAGCCCTCCTTAAGTGAAGTTCCCACCAAATTTATTGTTTTTACGACGGCCCCCCTGGTCTAGGGATAACTTAAGACAACTTTCGATGTTTTTGGGATTGATTAGTTCACTTTCCGAGACCCTTTGTACCAGAATACGTGATACTTTACACGTTTCTGTGGATCATAAAAGTCGCGTACTTCGTTATACATAGGTATATACACAAACACCTAATTATATTTAACTTTTGAATTATTTACATAAGTTGACGCCAGTCCTATCGGAAGCAAACATTGTTATTTTTGTTGTTCATATCGCAAACTAGGGATGTGTAAATAAATTTAAAAAAATAGGTTAAATCATGGAGGAACAATACCAGAAATAACGGTCTTGATACTTTAATGTGTTACCTAGTTCAGGTGTTAAAGCCCTCCCATATTAATTTAAGTGTAAAAGCTAATGTTTTTTTTAAATCGCTACCCCATACGAATAACGCGATTGTATGTTGTTAAATAGCTCGCAAAATTGCAAGTTAAAGTGGTAGTGGGCCGGTCACGTCTGTGGCAGGACCGACGGCCGATGAAGCAAACGAGTCCTAGAGTGGAGACCACGTCTCGGCAAACGTAGCGTAGGACGACCTGCGCAAGGTCGCCGCAGGGGCTGGATGAGGAAGACAGGAGACCGGGATATGTGGCGCGTACTTGGCGAGGCCTACGTCCAGAAGTGGGCTGAGACTGGCTGAACAAGAAGAAGTGTTGTTACGTCAAAAATATTTTTTTTGCATTTCTATGTTTAAGATGATCCAATACACCTAACAAAAATATTCTTTAGGTATTTTACTTAGGAGACTCACAGCTGTAGTTTTAAAAACTGAGGTATGAAAAGTAAAGATGAGCTATTGATAAGTTTTCGCCTTGAACCAACTTGCGGAGCGCTTGAGATTGTCAGACATAATCCATTTCTCGTCGCAAGTAACAATGTGGTTCAAAATTTCTTCGTTTGTGTGCCTGTTAAATAGTGCAAGGCACGTCACGATGCGTGCTTTGCGCTGGCGATCGTTGAGTTCGTGGGGCATCCATTTGTCAGGCTTACCTTGCCAATTTGACGTAAATGGACCAATATTACATTACACTAACGTCGAAAGCTGCTGCTAATTCAGCCGTTGATTGAGTATCATTAGCTTCCACAAAGGTCTTCTACTCGTCATTGACGATCAAAGTTTTCGGACGATCACGAGGATCATTTTCAAGTCGAAGTTTTCAGAACGGAAGCGGGCAAACCAATAACAAGTGATGCGTTCGTTTATAGTGTTTTCAGTTTGTAGTATTTTAAATCAGTCAGAAAGATGTAGTCTATATGATGCTAAACAACGCTGTAGTGGAACGGCGAAACCACTAACAATTAGGGAAGATCGTCGTACCTTTTTAGTTATTTACTAGGACATGCCCGCAACTGCGTCCACGCTTGACTTGGAATTCCCGCGGGATTCATTCATTCATCATCATTCATTTAAAAAATAAAACAATGTAAGCTATCGCTTTGGTAGGAAATGTGTCGGAATAATGCATTATTAAAATTATGCATCCGAACAATTTCAAACCGCTCCCGGGAAAATTCTCGCGGAATTCCCGGGTTAAAAAATCCCACACATTTTATTACATTAAATTTTCTATCGATCAGTAAAAAAATCACATTGGAATTCGATTTTTTCTGGCCATTTTAAATCATTTCCAAAAAAATCCCGCGGGATTACCAGGACAACAAGGAGCGCAGAGCTTAAGTAACCTACCTAACCTACCTAACGTAACCTTTAGCTGTCGATCAGCAAAAATCTCATCGAAATCGGCCCAGTAGTTTTTACGTGAATCCCGAACAAACAGACACAACGACATACAGACAAGAAATCTAAACAAAATTGTATCGTATATTCTCCATCGTTTATGCAGTCTATTCCAGTTGTTTTTTTTAAATAGTTTTATTGTACAGACACGACATGTTTTATAATATTATAGATAGATAAATAGATTACTCGAATTTATGCGATATGCGATGAAACATACCGCTAATCGATAAACAAGTGACTTACTCGTATTAAAAAAAAAAGAATTCCATGCTTTTGAAATTAGAATTCTTAGTCAAACATAAATTATTTTGATTTGAAATAGCCAGTAGTAGTACTGTAGAACGGCAATTTCATAGATTATGTAAAGAATTTTAGATTAACAATATTGTTTATTTTATGTATGTATATATTATTATTTTCAAATTAAAAACAGGTGCAGAAAATTAATTTACATACATATATTAAAATACAATAAAAGAAAACTTACCTTATTTGTATTGTACCCATAGTCCATTGTACCCATATAAATATAACCGAATTTGGTGCCCCTATCAAAGAAACATAAATAAAAGGGCCTGAGAAATATAACTACGATACAGGAATATTATACTTTGTATGAGAATATTAAAAATATATCCAAAGTTCTCTTTGTTTTCAAAAGAACTATCCTATCTAATCGCGTTGGTGTTTGTATAAGCTCTTTAAATATATAAAAGCTATACATATACGATATTCACACAGAAAGAACTTTAATTATTCATTTCTCTTCTGTTTCTGTTCATTTACCTTACTATCTGTTAAAATTTGAAATAGGCTCCATACAAGTGATGTCTTTCTACCGATGCCAATCAATATGAATGAATAGTAAGATAGATACATATACGAATCGGCTATTAAAATGTAAAAGCATGATTTTTGAAAAATGTTCTCGATAGTATTTTGTTTTTTTTTAATCTTTTATGATTTTATTATTTATGATTTTGACAACAATTTTTATATGAGATAGAATTATTTTATGTTTTTAATTATCAAATCAGTTTTTAAAAGAGTTTCTAAGGGTGTAAAGGTCTATGTACAACAGCCTAATTTTGCTAAAAAGAGAATTGTTTGATTAGCTTTTTAGATTTTTTAGCTTTTTGACGTTCTATATTGAAAACATTTTTTAAGGCCCAGTAATGGAAAATCATAATGTTTCTTTTCAATTAAAAAATGTGAAGATCAAAATATACTTAGTGCAAATTAAAAAATGTACTGTAATTAAGCCCGTCACAGACGTAGCTATAATATATATTAATATATATTTTGCCCTCACTCGGTCTGCGGTATCAATATGCGAAAATATAGTGAGATATTAATGTCGACATATTTTTGTGATGTCATAGAAATATATATTATAGCTGCGTGTGCGCACACTCGAAAATTTATATGGAAAATATGTCGTAATATGCCTTGCTGTGATTCATATTAATATATATTATAGCTACGTCTGTGACAGGCTTTACTGTATTTATATGTGTCATATTATATTTTTAAAATTAATAAAATGTATGTCCTGGAAGAGAACAGGCCATAAAAATTACCTGTACTTTTAGAGGGCTTGCGTGGAGCTATGGGAAGGCCAACACGTAGAGGCCCCTTGACATATTTAATCTAAATGTGGCGTGATACTGGCCGGCGATTGTCAATGTCTACATCATTAAAAAATTAATCTAAGCACCAGTCCCGGCTAGTTTTGGAAATGAGAACAAAAGATACCGGGCTATTAGGGTGAACTGCTAGTGGTACTAGGGGTCAGGGAATATGGGGACTATGGCATCTGCCCGTTGCAATGTTCGGGGAACATGGGCAAAATGGGCAGACAGTGACTCGCCACTCCCTGCATGAGCCCCTAAAATGCCGTACAAGATTAGCGAGGGGCTTGCCCCATCTTGATGGGTGTGAGTAGCCTTCGCTACTCTGTACTGGGCTGTAACTTCGGAAGTAGGTTTACCAAAGCTACTTTTGACGTTAGGCTATTTATCACTTCCACCCCTGGAGCTTGAGTCTAAACTCGAGCGATCTCCACTCCGTGCCGACTGGGTGGCCTCCTGGACTCGGGTACGAGGTGTCGGGTATAAAAAGTATTTATTATTAATGTTAACCAGTAAATATTTACAACCTAATTTAGTCGTCTCGACAGTTATGTAATTATAAACATCGAATCTAATGCATCGTGTGGATGTATTTACATTATTTTCTAATTAATTAAGTTTTGTATAATTTTAAAACGAATATACCTATTTGACTATGTTGTTATGTATTTCACTGTCTATCTGACAGTTTGTCTCGATTAGATTATTTTTTTTATTTTAAAGGATACGACTACGTATTCATACATTTTTGGACCGCGATTGTAAAATGATGAGAGTGATTTTAAGATTTCTTTTTACGCTGATATTTTTGTTATAATTGTTTATTAATTATTAATTGTTGGTTTAGTTATTTTCAATGAATAATTCGTGCTGTGTAAGCGTTTCCATGTTATCAATTTATTTCAATTCATTCGCATAAATCGATTACTATAGTCATTGGTAACTTAATTTGTTTGTGACCTTATTTTTAAGATTTCTCGATTTTTCCATTATGTAATAAAAAATACTAGTGATCGTTTAGTGTTCGAAATTCGATCATAATTAATTTAAATTATAAGTTTGAATATTATTAAGGCTCTGTTGTTGTTGACTATACTTCTACAATCACAGATTTCGCCAAGGCTACGCTGTTACAATAAACATAATAGTATATATGAGTGTGTGTGTCAAATACATGGTAGTGTGTTTACACACACTACCCCGCAAGGGAACTGGCGTGATGTTATGTATGTATGTATATGCCAAATACATGGTAGTGTGTGTAATGTTTTTTTTTTGATTAAAGGTATTTTTTTATGCATAATTAAAAAAAATATTAGCCTTCTGCACTCCTTCTCTATATAAACTATAAGTATGCGAAACATACTCCTCCGTCCGCGCAATTTTCGTAAAAAGGGGTACAAAGCTTTTGCTTCATTTTTGCTTCACGTATTAATATATAGATTACGCTTTTTCAAACCATATCTCAACTCATTACATTTCTATGGGTCAAAAATCCCCATCTCCTTTATGTGTATATTGATACATTGCAGGGTTCAGATGATATGAAAGTAACCGGCAGGTGTAGTAAGTGTTAAAAAAAAATCAGTGAGCCAAATGTATTTTGGCATTCGAAACTAGTCGGTGAACATGATTTTCCTTCTTCATTGTGGTTTTTTACTAATTAGAGCGCCGATGCTCGTATTTTCATAATAATGTAATGAATAATAATTAAAAACAAGGAAAATTTTTGCAGTATGTTATGCCAAAATAGGAATGTGAGAACGTAATTAACTCAAAATATGGAGTTAAATTAATAGTTAAATAATTATTAGGAATTACTAATGAAATGATTCGATTAATCTGTTTTAAATAAAAAAATGGCTCCCATGGCCATTAATATATTTTTAGAAAGAAAGAGTAACATTTTTAAATACTACCTTTAATATTAAACTACACCATAAAATAGACAAAAAGAATAATTACGGCCATTTTTTTTGTCATGAATTATGAAACGATTTTTTTATACGAAGATAAGTTTGTAAGATCATACCTCCTGCAGCCTTTACACATAAACGTTGCAGGTTTGCTATTATCATTAATACATTCTAATATCTGCTATAAGAAATGAGATTCATTACGAATATTCGTCGATCACTGTTAATTAGTGATCGATGCGAATATTACACGAAAAGCATGATATTTGTTTCTGTTAAGACTTATGTTTATCGCCAATTTTTCAAAAGATTATTATATAAATTTAGTGTGCTGTTTAATTTTTTTATTTATTAAAAAAAGCAATATTATATTATAGTATAGAATAATGATGTTCCAGAATGGCTCTTTAAGCACAAGGCCGCAGAATTAACTTTGATTAGATTTAGGTATTCAAAATATTCTCATCGTTGTTCTCGTTTCATGTTTCCATGCAATAAGAATTGTAGGAATGGTATTTGTACAGTAAAAAAGTAACTAAAGCACTACAATTTGCTTAGTGCGATTTTGCTTTCATCCATGCAGGAACGGAGAAAGAATACAATATCGTGCGGCCGGGCGACCTGTCGCAAGAGGCGACCAAACAGCCCACAGCCAGGTGGTAAGGCATTTGCCCGTCTAGATGGCTACCGTCCCTGGTCTAAAATATGTCGCCATAACAACCTTGAGTTGTGTTCCGGCATTAGTGACCAGGTTCCAATCTCCCTTAAGCTTTCTTAAGAAGCGCATTTGTAGCACTTTTGGTGTTGCAAATGTTCAAAGGCGTTGGTAGCCGCTTTTCATCAAGTGGACCGTCTGCCTGGCTGTTGAACTCCTGCACTGAAAGAGTCTTTTACTACTTGATAACGTTAAAGTTAACGCAATTTTGTATCAGAAAAATTTGTGCTATCTCGTGAGCGTGAAGAGAGACATAAATCATGCCATACAAAATTGCGTTAATTTGAACGTTAAAAAAATGCACTAAGTTGCAGGTCATTGTTTTCTTGAGGTTTACAGTTTACCTATTACTTATTAAAACATTTTTTAGACTAAATCAATTTCAAAAATTCTTTCACCATTAGAATGCTACATTATCCCAGATTAATATAGGCTATATTTATTACCAGAAAAAATAGGGATTCCTACTAAAACTTCAATAATGTAACGCAAGGTGTAAAACAAAATAGTGTTTGAGTGGGTCAGGGGATGGTTTAGATTCACAATTAGACCTGGTAAGTGGCGCTGGAATCTGGTTCTACTTTTTATTTTTTTTAAGACAGGACAACGTCTGCCGGAACCGCATGATGGTGAAAACGTTAATATAAATTTTGTATAATTGTATGATTAGGGTAAGATGGGGCCTGTCATGATGACATAATAATATATAATAATACAATACTAGTATACAAAATACATAGTGATACGTTTGTGTACATGCCGGCGACATTGTGCGTACGTGACTATGTATCATACTCTGATAAAAACTAACCAAATAATTAACAAACTAAAGTATAATATTCTATGTTTATTTAAACTGCTATTAATGTGGCGCCAGCTTTAATGTTTTGTCATTACAATTAATTTAATTTCGTTTAAAAGGACCGGTTTTTTAACGACACCGTCGTTGGCGGTCTATTTACAAATCGTTTTTTAAGTTTTTTTTGGTCGTCGATTGTAATTACAAAACTATTTGATAGTAACATGTATAGTGAAAAGATTTTTAGTTGACAAATTATGTATTAAACGATTTAAAGAAAGCTTTTAATTAGCGAGTTTGCAGACAAATGGATAAATTAGTCGCGACGTATTTCATTGTTCACTATTAATGATGCGGCTGTTAGACATAGTTACAAAATGACGTATAAAGTATACTATCTGCGTCCCGCGGTTTCACCCGCGTGGTGATGGAAAGTCGTTATATCTTGGACAATTCACACTAACACTAAATCTTTATAAATTATAGCCTATGTCTTATTCTGATATGTAAGCTATATTATTGTAAAGTTTCATCAAAATTCATTCAGTAGTTTTTGCGTGAAAGAATAACAAACATACATACATTCTTACAAACTTTCACGTTTATAATATTAGTAGGATTTGCAGCACGTGCCAGACTTACGTCATAGTGTAAAGGCTGTAATTCTTTCTGTGCATGAACATCACAATGGTAGCGTAAATCTGAATCTTTTTTCACGAAAAAGTACTAGTTCTCACATCACGTAATAAAATAATGACTTCAACAAACACTTAACTAAGTAAAAATGTATTGATGCATTTCTGGATGCTCTTAAACACTTCAAAGAAAAAGAAAAATAAGTCAAATGGTGTAAAATTCTATTACTTTCACACAGATAGTTACTCACTTGCCATGATTATGTAATTTATTTGGGAAACATACAATAATTATAATTCTCACAATATAAAACACATAACTTAATACACATATCAACTAAGTTTCCACTAAAAAAATAATTCTTGTTACGCATTTGGCTCATACAACTATAAGAAAATTATAATAAATTTGATGCAATATTGGAAAATTAGATATAAAATAAAAAAGGAATTAAATAATACAATACAATACAAAACAAAAACTACAATTTGTCTATTTATCTATATCATTCTTAAGTCATAATTATCATGTCATAAAAAAAATAATCGTGATAAATGTTAAAAATAAGTCATAATATTATATAATAAACAACAAAAGTGGATAAATGCATTAAAAACGTGTAAGTTTTTTTGTTTGTCTTTCATTTGAGTTTCAACAACGTTTAGAAATTACTAATAATGTTATTTGTAAAAATAGCTTAGTTTTATAATTTTGTTTCAGTAGTATAGACCAGTGGACGGCAAAGTGCGGCTCCAGAGCCGCATGTGGCTCTTCGGAGTGCGGCTCTGGCACAAATATCCACGGAAGGCGCAATAATGAATCTTATTGATGAGAACTTGGAATCATGACTAAAATTAAAAACAACAACATACAAACCTGACTTACTCAAACTTTCCAAAGAGTTGCAAGCACATTGCTCGCATTAATAAATATTTATTGAGTATGAAATTTAGTTTTATTTAGTGTAATAAAAGTTTACTAAACAAGCAAATCTGGCTCCCAAATTTTTTTTAATTGTTGTAATGTTCATATTTGGCTCTTTGCCTAATAAGTTTGCCGACCATTCGTATAGACTTTATTAAATATAAAATATTTACGTAATAACGTGTTCAGAAAATACTTTACAGTTATTTTTACAGTCATAAGCGGTAGAAATCTTCATTTAGACACCTCCAAGGGATACTACGTCAACTTAATTTTAGATATTTCTATTTTAAGGGAAAGAACCTCATTAATGTTACAGGAATCTATATATTAAAACATGAAGCAAAAACTTTGTACCTTTGTAAATGCTAATATTTAAAAAAAATACATGAAATCAATAAAAAAAACATTACACACACTACGAATCGAATTCGTATCGAATTTCGACCACGGGCAACCACTAGTTATGAATAAATGGGTAGTTTAATTACCACAGCGATCTGTATGAATTTTACACTTACGTACTATGATTTTGCACCTATATCTTGCAGAATAAATGTAATACATGTCGCATAGATGCACGTAACAGCATCAATCGAATAGCGGCGAATATCTATAAAAGCCCCCGTCGAGTATTTCGGCAATAACCACTATCAGTCGAATGCGCGTAAGTCGAAATTTCCCATTTTCCGGTCAGTGCTCCTGTTCGCAGAAATATGCGCCACATTTAGGGCCCCGAAGAAAACCGCCCTTATCGCAACGTGTAAAAAGTAATGCGTCCAGCCTTTATGGCAGTTTCGAGACACGCTCTTTATTACGGGGGGCCGACCTACTCCAGAGGCTTGGTGGACACTGGGCGCGGAACATTTTTAATTAAATATAAAAATGTCCGAACGAATTGGTATTACTATCAGCAGAAAAGACGTTAGCCGAAATAAATATTGAAAAGGTACCAAATTTTTAAACATATATTTCTCGAGCCTCGTTTATTTATAAGTGTCACGCGCACTCCGTTGAAATTAACAGAACACCGAAATCAGGGAAATCTACGATTTTTTACTTCCTCTCCTCCTCTCCTTTGTCTTTATTTATTTTACATCTTTAGGAATGACCCGAGACTAGGAGTGGTCTGTCACAGGTAAAATAAGAGACCTGTTCCACCTGTTCCTGTTGCAGTCAAAGAACAGTTCCAGTAGCCTGTTTAAAAATAACAGCCTGTACTAAAATAACAGACTGTTGTGTTGCAACAGGTTTAAGGAGTAATATTTAATTGCTTTGTTTACAATATTTAGTTTTTTTACGAAAATAATCAAAACAAACAAAGAAACAAAACAAAAAATCGGAATGAATCACAGACTAACTACATACTACAGACAGACTTACAGAGTCACAGACTCAGAGAGGATATGAGGTTCAGAATAGTTTGGATTCATGCTAGGACTTTTATCTTAGTTAAATATTATTACCACCATATTGTCACCTGTCTAATAAATTTTAAAAGTATGTTATCTTAATGATAGATAATGTCCTATTTTAAATCATATATAACAGTACATTTATTATTATACACCATAATTTATGCGTGTATCCGAATGTATTTACAATTATTACCAAAATAAAATAGGAATAGGGTTAAGGCATGTTATTGCTATCTTTTTCGTTTACAGTATGTGAAAAGAGTTTGTTCCAAACTGTTTCGTTTCGGACTGTTTGCTGTGGAACGATATATAATAGAACAGGCTGGAACAGGCAGAACAGTTGGAACAGTTGTTTCGGTCTTTAGATAACAGGGCAAAGTTTTTTCATAGAGATATCTGTTCCGTGTACCTGTTCCGATATATACGCCTCACTCCTACCCGAGACCCGACTAGGTTGGAGGAGGAGCGAGATGGAATGCTCCTCCCTCTGAAAGGAAGATCTTCCGGCGAGGCTACTCGTAGGCCTAGGTCCTTCTATGATTGTTGAAAAGTTTGTACATATTTATTGTACGTTTTCGGGAATCGTTTGCGACCTCAATTATTGTACAGCGCCATCTATTGGCTTGTAAGTGTTCCACTACACATCTTACTCTATTACATTATTACTGTCTCTAAACATACTAGTACTTAATTTTACTTATTGTTACATGTATTTTCTACTTGTGCTTCTATACATAGGTTATTTATTATCTCTACTTGTACTATTTTCAGTTATTTATGTTTAATATGTTACTGACATATAATTATGCTTATTTTACTATTACTTATATACTTGCTGTTCGTGCCTACCGCAAGGGAACTGGCGTGAAGTTATGTATGTATGTATGTATGTATGTACTTATATAGAGATTAATTACTTACTTATTTCTTAATTTCCTTTTAGTGGTAACTATTGTATCATATTCCAACTGGTTACGCGAATTGGTAATTATTTAAATGTATTCATTCCCCTTCGATGTAAAACCACAATGATGGAAATATAGCTGCATAGATCACAGGGAAATACAAGCAGTTATATTTTTTTATTGCAGGAGATCAGCAGACAGGCAGACGGCCCACTTGATGGAAAGCGGTTACCATCGCCTATGGACATGTGCAACACCAAACGTGCTACAAATGCGCTGCTGCTCTCTTAAGGGAGACAGGAACCTGGTCACTAATGCCGGAACACAACTCAGGGTTGTTATGGTGACATGCTCTAGACCAGGGGTGGTAGCCATCCAGTCGGGCAAATGCCCTACCACCTGGCTGTGGGTTGTTATATAAAGGAAGGATTGCACCATACCTTTACGTAGCGAAGCCATGATTTCTCCTTGTTTCTTAGAAGTTAGCACGACACGCACAAATGTTCAAATCTCACTAATCTAACTAATTTGATGGTATATTAAGTATCTAGACGAAAGATTGGTTACAATATTCAAAACGATGCGTACGCGTTGCAGTTCGTTAGCAAAAGGTAATTTTTCTAAGATGACCACTATTGCGATGCAGTTGACGTCGCATGCCGTCTCCTTTCTTCCGCTTGCTAAGGTATGCACATGAGAGGAAAAAAAGATAGGAGGTAGTTTTACATGATTTGAAGAATTACCATTCGTTCCATTACGTTAAGAATTTTCAATATAATAATATGATATACGCGCGACCAACCTAGTTCTTTTACTATCTTATTATTACACTAGCTGTGCCCGCGACGTCGTCCGCGTGGAATTTGTTTTCTAACCCCCCCGATTTTGAAACATTTTTCATTGGTGCTCCGCTCCTATTGGTGTTATCGTGATGATATATAGCCTATAGCCTTCCTCGATAAATGGGCTATCTAACACTGAAAGAATCTTTCAAATCAGACCAGTATTTCCTGAGATTAGCGCGTTCAAACAAACAAACTCTTCAGCTTTATATATTAGTATAAGATTTATATATTTATTATACTACTAACTTCATAGCAGAATTGGGCCCTGAACTCGTGTGACCGTAACGCTCAGATACAACGTTATCACTTCTGACGTGCAACACTACGACCGACAGTTTTTTTAAAAATTTTAACTCAATTGTCTTAGCTACTTATACAAAATGAAAAAAATAGACTTAAATATTATTAAGATTAAAGGGTCAATTAAGCCCCAGTGTGTGTCCATCACAACAGTGCGGGCATTATATCCCCTCGCATAAAAAATGATTGTACCTTCAAATCTATCCAGAGCGAGGGCCGCTCCCTCTGCCCGCCTTCTTCCCTCTCACCCCTCCATCTACGCCCCTTTCGCCCTCCATGAATCACTAGTGTGTTGTATAAAATTGCGCTTTACAACGCTACGTCGTTTGCTGATGTGGTGAAAGTCTGCAAATAAATATCTGTGGATATCTTTTTTATATAAATAATTGGCTTCAATTTCGTTTTTGTTTTATTACGGTGTAACTTTGCAGTTAATTACAATACCTAGAGCGTGCATGTTCAAAATGGGAAAGAAACGTAAGTTTATAAGTCAGTGATGGCAAAATACACTCTAGTAAAGAGTTTCATTTCACCCTTCTGTAGCGCGTGTGATGAAATTGGACGCAATGTGGTCCGTTCTGTTAGGATGGTGGCTCGTGTCGAGATGAGAGCGCGAGTGTTTCGCGCGCGCTCATCTCTCTTCCCGTGGGGCGCGTTACACACCGCCCCACGCACGGAATTGACTAAGAAGTAGCCGGGGGACATGTCCCCTGGCATAGGAAGAGGCTCAGTGAGGGGGGCTCACGCCTGCCAGGGCACTGCGGAGTCGGGCAGCTCATTTTCCCGTAGTCCTGGCATAAGGCGCAGGACGGAACACCCAGGGGTTTTAGTGGGTATCCCTAACTGGGGAGTGGCAATAGCGTGGCACCGGTTCTGACCGGGCACACTAGTGCCACCCCCGATCTGGCGAATCCCACACACTCACACCGGTCGCGAACATCCCCCCAGGCTTCTGTGCCTGTCGCGGCTTAGTCCTCAAACGGATTTCCCCTGGCCAAAAAAAAAAAAAGAATGGTGGCTCGTGTTGCCCTGTTTTAGTGCAACTTTTGTGGCTAAAAGTTTATGTCCATATTTATTGCTTCGATAGTAGACACATCAAATCTTACCAATAAATTGATTTTTTTATTGCTGAAGCACAGCCAGTCAAATAGGCTGACGGCCCAACTGTGATGAAAAGTAGTTACCTTCGCCTATGGACATCGGCAATACCAGATGTGCTGCCAGCTTCGAAGAAGAAGCTCATCATAAAAAAAAATAAACAAGAAATTTTGACAAATAAAAAATATATATTTAGGGGTGGGTCACCTTAATCATTTAAGGGTATGAAAAATAGATGTTGGCCGATTCTCAGACATACCCGATATGCATACAAAATTGTATACAAATCAGTTCAGCTGTTTCGGAAGTGTTTGGTAACAAACGCAATTACAGGCAGAGGGCCCACTTGATGGAAAGCGATTACCATCGCCTATGGACATTTGCAACACCAAAGGTGCTACAAATGCGCTGCTACTCTCTTAAGGGAGACTGGAACCTGGCTACTGATGCCGAACACAACTCAAAGTTGTTATGGCGGCATACTCTAGATCAGGAGTGGTAGCCATCCAGTCGGGCAAATGCCCTATCACCTGGAAAAATGAATAACAATTAAATTGAAAAGTAAAAACGCTAAACGTACAATTACATAACTAGCGCCCAATTCTGTCTGCTATTACTCTCTCGTCAAAATCACTGGATACTATCGTCTTAATCGTAGGTTTGCTGATTTTGCCATTTTGTTAATTTCAATAGAATCGGCCAACATCTATTTTTCATCCCCCTAAATGTTAGAGGTAGTCCACCCCTAAATTTTTATTTTTATTTTTTAGACAAAATTTTTAATTTCTATTTTTTTATGATACAACATACAAAAATACATATAAACCTAAATTTTCACCCCTCTACGATCAACCCCTATTTTTTATTTGTTAATTATAAACTTTAAAATCTTTTGGCAAGATTTTTAATCTTATTTTGTCATGACCTAGAATAAAAAAAATATATATTACTCTTTTAGATTCACAATTAGAACCGGTAGGTGGCGCTGAGATCGGGTTCTGGAATTTTATTTTCTAAGGCAGGACAACGTCTGCCGGGGCCGCTAGTACTTCTATAATCACAGATTTCGCCAAGGCAACAATAAGCAATAGAGTATATATTCGTGTGTGTCAAGTACATGGTAGTTTGTGTAATGTTTTTTTATGATTTAATGTATTTTTTATGCATAATTAAAAAAAAAATCCTCGCTTCTTATCTATATAAACTATAAGTACAATTTTCGTAAAAAGGAGTACAAAGTTTTTGATTCAAGTATTAATACGTAGATTCTTATATTGATTATTTATATAAGTTATTGGATATTATAATAAATGTTTAACAATTATACAGGAAAAAATATGCAAAATGCTTGTTTGTGCATATTTCTTTTTTCGTACTTTGCTGAATGGTTTCGCCGAATTTGGCTATTTGACTAAAGGACTGGCTGAATGTTCATCTTGTGGAATGGGGAATATGCATGTTTTTATTTTATTTTATTTTGAAATCATTGTTTACATAGTTTTATAATAGGAAAACATAGAAATACTGTTGGAAATGCCCAAAGTAATAAAAAAAATATTCACAATCTTCAATCAATTTGAGCTGTTGTTGAAAACGCCAATGTTTTCGCGTGATTTTGATGACGTCATGGTTCATTATCACTGTAAGTTTACATTTACATCTTTCTACAACTCGACCAAAACGTCTAGAAAATGAACTAATCGGTTTTGTTTAAAATTAAATAATATCCATACAATTGTATTAAATGTTTTAAAAGGCAACAATTTGAACGTATGCGAACGACACCTGTGTAAATAATTTTTTTCCAGGAAATTACAGTCACATATATTAAAAAGTTAGCAGAAAATAAAGCCGAGGCTACATTACTCATCCTTTTTCGATATAAAATACTCCCGGCAGACGTTGTCTACATGTTCTGTGTAATTTTTACAAGCTTTTAATTTTCTGTTCATAACCATTGTTTTAATGGTTATATTATAAAGAATCTATGGAGACATACTATGCTTAGAATTTTTAGTTTGTCTTTAATCATAAAAATATATGACAGCAACATTTCAATTTGTTTTGAGTTTCGTTACTTGCTTGCTCTACGAGTTTGTGTAAAAGAAATTTGCTTATAATATTTATTCAAAAAAATCTTTAGACTTAATTAGATTATTTTACTGATTTCTTTGGAATTGGTAGATCGGAATTACAGATGTAATTTCATAATAATAAAGTCTAAGGTTTTAGACGACTGTAATTAATAACCCCAAAACAGAATTGATAAAATAGTTTTTCACAATATTCTGTGTATCTAAATAACTAAAATGTATGAACTCATCGAAAAAGTGTTGGAATTACCCCAAAGCATTATAGAACAGAATGAAATAGAGTGGAATAGAATAGAATAGAATATACGTTATTGCATAAGTACAGAGAAAGCAATAGGTGGTCCTAACACTAAAAGCAATTTCTTCCAGACAACTCTAGGACGGATTATGAAAAATTGTGTAACGAGTGGATTTTGCAATATAACTAGAATAAAAAGTATATATATGTAATAGATAGATAGAATTTCAATAATACACAATTCCAATATTATCATGGTAGTAGTTTAACCTAATCTGGCAATGTATGTGTTGCAGATTATTAGGTATATCATAAATAAACTTACTTAAAGTACATTTTATGTATAAAATCCATACATACATTACTTCACGCCAACTCCTTTCCGGGTAGGCACGAACAACAGAGCGCCATTTAGGCTTATTCTTATACACTTCTTGCTTCTTTGACTCTTGTCATGCACGCTCGTCTGTTTTTAAGGCTCCTAACATCACCTTCTGCTAGTACACGATCAATTTGATCATGGAAGGTCTGTCGTGGGCTTCCACGACTTCTGCATCCATCCACTTTTGCATTGTATATCTGTTTAGTCATTCTTTCATCATGTATTCTTTCCACATGCCCGAACCACCGGAGCATTCCTTTCCTTACCTTCACCCCGACACTGTCTTTCAGACCAACTCTCTTTCTTACTTCGGTATTACGAACGCGGTCCGCGAGCGTCACTCCGCAGATTTTGCGCAGTGCTCGCATCTCCACCGCGTTTACTCTACTTTCATGCTCTAAAATCCATACAACTATATATATATATATATATATATATATATATATATATATATATTAAATAGTCTATAGTATAAGTATTAGGCATAATTGAAGACATGAGTAGATGAAGGAGTTTTGTGACATTAAAAAAATATATATAAAGGAAAATGTAATGTGTAAAATATGTAATGTAAACAGGCAAGGAAACCATATTAAAACTTAAAACAACGCTTTTTGAATTTGATTTTGAAAATAGTAAGTAATGAAGGAGTTATATGTGTAGCAAAGTGATAGTAAAAGAGCTTTGTAGGCCAATTTATCAATATTTACCTATTTTAACATATCCCTTTCATTCACTCATGTCTTCAATTATTTAAGGAAAAGTAGTGTAATTTATGTAACCTAAATATTATGTTATGTATGTATAATAAGCAGTTGCCGTCCCGTTCCGCCCTGGAACAGTTAACACAGGCCACGTGTCGCTTTTTCGCCAAAACAGAGTCCGGAAGCAAAAAAGCAGCAGCAAAAAGCGAGAGTGGTCGTAAAAGCGTTTTGTGAATAAAATAATTTATTGGCCGACCCTGCGATTGTTTACCGCCTTTTTCAACCAAAATTCGCCATTGCTAAGTGCGATGACCAGGCTTTGTCTCGGTAAGGTAAGTGTATACGCGCTGCTACAGGCTGATTATAATTTTTTATGTATAAATAATATTATAAAATTCTAAAATGACGTGTCTGGACATTGATGCTATTTAAAAAAATAACTGGAATAAACTATATAAACGATAGAGAAGACGATGCATTTTTTTATAATTCTTGTCTGTTTGTTTGTTTATTCGGTGTTCACGTAAAAATACTAGGCCGATTTCGATACGGTTATCGCTGATCAACAGAAAATTCTTAGACTTAAAAACTTTTTGTCCTAGGAATCCTGCGGGAGTTTTCCCGGGAGCAGTTTCTAGTTGTTCGGGGGCATAAAAATTTGTTTATTCCGACACAGTTTTCACTAAAACGATGGCTTACATTCTTTTTTAAATGCTGCGGTACTTGGTGTCCCGGGAATTTCGCGGGAATTTCAAGTCAAGCATGGACGCAGTCGCAGGTATATTTTAGTATAATACAATATTATAAAGAGCGTTTTTATTTAAAATTTTATTTTGGGGTTGTATGGAAAAATCGTTCTTTTACACAATTAGATATATGTACATAGATTTAGTTCGGTTTGTTTATGTTGATGTACCACGAAGAAAGAAAAACTAAACAAACTAAATTAAATTTCTAATCCCAATAATTTTATTTCCCAGAATTACACTGCATTAGGAATAAGGAAATTAGCTAATCGGTCTAAAACTATTTAATTAAACTGCATTTTATTCTAGAATAATGCATATACGGAAACTGACGTTTGAAAAGATAATAATTATTGCCTTCGGTATACATGAAAAAGGCTTTATAATTTGGATGGATTATGGCGCCTTACGTGTCAGTGCGTATATAAGTAGGTATTGCTCCAGATTACAGCTTTAATTAATCAATTCTCATCCCCTCTATTCCACCCAAAATGCTAACAACGCGTTGGCTTCGCCCCTGGTGTTGCAAACTTTTACAGGCGACAGTAATCATTATCTGTTAGGTTGGCAGTCTACGTGTTTATCAGCTTCGTAATAATAATAAAAAATATTTTATAAAAATTAATTTAAAGATAAGGCCATAAAGAAAGAACAAATAAACATACAAAAGTGCAGAACAAATTTGGTACACACAATCAAACGAATATGGAAGAATAGTTTAATCTATATCTATCATATCCCTATATCTATTCCATATCCCATTCTTGCTGTCGCAACCTCCTATTCCATCTTCGTATCCTATCCCCTCTATCCCCTCCTAAAGGCTACCAGCACGTTGGTTACACACCGGGTGTTGCAATCGTCTTTAGGTGACATTAACCACTTGTCAGTACGTGGGCCGTTTGCCCGTTTGTCAAATTTGCAATAGAAAAAAAATCAGCCTGTATACATAAATGCAAGGCATGAAAGTGAGCGTTTTAAAAATTTCCCCGTAGAGCCGTTGAATAGGTGAACGTGCCCTCAGCTGCTGGCAACCCCATAAATCAACACAGACCGTCAATTTAACGTATTTTGACGTAATTGCTATATTAGCAAATATATTCCATTGTTTTAATTTATAATTAACGGGTTGTGGTTTTTGTGTGCTTTTAATTATGTTTCCAATTATTAAATATTTTAGCAGCGTTAGCAATTAATTTTTAAAATTTCCTTATACCTAATTATAATATTGTTAAGCTATTTATTAGTAAGCTAAGGTAATTCAAACTGAGTGTACCATATCTATACTTTTCAATGCACTATTTTTCACTAAAACGTTAGCTTACATTCTTTTTTAAATGCTGCGGTACTTTGTGTCCCGGATATCCCGCGGGATTTTCAAGTCCAGCATGGACGAAGTCGTGAGCATTACTAGTTAACTAATACAAATGGGAGCGTATAGTCAAATCAACTGAATTATTTTTTTATAAATTTATAGAACGTCACAGCTTCATAGATTTTGTTACAAGAGTATCTACTTATGACATATGAGTCAAGTAGCGCATTAATGACTGTTTGAACAGTAATTATAATTATTTCTATTACGATGTTTTAAAAGTTAGATGATAAGATTTTCTTTTAACATCTGTTGTTTTATATATAAACATATTAAAATATATTATAACATGTGTCCGCATCCTTATTTATTTAAAACCTACTGTAAAATTAATTCCTTTCTACTTAATACTTCCTCAAGATTATAATATACCAGCGCCCGGTCCCAGCTTCGCACGGGTGGTTTATGGCTAACTTTTTACACCTTGGGTTACATTATTTAAGTTTTAGTAGGAATCCCTATTTTTTTTAGTAATAAATATAGCCTATGTTACTCAAGTATAATGTAGCATTCTAATGGTGAAAGGCTTTTTGAAATCGGACCAGTAGTTTTTGAGCTTATTCGTTACAAACATATAAAAATGCAAATCTTTCCTCTTTATAGTATTACTAGCGGCCCGGCGCGGTTTCACCCGCGTTTTGTCCCGCTCCCGTAGTATATAGCGTCATGTTATTTACCCTATGACATTCTCTGTTAACGTAGCTTTCCAACAGTAACAGAATTTTTAAAATCCGTTGAGTAGATCTAGAGATTACCCCCTACAACGTCCCAAACTTTACCTATTTATAATATTAGTATAGATGTAAAGTTTTGAGCCTAGGTGGACATTTTGTACTCGTATAGGCAAGGAGCCTATAATGCTAACAAACTCAAATCGCCATACCGATTCATAAGCCATATTGAAGCTATACTTATAACTTTTTGCTACTTCTGCACTCAAAATCGTGTATAGGAACACGTGACAAGTTTTCGGATTTGCAAAAAAGTCTGTAACGTTCTAAAACAAAAAAAAAAATTGAAAAAAAATTCGGTTGTTAGTTGAGCATGCAAAAAGCGGCACAAGTCGGCGGCACGAGGCGCAGCTGCCGTATTTCCTTTTCCGAGTTCCTAAAAAAATTAAAAATTTACTTCAGATACGTATTTGAATTTGGAAGCTGTTGCCAAATTCCTATTCTTTTATCTGTAGCCATTTATGAAATTTAAGAAACAACTGGAGTTATTGGCGGGAACTGAAAGGGGACGTTGTGCTGTGCAGTTTTATTTTCTAAATTAAATGTGTAAAATTACTCTAAAATGAACAATAGTTTTAGGATATTGATAGTTTTTGTGTAGTAATTATGTGTTTTTGAGAGAAATGTGAACTATATAGCCAAATGTGGCCTTTCGAGTTTTCACAAGAACTCTGTTGAATGACGTCGATTGTAGCCTACAATACAACGGCGCCTGGTTTAAAGGCCTAGTTGCCATGCCTTAAACTTAAAAAATAATAATTAAGAAACACCTAGAGTTTTTGGCGGGAACTGAAAGGGGACGATGTGCTGTGGAGTTTTATTTCCTAAAAATTTGTAAAATTACTCTAAAAAGTTTTTGAGTAGTAATTATGTTTTTGTGAGAAATGTGAACTGCATAGTCAAATGTGGCCTTGCGAGTTTTCACAAGAACTCCGTTATACACCGTCGATTGTAGCCTACAATACACTTGCGCCTGGCTTAAAGGCCTAGTTGCCAAGCCATAAACACAAAAAAAAAATAATTAAGAAATAATTAAATCATTTGAATTATTTGTTTGAGTTTGAGAAGCAATATTTTTTAGACATTATTTTCAGTAAATATATCGAATTTGTTTGTCTGTTTATAGAATGAATATACTATCTATCTATTTCAACTTATGTTGATTTCTTGGTTGTAATACTACCCCTAAAATTAATAGATAGTCCATCCAGTAAGTCCTGCGCTGTTATTTAAATAAGCAGTTGGTAATTTAAGCCGAAAATATAAAAAAAGACGTACAGGTAAGTAGGTACTATTTTATTGGTTGTTTTATCTGACACAAAAGTAAAAGTTAAAAATGATTTTATTATCTTTGTAGTTTGTCCCTTTTGACTGACGCCCATTGAAAGTAATTCGGTAGCAGATTTGCGTGCATTCCGAGAAGGATTTTGCACAAAACAATGAGCACATTTTTTATGTTCAGGTGCCGTGTACCATTTAATTGTTGATGACGTCTTTTACTTTTAAAGGACGACAGAGAAAGTAAATATTGCCATTTTTTTATCTTTACCTCTGTATTCCGCAAGAAATTTTATATTTTTGCAGGATTAAGAATAGGTAATATGATGGAGACGCAGATGGAGTGGGTACAAATAAACAATCTTTTATATGATTAATTAAGGTAAGTAGGTAATTAATTATGACTTTCTTTTGATATCTAGTTAAAATATTCAGATTACGTATGGTAGATATAGTAATGTTTGTAAAATATTAAAACAAAATTATCTATAAGAAACTATAAAATCCATCAAGCGTTTACAATAAAGGGATGAACGTCCACCAATAAATTTTATGTATGTATAAAGTTGAAATTCTAAAAAATCTTTTAATGCTAGGAATGTAAAATAGCAGGTGTCACTGGCACTTATTTTGAAATCATGAATAGGCACTTAATTTTTTTTACTGGACATAGGTAGTAATAATAACTAAATATACCTACAGGTAATTAGTAGTAGTAATATTCGCCACAATGGCAGGCAAAGGAATCTTAGTCCATACAGCCAATTCTGATGTATTTAATGTCTTCGTATTGCTCAGCTGAATTATAGGTCTTCAACTGACGCCATTCAACGGAGTTCTTGTAAAAACTTATACTACATACATACATACATAACTTCACGCCAGTTGCCTTGCGGGATAGGCACGAACAACAGAGCCCCATTTAGACTTATTCTTACACACCTCACTTGCTTCTTTGACATTCATAACTCTTGTCATGCACGCTCATCTGTTCTTAAGGCTCCTGAAAACTTATACTACACAGTATAAATAAAAAACTGAAAATCCTACAAGTATTATTCATTTTGGAGTACTTGTATATCATAATAACAGCCCATAAACGTCCCACTGCTGGGCTCGGGCCTCCCACTATAGGGGAACGGTTAGTATATACCCACCACGCTTGTCGAAGGCGGCTCGGCAGGTTTGACACATCAGTTATCTCGATGTGCAGGTTGCATCACGATGTTTTCCTTCACCGTTATTAGCACGTGGTAATTGTAACAATACGCACATTAGGTAAGAAAACTATCTAAGTGGTGCATGCGTTCCGGCCAGGATTCGACGCGCGCCCTTTATAAGAGCTTACGACGCGTGCGCTAGCAATTACCCCCGCCCTATAGGAACAGCCGCACTGTTTCTAGACGTAGCAAAAGCCTTCGACAAGGTCTGGCCATCCGGCTGCAGACAGCTGTCACAGAACTAGGCGAATGGTTTCGCAAATGGAGGATAGAGGTAAACCCGGAGAAAAGCGCAGCAATGTTCTTTTCCCCGGGCACGCTTCGCTCCCCCAAACGCGCTAGCCTTCGCCTAAAAACCATTTCGCTCTATGACCAACAAATCCCCTGGGCAAAGTACACCAAATATCTTGGTGTCACCCTAGATCGGAACTTGCGCTTCAACGAGCATATCACTATAGTCCGAAATAGAGCGCGATTTGTGATGGGTCGTTTAGCACCCATGATAGACAAACGAAGCAAAATGTCCCTCAGACACAAGCTTACTCTGTATAAAACATGCATCCTCCCGATCATGACGACTAGGCGTGTTGCTGGGAAGTTTCTTTCGCCGTTTCTTCTCTCCCAGCCATAACACGTTGCGAAACGGCAGTAAAATAGCGTAGGCTACCGCAAACCACCGATCCCGGCCCGCCGTGATCCTTCCCTTCGGGCTTTATATTACCCGTCGCCCGTTCTCAATTAGTATTTTGTGTCGCCCTATGGTGGGCATCATTAAATTCATTCCCCATTCATGGCAACAGTCCAGCCGAGGTAAAACTCCTTAGGGAGCTCCCTCGAGCAAGTTGCCCCCCCCGGGCTCGAGCGCCTTCGCTTCGCGAAGGCACTCGCCCCAAAGACCCCGGTAAAGTTGTAAGGTCTTCGGACCAACAACATAAAGTCAAGTCCAATAAAAAAAAAAAAAAGCTAGCAATTACGCTACCACGACTTTACATTTTAGAGTAATTTTACACATTTTTAGAAAATAAAGCTGCACAGTACGTCTCCTTTCAGTTCCTACCAAAAACTCTCGATATACAGGTAATTTAATATTTTATGAACATTTTTTTCTCCAAATACCAGGCGAAAGGCTAGACCATTGGCTTGAATTAAAAAACATTGAACTGAATCGGATATATTATATTAATTATGCATCGCATGTTGCCATAATACATCTGCTGGTAATTTTTTCCATATTCAAATATAAAAAGGTCTATTAATTTCATTTAAAAACTTACGCTCTTATTCATATAAAGTTAGACTACGTTTTTAGGATTCTTTAAGGTTCTTAAAGTAGGCAACAAACTTTGTCTTACTCGATATGAATAGGACCATTACACTTTATTTTCTAATCGCCAAAAATTAATAGCCGATTTTTATTATCCGTGCAGGAACGGAGAAAGAATACAATTTCCAGCGGCCGAGCGGCCTGTCGTAAGAGGCGACAAAACAACCCATAGCCAGGTGGTAGGGTATTTGCCCGACTGGATGGCTACTACCCCTGGTCTAGAGTATGCCACCATAACAACCTTGATTTGTGTTCCGGCATTAGTGACCAGGTTCCAGTCTCCCTTAAGAGAGCAGCAGCGCATTTGTAGCACCTTTTGTGTTGCAAATTTCCACAGGCGATTGTAACCGCTTTCCATCAAGTGGGCCGTCTGCCTCTCTGCTGAACTCATGCAATAGAAAAAATTGTGAATTATATTTTTTTATACAACCAATAAATTGTAAAAAGAACATCTCCTCGACCAAAAAGCATTTGGATATTTTTTACTAGGGTAACACACTGATCAGGTTAATAAAAAGTGTACAGATTTTTTCAAAACAGGTATCGATTAAACGATTCATGCCGCGATGTGGGGTGGTATTTTATTTTTAAAAACGGAGGGTTCTTTTTTGGTAGATCTCTCTCACGTTTTTTGATGTCACACTTTTTTATTTAATTCAATACGACGTGTTAATACTACTTGATTAGGGGTTGTTAACACGTGTAAGCTGTTTGAAAAATGATGTTTTGATAATGATGCATTTGTTACTAGTAGTGCCACCGGCTCAATTTGGTAATAGTGGTTCCATCTGAAAGATTTACCATCTTATTCATAAAGAGTTAGAGTAAGTTGAACGCTTCTTTGAGAACCATAAAGAAACATTCAAACTCGCTATGAACAACTGGACGCTATGAACGCTATGAACCGCTGGACTGATATTTACATTATGATGATAATTTAAGTGTTATTTATATTTTAAAATAATGAAGGTACTTTTGTATATATTAATTAGTCTTTCAACGCTCTATAAATACTGCAAACCTACTGTGAGTCTAGAATTCCTTGTTCGGATCTCAAATAAAACAGTTCTCAAAGTTCTACGTGTTTCGTTATAATATAAATTCCTCATTAGAAGGATTTATCATTAAAAGTAATTCTGTTCATTTCATTTGCGCTTTGATTTATAAAATGCTTTCTATAATTTCGTAGCCAGTGAAACAAACTGTACCGTTAGTTACATCTACACCAGGTGTAACGTAATGTTTTTATGCATTAAAACACGTATCTTTCATTTATACCACCAATTACGCCGCACATTATCGCTTCTTTGCCTCCAGGGAGTCTATAGATATGTGTGGTCCGAACTTGTTTTTTTTTGTTTATAATTAACAATAGAATACGTTTAATTGTACAGTTTTACACAACTAACAATTCCTACAAAAGTACGTGCGCAGTAGAACAATGTTAGTAGCGCGCGACAGTGTACGAATCGTGTAAGCGGAAGAGAATGCATAGCAAGCAATACTCTGTTCTTTCGTCTTCCGAATTAAGTTCAATATAGATAATTTACATGTCGGAAACCGGTTTGTACTTTTCTGCGCAAACTGCCAATCGGAATTGTAAGTTATGTAAAACTTTAAGATTTTGATTATTTTATTTTCTAAAATTTCTGTTTATGTACAAAATTTAAATATGTAGAAAAATGTTGTGATTTTTGTTTTGCCTACCTCAACAACCCCGCCGTTTATCGTATGAGTGAAAGTTCAAAATACTTGAATATATGTGTCTCTTTCTGTCAAATGACCCAGTGTGCAGTGTAGAATAAAGGCCATTGACACCAAAATTTTATTTATCTATACTAATATTATAAAGCTGAAGAGTTTGTTTGTTTGTTTGTTTAAACGCGTTAATCTCAGGAACCGCTGGTCCGATTTGAAAAATTCTTTCAGTGTTGAATAGTCCATTTATCGAGGAAGGCTATAGGCTATATATCATCACGCTAAAACCAATAGGAGCGGAGCACCAATGAAGAATGTTACAAAATCGGAGGGTTTTGAAAGCAAATTCCACGCGGACGGCGTCGCGGGCACAGCTAGTGCACTATAAAATTGTTAAATGTTTGCAAAGTTATAATTTATGATAGGCGAATAAGCATTGTAATTGCTGTTTATTATTCAGGGTCAAATGTTCCAAGACGCTAGCTTTTGTTAATATCAACGTGGGGTCAAAATTGTCAGGGGTCAATTATTTATTGGATTGTTGGTATATACATTTATTTTATTTTTAGGGTTTCGTAGCTACTATGTTTTTTTAAATGAAAAAGTTGGGCTAGCTTACAGATGAGCTCCTCACCACTTCCAGAGGAAATCGTTGTGTAATTAACATTCTAGATAAAGAAAATTGGGTATTTGACAGTCAAATAAATTGAGACACTTTTTATCGTCGCACAAAACGTTAGTCTCCTTAATTTTATGAGAATACTATCATATGACGACACAATTTTAAGGAGTCAAAATGTTTATTGATTATTGTTTAAACGGTAATTAAAATTATTTCAAAATTTGTGTCAAATACCCAACTGACCGTTGATTCTAAGTTTTCACCATAAATGTGCTGTCTATCTCGAGACATCTATTTTATCTCGCCGATAGAATGTATAATTACATTCACCAGTCATTATAGGAGATAAAATTTGACAGAAAGGAGTATTCTTTAATTTTAAAATGAGAAGAAAATATGAATTAGGGGTTGGTACTAGGGGGTGGTAACGCTGTTTTTCCACCAGAAATGTGCTATATCCACCTGTTTGATATCCACCAATCATATTCATTGGTCCACACAGTATAGCACTCGTGGAAACTGATTCAACTATGCTACATTTTTTATATGGAATGACGCATGCTATCGATGCGAACTATGGATGCGAGCTATGGATACGCGCTATGGATGGTCGCGAGTGGTGTAGCTATGTGCAGAGCAGTGTACCTACAGTAGGCGCGCGTTTGTTACCGAAAGTAGACATGTCATTGTGGAAGCAAAAAGTTATTTTATATTTCGCAATGTGCGAAAAAGAACTTGTGGAGGAAAATTAATTGCTGCTCACTTGCGTCTCTCCCCTCACCGCGCCACCGCTCCCCGTACCGTCCCTATTGTCGATACGTCGCATAGCTCGAGTTGCGCATCTTCCTCGCACAGCTACCTTGTGGCGGCGCATTTTCATAGCACATACTCGCTCCGCTACATAGTTTGGCATCAGTGGAAATGGTCACATAGTTTCGTAGCTTAGCTTTTATATTCTCGCAGCATAACTGCATAGCACATCTCTGGTGAAAAGGCACCTTTAATGTGTTTGAGAGATGAAATATTTTTTCATGTACATAGTCGTATGGAGTATTGTTAATTGAGCTGATATTAGATGGTTTATTTGTTGAAGTGAAACTTTTATATAGACGGAGGGTCTTGGATTTTTTCTGTCACGAAAAAGCGTTACGGCCACGTGGAGGAGCGGCATAAATTTAGACTAGACGTGGTGAGAGGCGGCATAATTTTAGAGTAGAATATGGATGCGTTTTTTGGTTCCGGATCGAATTCAATTTTTATGTTTGATAAAATAAAATATGTTTAAATGAAAAATTCATTCATTAAAATGTACCGAATCTAACTATATAACGATAACTCTGGTATCAATTTGTAGAAGAAAGTCGGGGCGGCCATATTTGAATAGCCTACAGGTAGCTAATTTGTAAGTCCGCCCTTGGCCCCTCCTAAATTTAGAACTACGACGTGGTTAAAATTAATATTTATTTAATAGTTAGTAATTTTAATTTGTAGCTGATGTAATTTAAAACACCTGTTAGTTACAAATTAAAACTAATTAAGGAAAATTTGTTTATTAAAAGAACAATAGCCAGGACAAATAGCTCGCTTTTAAACGTTTTAATGGTTATATTTCGATTTAAACATGAATAACAAGAATGTGGCTTTTTATAAATTAAAAAACCAGCCAAACGAGTGTTGTTACACGTACAAGAGAGGATTCCGTAATGGCGGTCAATTAAGGTTGCCAACTGTACTATATATTATAGGAAAATTATATAGTACGAAGTATACTATATTACATACATAACTTCACGCCAGTTCCCTTGCGGGGTAGGTACGAACAACAGAGCGCCATTTAGGCTTATTCTTACACACCTCACTTGCTTCTTTGACATTCATAACTCGTTAGTGATAAGACCGCATATAGTCTTTTGTACTTAAACTTCTTGAATTGTATCTTAATATTATGCAATAAAGTATATTCTATTCTAGTCTATCTTCAAATTATGGAAAAAAGGAGGTTTAATAAGACTACAGTGTACAAATGATAAAATTAAAATTTCATTGACAGAAAAAAATGTATCTAATTAAGGCTCCTGACATCACGTTCTGCTAGTACACGATCAATTTGATCATGGAAGGTGTGTCGTGGCCTTCCACGACTTCTGCATCCATCCACTTTTGCATTGTATATCTGTTTAGTATACTATATTTTCATTAGTAATTCTATTGTCGTGATTTTCTTTGCTGGCCAAAGACAGAAGTAGTAATAAATACACATGGAAAATGCAAAATTTTTAAAAATTACATGAAAGATAAATGTGTTCTTTTTTTCACTTAAATTTCACAACAGTACTATAGTTTTACAGCTTAAAAAAGGTAGCAACAGTACGACCAATTAATTTCAATTTATTGGATAATTTTAGACTCAATATTTGTGATCTAATTTAAGTTGAATGAAACTGAAAAAAACACATGAAAGGAGACGGATATGCTTTCATAGGTTCTTGGTCTCAGATTGTAAAAAGAGGAGAGTTATTTTAAAATTTCTTTTTATTATGTTCATATTTTTTATAATTTTAGTGGATTTAGTTATTTTAAATAAATGAATAGTGTGGTGTAAGTGTTTTTATAAGTATTATTAATCGTCGAAATTCATTCACATACATCGTCTTTACTGTTTTCCTTTTACAGTAAAAAAATATAATGATTTTTTAAACTATATCTCAACTCATTAGGTATATTTCTTTGGCCTAAAAGGCCTCGTCTACTTTAGAAATGCAATATATCTTTATTGTAGCTGTGGAGCACAGTAATAAAAATGTCACTTTAAGAAAAAAAATCCTATGCCAAACCGTTAACCTTTACTCACCTAAGACGTGTGCGACCTTCTGACCGTTATACAATTAATATCCGAACACAATGGCACCTATTGACCCATAACCTAAACATCTTTCCCATCCCTGTATCCGAAATAATATCTATAGTTTCCAACATAAATCAGAGTTCGAACATAAGGAGTTCGACATTTGAAAATGTGTCAAAAATCGAACACAACGGTCATCGTACAATAGCAACATGGCGGCCGCGCATATACAGTTACACATTTATTTTATTTTCTGTTCAAAATTGTAACAATGTACAATTGTGATCAAGGAAAAAGGGTAGATTTTAGTAATCTTCTTAATGGTGTGTGTGAAAAGATTATAAATTAAGTTTCTGCAACAAATAAAAGTGACCCCTGGGCATTGTCAGGGTGTCAATATGTGTGACCGGCGCCATTGTGCGTGACCCCTGCCGGCTTAGCGCCAATTTGCGACCGCTTCAATTCACAGCCGTGGCCGTGATCGCCTCGATGTATTCAGCATTTCCAAGGATTTACAATTAGGTGTCATTGCAATGTAGGAAATTAAAAAAAAAATACATTCATTTTATATTTCAATATGTAATTTTAAATGTATTCATGACATGTATTTGTTGAATTTTTAGATGTAACTGAACCTGAACTATAATAAAATATATTATATACATATAATGAAAATTAATTTATGTTAGTTATCAAATCTAACAACTTCTGCGTAATGTGACTCGCAAAATATTGTAAAATTATAAATGCCGTAGTATAAATATTTTGTAATATAAAAGAAGAATAATAATAAAAAGTTCTCCTCTGATAATACCATAGTATGTAATATAATACTCGGAATAAGAATTGTCCAGTAATAATTGTATCTCTGAAAAGCTTCTTTACATAAATTCAATCTTTTACAATGGTATCCACTACAGAGCTATAATAACGTTTTTATTTTCGCAATATTGATAAAAAGCTAGTCTCACCATGTGTCGTGCCAAAGAATGCATGAACTAAAAGAATGTAAGAAGAATACATGACAATTGTTTAGTAAAAAAACGTAACTGATAGTAATACGCACTCCCGACACAGTTGGTGCCCCGTATTATAAATATATAGGTATAGTATCTTACTATATTTTAGCCAATTATACTATATATTATAGTACGAAATGTACTATATTATTTTTCTGTAATATATAGTGCAATTGGCTATAATATATACTATATTTTTATCACTAATTCGATTGTCGCGATTTTTGCACAGATTCTTAGAAATATTTTATAAAAATAATACAACTTTGCTGGCTAAAGTAAAAAGTAATAATAAAATAATTAATGAAAAATAAATGTGTACTATTTCCCCCCCTAATTTTCCCAAAAGTAGTACATATTTTTATGGTTAAAAAAAATAGTATATTTTCTTCGAAAAAATGTGGCAGCCCTAACCACCAGTCCGTTCTTGTGTTTATAGAAATTCTCAACTAAAACTGTCAATCAACGTCTTATTCTTGAAAACAATTTTTAAAGTTAACATAAATGAGTTGAAAGACCTAGCAAGCTTTTTCAATTTGATAAGTTTTAGGAAATTCACAATGCGAAAGCGAATATAATCTCAACTACGTTAAGATATCTAATTACTTTTTAAACGTATTAATAAACACAAATTCATTAATTTTATAATGTAATAATATCTATTAATTAATATTTCTCAACATTTTACATAAAGTCATAAAGCACATAGTCCTCTTTTAATATTTTTCCAATACGTTTGGATACGTAAGTGGTAATTCCAGTAATAACGCCCAACTTTTAAGTTCGGCAATAAAACGCAGTCACCGAAAATTCAGCTTTTGTATTGCTTGACCCCTCGGTATAAAATAATGGTCGAAGGGCAGATAAATTAAAAATGGCTCCAAATACTTATTAAGATTTATTGATCGAACTTTATGGCGAAGTTCCTGTTTGAACACATTTAAAAGAAGGGGAATTTGGTACCATTTGGTATATGGAGCGTTACGTATTTTATATAATCTATCTGATATATTAACAGAACTGGAGTGTCTGTGTGTAATATTGTTTTTTTTAATTTTATAAATCCTGTCTTTTTGGACAAAAATTTTGTGTCCGTCAGCTTCGACGTACGACTGCAGTTTGCTCATTAAGTACGATTGTCTTTATATATGCACTGATTGATATTATTTTAAATCTTGTTTCATTGTATTTAAAAAATGTGTGTAAGTGCAGTTCACATGCAGTGGAAGTGAAAGTGTGACAAGGGGTGGGTGGGATTCTAAATATCGTGACAAAACATTTCCAACTGTATCTAATTAAGCATAGTGTTTAAATTATTAAATTATGTTTATCTCTTTTTAGTGTCGCTTTTTCGTTTCATCAAGTTTCAAATGGCAACGATTCTAAAAAAGTTTCACTTTAAAAACGTAACGCTTTTGAGTTAACGCTTTGATTATTTCACTCCTCATAAAATTGCCATACTGGAACATGCATACTTTTATAATAAAAAAGAACGGCTTGTACTGAAAACTTCATTTGAATGAATCACAAAAATCCACAAAACATAAAAATTCAAATAAAGAATACAAAAAGCTACTAATGTCACTTGTAAGATCGATGTGTTCTTTGGTATGTCCGATATGCAATTTTTTTAAAGCTGTTTTATGCCACGTTACGTCTTCACACGCTTGGAATAAGTTTAGTTGAAATTGAACCTTATTTACTGAGTAATTAGATATATGGCAAAGTATTAGCAGCAAACAGATTTGTAAAAGAGGTGCTTATTCCTACACGACAAAAGATTCTTTTACAGTTTTTTAAAGGAAAAAGCGATTAGGGATGTCCATTGGGTTGTAATACTGGCAACTGATTTCGGCAGTAAATGTCAAGCGTGATCGATGACCGCGTTTCGCACCTGCAAACTCAGAAAAAAAAATCACTGTTGAAATATCCAAAATTCCTTATTTCATTACTAGTATACATTAAAAAGTCCCCTCGCCTCGGATACATAGTGGATACAAAATTTGAAATCTCGGTTGCCTTTGCAAGTGCAAGTCCTTGGGGCGGCCCAAAGATGTGGTGACAGTATTTTTCCTCGGCCTTATATAAGTTTTGCTCGTGTACCTAAACCTTTAAGGTACGCAATGTTCTAAGGCTATATTTATCGAAAAAGTCGATGATGTCGAAATGGGTGGTGCTGTCGTTGTAATCTACTAACAAAGACATCGTCATGGCAACAGGTACGAAGTTTCGCTGACATTTTCTTTTCGTTCACCTTCTGCTGATTATTTGGGGTCGGCACAATATGTCTTTGCTTTCCATATTCCTCTATTCCGACATACGTTAATATTCTTTTCTTCGCGTGAGTTTCTTCCCTCCTCATTACATGCCCATACCACCTTAATCTTGTTCCTCTTAATTTTTCAGTCAGCGGTGCAACTTTCAAAGATCCCTGTATGCACTCGTTTTTCACCTTATCCATTCTTCTTGAAGTTTCGCTGACACTACTAGTAGTACTTGGTTATAAGTAATTTTAAAAAGCGAACGCATACATTTATATTGTAATTATGAAAAAAATCTATCTATTGACCTATGTAATTTTGAATACAATCATTGACATTCAATTAACTTTGTCTCGCTGCATAATTTACAATAGATATTGCAAATCGGTTCATTGGAAGGTTAAAACATTCTTCCGGGTTTTTCAATATGTCTTACTTATTCATTTAATTTGATTTAGGTAAGAAGCATAAATAGATAATTAATTTGTTTTTAAATAATGGCTGTAATATTAAAATCAATTGTCAATCAATTTTAAAATTAAAATTGTTAATCAATTTTATCCGTGCAGGAACGGAGAAAGAATACAATTTCCTGCGGCCGGGCGCCTGTCATAAGAGGCGACAAAACAACCCACAGCTAGGTGGTAGGGCATTTGCCCGACTGGATGGCTACCACCCCTGGTCTAGAGTATGCCGCCATAACAACCTTGAGTTGTGTTCCGGCATTAGTGACCAGGTTCCAGTCTTCCCTTAAGAGAGCAGCAGCGCATTTGTAGCACTTTTGGTGTTGCAAATGTCCATAGGCGATGGTAACCGCTTTCCATCAAGTGGGCCGTCTGCTTGTCTGGTGAACTCCTGCAATAAAAAAATAAAAAAATTGTCTGAATAATAGAACTCATACTTGAATGCCTCGTTTATATTAGGTATGCTCAATTTCAAGGCAGAAAGCGACGAGGCAATTAGGCAGCGTAAGAGGTATAGGTAGATACTATGTTCAACATGGCGGGTTGTTGACGCGGGTGGGAATGCGGGAATAAGAGAGAAGGAAAGCATTTATATTACACTTTTTAATTCATTTCCAGCACTTTTGTTCAGTCTCAATCTGTATGCAAATTCGTAATCATTTAATTTAGTCATATAATTCATACGTGGTTTATACTTCTACTGTAACATTGTGGTATCGGATCACTGTCACTGTCATCATAACAATCAATTATCATTTGAAATAATTCCATATCGCTACTGTCGCTACTAAAATATTCCATTATTAATAGAACTTACGATTTATTTTCAAAACGTCAAGCTACCTACTGGCGGATTTTGACAGATAGGCGAATGACGTTACTAGAGATAGCTTCGTCTATCCGGTCTATCGGAGAGTAACTTCAAACTTACAGTAAGCGTGAAATGTATGACCGTTCATATCTCTAGTACGCTAAAACTTAAAAGATTTCAAATGAATGTTAGCTCCATCTATATACTTAAAGCATATAATTATTCTTTTATACGTAGATCAAAGGAAATTGTGCGTAACAGTGCATTGAATTTTGAACTTTATAATAGTGATTTAAAGTGTACTTTAGATTGAATTATTACAAATAAGGGTCAATATACCTAAAAATAAAGACGTCTGTAATAGAATAGAAATTCGAAAATTCTTATTCTCTGAAGTTTAATTTCAATTGCGTGTGAACTGCACATACACATTTTATATTTACATATAAAATATTTATTGTCGCAAAATAATGCACAAAAAACAGTAAATACATTTGTTGTTACATATAAACAATATGACAATATAATCTGATAATCACTAGAAAAATAAACACTAAATTCACGGCAATGAATCTGGTAACTCAGCATTATGCCGTGGCAGGAGCAGACACGGTGGTGTTTTTCAGTAGGTACCAGCACTCTTTCCATCCGTCCAATAAGATTCGACGCAAACAAATAAATTACTGTTTACCATCGTCAAGTTTATTTTAAATACAACGCTAAATACTAATAACAAAGGCCATATAATATTATATTAACGTACTCTGTGCATATACTCGTAAGTTATAAAAGTTAGTTTGTCAATATTTGACAATTAAGAATGTCTATAGAACGTAACTTTGAATGAAATCAACAAAAGTGAAAGCCAATGACAATTAATTTACTTAGTTGAAATATAGATATTTTTTACTGGTGCATTATATAATGTTACAAAACCTATTTCAATCATTATTTTCCGCCAAATAACGAAATAACATTAAATTTTTATTAATTCTGTTATGCCGTATTAATCTATGACGACGCCCCTAAAACAGTTACGTTCTAAGGAGTCTTATTTTTAATTTTAGTGTTGCTACCAAAGGATTGTTGCAGTTCATTAAATCAATTCGATTCAAGAATAAACTTATATACATATTTATTTCAAAACAATACTACGTAATTGTACATATATGGATTGAAAACAAAAACGATTGAATAAATATATGTTATACGGGTGAAATCATAAAAAATTTAATAGATTAATTGTTTTGGGTGATAAATGTATGCGGTACGCGAAAAGCGACGGGAGACAAAACTTTCGCGCTCGATATCTATTTTATGTGACACAAAAAGTAATTAACTTAAAATAAAACAAACGATAACAGTTGTATAATTTTAAATCGATTTCTCGAGATAATCGGATAACTTGGTTAACGATTTGGAGGTTTCAATCCCTAAATATGTTGTAATGAGAACTGTCAAATCAGGCTTCCTATTTTGTGATTATTATAATAAAAATTAGATACAAAATCCATACAAGAAATGTCAAAATTCAACCGATGGTAGGGCTAATGAATAACTAGTGTTGGCATCCTAAAATATATGGCAGGTAATATAACTTGTGGGAGACGTCATGAAGTATAGTTGTAGTAATTAGTCATATAATAACGTCATAACAGATTATATTAGGTATCACAAAGCACTAACTATTTTAGGGCAGATATTTCTTGATCTATTGTACTGAATAACAAGGATTTGTTAGCGAATTTTAAGAAGAATAAAGACTAGAGTGATGCAACTGATAGCTGGCAGGCATTTCGTACTGGCTATTGGACACGATACTGATATATTTACTAAATGGTTTTGGCGGTATTTGTAACAGGTATTTACAAGTTACTGCATATTATAGACTTTGAACATATAATTAACGGTACTTTCAAGAATTTTATAGTATTTAATTGGTTCCTGAGGTGAGACAGACACAGCTGTTCTACCGATCGCCAGGAGCTTACGCTCTTCAGTAAACTAAGTAAGTGATAAAGGAGACCGAGACGCTTTCATACATTCTTGTCCCCAGATTTGAAAGGATGAGACTGGTGTTAATCAGTAGCTTATATATCAAGAAATAATTACTGAAAATTCTGCAGAGTTTGTCAATCTGGGAGCAAAGTTATAAGAGATTTAGTATAAGTGATATTATGCAATTATCTATATTAAACAGCTGATTTTTGAAACTTAAATAATACATTTACTGTACAAAAATATTAATTATGTGTTTATAACATCGAAAATGTTAGGAAACTTTTAAATAACCAATTTAATAGACCCTGGGTAAGGTGGTGATGTATAAAATAACAGATACTTTTTAAATATTTTTATTCATCTTCAATTATAATTAAAATATTATCTAAAAATGGTGCAGGTGGTACTAGATTATCTTGGTACATAGCCCAACGAAGGTACCATATTATAGACATCATATGTACACAGCAACCTACTGTCCGTTTGCCTACATTGCAGTTGCAATAGTATTTTAGTATTGCTATTACCTATTTATTGTATTACAGCGGTTGGTCGCTATACCGCAATTCACACAAAGCTCCATGGTGTCCAATAGTCAATCGATAAACCGTTGTAAGATCCAAAATTGTTATTTTGGATTAGACTTGTTAGCCTAAGTCAAACGTGAATGATTCTTCGTGTCCGGTATGATAGCAAGTGTCCGTGTAAAGAATGCTGTGGTCGAGGAATATGTTAACAATCGAAAAACACACTCAAACCGCAGACGCACTAAACGATACGAGAAAAGTTATGTTTGACGAAATAAATCCTAGGTTGAAGTCTACAGTGTTGCCACTATGCTTTATAGAGGAAAATTAATTTAAATGTATCGATTAGTTAAATTGATATTATTTCAATTGTAATGTTAATTAAGAATTAATCGTGTGGTGTAAGGGTTTTCATACTATTAATTGTCGAATTTCAATCACGTAAATCGATAATGGTAACTGATAACTTATTTTATTTGTAACATTATTTTTAAAATATCCCGCCTCCCAGATTGTTTTTTGGGCTGATGTTTTCCATTTTGTAATAGAAAAATATAACGCTTTTTTTAAGCTATATCTCAACTCATTACATTCTGAGCTCAAAAGTCTCGGTCTCCTTTGTGTTGCTTATGTCTGTCTTAATGTGTATATTTGAGATGATATAAAGACTTATAAAATAGTAATTTAATACCTACGAGGCATGGGGTGACTATATAGGTGGTTGGAGGTCCACGGGAGAGGTCGGGCCCATTCTTTATGTCATCTATCAAATGATTGAATAGTTTTCATTCTCTTGTTTCTGTGGTTACGATATGTGCATTTATTTATTTATCATGTGACGTTTCGGTAACGCTTACAATAGCAAGATATAGGAACCGACCATAAGTTGTTCCTACTTATGACATCATTAGGTGTACGTACGAAATCTATGAAGTTGCGATATTCTGTAAGTTTATAAAAATTATCTCAGTTGATTTAACTACCCGCTCTCCTATTATTATAACCTTAATAAAACTACGTTTTAACGGTTTTAAGCGCGGTAATTTATTTGATTTTTTTATTCCGAATTTTCGGCCAATTTTCAGTAGCCGTGATCATAGAAGACAAAGATGTCAAGTGTCAATGAGTATTGTTAAAGTTTTATTTAGCCTACCGCCAACTTGTTCATTTTAATTATTTAGTTTTAATTTTGTTTATGGTTATTATTAACTCTATGGGAGCCTAACCTAATTTAACACCACTTCGCAACATGTTGTGGCTTGAAGAGAAGAAGCGGCGCAAGAAACTCTTCAGCAAATATGCCTAGCTCTAATAATTTTATATAATTTTAAAATGGGTGGAAGGAAAAAGAAAAAGAAATTATCAATCAAGTTGGTTTGTGTTCCGATGCACGCAGAAAGAGCTCAGTGTCGTGAGGTCTGGCAGTTGGTTTTTGCTGGGTTCCGGTCTTAATAGTTTTGATGATCGCATCCCAAACAGGTGGTACTTGCCAACCATCTTCTCTATTGAAATTTGGGTGTTTATTTATTTTTATTATTATATTTTAGTTTTACTATGTATACAAGTCGCGAAAACTTAAGAAAATATTATGTTATAACTTTTTTCGTGAATGCAAGTTACGTTGGAAACAAATATCTAGCAGAAATAATTGTTTTAACGTATGCAGAAGGGAGAGGAATAACAAAAAGATTTGATCGGCCCCCGCGATACCGCCTGATTTGCTTTCTACGTTATATGAATAAAAGATGCCGGAGGGTGGTCCCAACCCTTTCGCCCCCTTTAATAAATCGTGTACACCCTATGGTTTTTTTGACGATTCACTCAGGCAAGGGTTGTGAATCGCTAGTTTATATAGGGGTTGATATCGATTTATTTCTTAGTGCTACAAAGTATATAAAAGTTGATTTGTACCTATTGACTTCAAATTTGCAGGATGCCAGTGCTGACTGCATACTGGTATTGTGTAAATTGATTTGAAGTCAGTACCGCTTTTTTTTTGAGGCGGGGGAATAGCATTTCGCATAGTACCGGGTCCTTTGCTAGGGATTAGACCAAAGCGATGACAGGTAATCCACTGAAGATAGCACAGCTACCAGAGTCAATTGCCGGCATGTGTGGAGACTCAGCAAGGTACCTCCCTCTATGTGGAGAGGTCGCTTATGGTAGGAAAAGCGTGAGACTTAGAACGTAGTTACGCCCACGCTGATCCTGCGCATCAGTACTTGAGAGTGCCCCAGGAAGCAGGACAAACTCACTTCGGCAACAGGGGGATGACTCCTCCGCTCCCTAGATGCTAGAGGGCCCTTACCATACCTGCGTATCCAGCGCCCCGATTGACGTTAGTACCCACGGAATGCACGCGGACCCCTCTCCCTTAAGTCAGTACGGCTCTACCAGGTCTGACTGACTTTAATGTTGCAGATTGAATAATTTGAAGTCAACTGCTCCCCAAGTCCAAGTAACTGGATCAATGTAAATGAGCCTTAATTATAAGGTTATTATAAGGATAAGGTCTTTCCATGCGGTTTGGTTATCAATTCATAAACATTTCACTACTCGACTCGGGCCTTCCATTTATAGGGAGAAAGGCTAGTATACCCGCCATGCTTGTCAAAGGCCGATTGGTGTGTGTGACACATCGATTATCTCGATGTGCAGGTCTTAACTTTTTTTAAAGAGTCTAGAAACCTCTTATATCCATTATTATTAAGGGAGTTAGGCTTTTGGTAAGAAATAAATACGGAGCGTAACAGCTGCGTTTTTATTTAAATTAGGGCCGATTTTTTCAATCATCAGATAAAAGATATTCTAAGAATAAAGTATTAAAACAGTTAAATGGTTTCATTTTTGAATTCAATCAGGTTATAATTTATTCCACTGGCAATTTTTGTCTGATGATTGAAAAATTCGCCCTTAGAAAGTACAAAATCAGACCAAGTCGCGGATAATGGTTAGTTATAGTAAGTATCTATTCAGTGATATTTTAAAAATACATAGTGACGTAGCTAAAGGGGTGTCCAACAAAGGAGTTATTATCTATATGACACCCCTTTATTGACACATCCTAAGGGAATTTACCGTGTGAATTCTTTATTATCACTTCAGTAATTATATAGTAGTTTCAAATAAATCGGATATTGTTGATATCTATTATTTTTACGAGGTAAGAGCGAGAAAGAAGCCGCGAGCAATAAATCTTTATTTGGAAAAACATAGGTACATGAATAGGTATTATTACATAATATAAAGGTTTCAGTATGTTTTGTCATTTACATGACGTGCAAATACTTATACATTCACTAAACCTACACTAATGCTTCTAAATTAATTTCAGTAAATATACATGACAATATATCAAATAAATAAACAAGAATTATTAAAATTACTAAAAACATGTTAAAGTATTAAATTTAAAAATTTCAATGTCTTTATCTTATTTTATTGTATTATCATAAATATATTCGGCTACGCTATAATGTAATCTATTAAGTTGTCATATAGGATTAAAACCGTTTAAGTTGTAGCCGCTAATATTTATTAAATACTATGTGACCCGGCAAAACTTCGTACTGCCTCAGAATCAATAAATAAATAAGCTGAATGATAATTGCAGAATGTTTCAACTCTAGTAAAAAATGTGATCAACACTTAACCGGAACGAACATCAAACGTTTGACGTCATGCAAAATAAAAAAAATGAAAAAATCTTTTAAATTTAATTTAATTTCTGAACGACTTTTAAATTTAATTGATTTCTAAACGATGGAACGAACATCAAATGTTTAACAGCTAGAAATAGTTTCTAAGGGAAAGCGAAATTGTTGTTTTTACTACATTTCAAGATTTTTTTTTCATATTTACTCACCTTTTAAACCTTCCCTAGATTTCCACAAATAATTCAAAACCAAAATTAGCCAAATCAGTCCAGCCGACTTAGCAAGACTAACGAACAGCAATTGATTTTTATATACCTATATATAGATTGTTATTGCCATACAATATGCGTTTTTCTTAAATGAGTATTGAGATCCTAAACTATTTTTAAACATAATTGTAACCGTAGATGAATATGTTGTGATGGATGTGCGGAGTCAGTCACGCGGAAAGACCGTGCCAGGAACTCCTTCATCTGAGGCAGTCTTCATGTCCGTGACATAGCAGACAAACTGTAAGAGAGTCGCTTACGCTGGTACGGTCACGTTTTACGGAGACCGGCTAATTATGTGGGGAACAAATGTCTAGCCATGCCACCTCCGCCAGGTCTCGGTCGAAGGGGAAGGCCCAAGAAATACTGACTTGACGTTGTGAAGGATGACATGCGTACCAATGGTCTCAAATGTAGAAAAACGGTTTCTGGGCGTCGGAGTGAACGCTCCAAACGCAACCGGGATTTAACGCTCGGATAATGATGATGATGAACCGTAACTGAAATCTGTATAATATTAATCTTATATCCGTATCCTTAGCCATTGCTGGCGAGATAAAGAAATAGTAAGTAATATATTAAAATTTTTGACGTTTATGAACTTGTTTAGAACGTTATGAAAAAATGTGCTGAATGTTATGAAAAAAATAAGTTTGTAAATTTTTTTACTAAAAATTTACTCAAATTATATTATAATTTTGTTGAATTGAAACATCCGGAGTTTCTTTCAAGTATTTGAAAGACCACGGCACTCGGTACCTACGAGTTTTTCTCCATGGTCCTTCGAGCCGGATTTCTTGAAAGTGTTATTTTGATATTGCCTTGAAATCATTTCGAATATTAAGGTACGTCTCATAGATAAAAAGACAGGAGGGACACATTTATGTATATGTACCTTGTTGTCTTACAAGATAAATTATGTATCTTTCGATGATTAATATCAAATATTTTCTATTGTAATATCTAACTTTAGATGGTCGTCTTAGTTATCAGAGGATTAAATTATAACCTCACCTAGAGAAAATGGATAGAAGTAGACTCACAAAACTGGTGTATGACAATATTGGGAATGGTAGAGTTGTTGCCTGAAGACCGAGACGAACACACCATGATTAAATATCAGAAGTGTTAAAGAGAAGTCAGGTAAAAAGCATCTCATATAAACGTACATGTATGAAGAGGTTAATGATAGTAGGTGAAGCGAAAGTTGTTTGTCAGGTTCGTCGTAAGTGGAGATCCATAGTGTCTGCCTACCCCCACGGGAAACAGGCGTGATATTATGTTATGTAAATTCTAACCTCACGGAATTTAGAAGTTAAACAATTCAACTGTTTTATTCATGCAACCGTCATTTTTAATTTTATCGTATTTTGTTATATTAATAACTTTTATCAGGTGATTGAAAAATCAGCCCTAAGACATTTAAACATCATTAAGGGCCAATTTTTCAGTCATCAGTCAAAATAAATTATAACCTGACTAGATTCAAAAATGAAACAATTTAACTGTTTTATTCATGCAAATGTCATTTTTCATTTTCCTATGTTGTATTTTATTGTTATAATTATGAATAAGTTTTACCTGATTTTCCTAAATTTTCAAAACTACTTTAACGACACCTCCACACGAGTCTGTGTTTTGGAAAAACAATTTCATCTCTCATAATATTCATGGAGAGCCGTACCTAACTTTCACAATTTCCCAACAAAAAAATATTGTGGTTTATGGAATACACTTTTCTTCTTCCAAAAAAGGTTGGTAACATTACTCATCTCAATGTCATATTGCAGTTACACCATCTCTCAGATCACTTGAAAAGTTGTCTGAATCTTAGCTTCCAGCCTCAGAACTTCATGGTCTAAACGTATCAGGACCTAAATTTTAAGAAGTAATTTAGAATTCTTAACAAAACATATTTTCTATACCCGAAACCAGTTCGATATGTAGGGTAAAACATCATTAATCGACACAATTTTTCCAAAGTAAACATTCGCTATCAGTGATGGCGTATCAGAAGATTTATGGCGCGATACGAGTGCAGATTCCCTTTTCATAACGACCAAGCAACTTCCCTCGCGTTCTCTCATAATTTTAGATTCCCTCGGAGGATATTTTTTCTTAGGTCGCTGGAAAAGGACGACCGAAGGTTGGAGGGAGAGAAGTATAAAATCCATACTTATAATATTTGCAGCCTCCACACTCGACGCACACACACGAAACACGATTTAGCACTCCATGGAGAGTTTCGGACAGTGTACATGGTGTTCGAAAAAAATATTTAACTAAAGATTTTTTTTACAGTTTATTTTTTGTCATTTTAAATAACGTCACTTATAAAGCAACTAGGGTTTTCCTAATACATTGCCCTTGTGTATTTAGACATCAAACTTTCTTTCACACAGATTTCTTTGGATTAAACTTTTATCTAAGCGCGCTTCGACCACTCAGTTGCCAAATATGATTTTTTCTACTTATATAAAATCTTAATTAGGTTTTCTATTTGTAGTCATAAGCCTTCAGTGAAAAATATCTAACTAATAGGTAAAATCACTTAAAAACCTGTTCCATAGTTTAGGGAGAGCAATCGGATATACAAACAGACTTGGAAAGGGTCTTAGTTTTATACTATGCCGATATTTTTTTTTTAATAAACGAAACCGACTTCAAACTAAAAACAAAAAATAAATATTTAACCGTCTTTTTTTTACAACATCTTGAAGTCGGTGCCAAGTAAAACGTAAAAGAACAACACCAAATGTATTAAATATACAATTTTTTATAGTTTACTAGATACCGATTTCTAGATGTTGTAGAAACAAGTTGGTTAAATATTTTTTTGGTTTTCAGTGTGAAGTCGGTTCTGTTTTTGTTAAAAAAAATATTTTTTACTTTTTAGTTGCGAAAATTTTCTTCTTCTTTCATTCATCATTCATTTAATTCTTCTGTTTACATGCTCTTCAACAAGAGTTGTTCTCAATTACCTTGCGATCCACAAATCGGAGCCTTAATAGCAACTTTCGATTTCTCTAGGATCCACTCATCAGATCTTGGCTTGGTGTCCATAGAACTGCTTCAGAAGCATACATACTTGCGAATAAAGAAAAAAATATAAAATGGATCCACAATTGACGGACAAACCGCGTAACATGCATATAAAAAATTAATCACCTATAGAAAATTTAATAGTTACACGCGTATACAAGATTTTTTCCAAGAATTTAGGTGCATGGCGTTCTTTATTAAGGGTTATGCTCGATAGCCCTGGGATCCGATCCACTCATCAGATCCTGACTTGGTGAGTATGGAATTATTTTGGAAGTATACACTTACGAGTAAAGGAAACAATTTGAAAATCGGTTTAAAATTGATGGAGATATCGTGTCAAGAAGAAGTTGGTTAACAATTTGCGTGAGTTTCTCTAATTCCTTGGAATCCACTCATTAGATCTTGACATTGTGACATTGGGACCAATTCTGGAGTATATATAGATATAGTGATCCGTGCAGGAACGGAGAAAGTATAAAATCTCCTGCGGCCGGGTGGCCTGTCATAAGAGGCGACAAAACAACCACAGTCAGGTGGTAGGGTATTTGCCCGACTGAATGACTACCACTCATGATCTAAAATATGTCGCCATATCAACCTTGAGTTGTGTTCCGCCATTAGTGACCAGGTTTCAGTCTGCTTTACCAGAACAGCAGCGCATTTGTTAGCACCTTTGGTGTTGCAAATGTTCATAGGCGATGGTAACCGATTTTCATCAAGTGGGCCCCCTGCCTGTCTCCTGCAATAAAAAATTTAATAATCTTTCGATTAAAAGAACAATTTTGAAAATCGATCCACAATTGACGGAGAAATCGAGTCACGAACATACAAAAAAACCTACAGACGAATTGAGAACCTCCTCCTTTTTTAAAGTCGGTTAAAAATGAAGAAGATAAAATAATTATATAATTATTTTTACCATATTTATAACACACATTCACACAATTTTTATTGTTGGTTAATTTCAAAACAGCACTACGAGCTTACTTCATCTTTACTTTTGAGAAGGATATTAAATTCCAAGTCTATATTTTTGCAGGACTAATTATGGGCCAAATTAAACAAAAGGTATTTATTGATAAAAAAACTACGTGCAAAATTAATAAATGCCTAATTTATTGGTTTACGTAAAAATGTTTAAGTGGGCCTTTTGTAATGATTTGTGAATTCATCGACTTTTGTCTCGCTCTTTTGGATTGTATCGTGATATTAGTTGCCATCCTCATAAAAAAAAAATTAACATGAAACAAACAAATACATGTTTTTTAAATTTGTAATTTCAAGATTAAAATCAGTATGTTATAAACATGATCACAAATTACTTCAATTTTCCATCTGTATCATTATTAGCAAATATTAAGCAGTGTAGTGTAAAATATATAATATAATATTCTGTATTCTACAATAAAATTAATGAAACGAAACCCAAAACACCTTAGCATTAGATATAAATAGCGGTCTTATCGTTGAGAGTGATCTCTTCCACACAACCTTGGGATGGAGAGAGAAATATGGCACATAATCTAGGGCAGGGTTTTGTAGTACAATATTTGAAAAAATATACGGGAAGATAAGCTTTTGTATCAGCCTGTAGGCGCCCTACACGCCCACACAAGTACGGGCGCTCGGGCGTCTCGACGCTGAGGAAAAAATGTACGATGCCATAAAAAATCACCGTCCGTTCGTTCCCGTAATTTTTACCCGTTTTTTCCCCTAGGAGGGTCGCCCGTCGTCATGGCAACGGCCTTCCCACCACCGAGAGACTCGCTAAAAGCTGCATCAATATTTTTATGGGAAGAGAAAGCTAGTAGTTTTCTATTCTTATTTAAGTTGTACTGTTTTTAGGTACGTACAACGTGTTTCATATATAGGTTCAAACACAAAAAAGTTTTACATTTCTGCAGGAGAAGAGTACTAATGTTGGAACAATATGTTTATATGTTTTGATTCGCAAAGTTATTTAAAAAGTTATTTAATTTTTACATGTTTCTATAATTGCAAAGTTTATTTTTTGTTATTAGATTATTTTTCAAGGTCTACCAAACTGAGGTATTCAGTATCCGAACAGTCTACAGTAGCGACATTAATCTAACATACCCACAACATAATCTTATATAATAAAAAAAATACATGAACAAATAATATAGGTATATATGGAATTTATATAACTTGAACACTACCGTTTTTATGTTTGACCTAACCGTGTTTCTTATATATTTAATAAAGGAGAAAATAAATATTTTCTACATCATCTTGAAGTCGGTGCGAAGTAAAACATAAAAATTATTATATTTTGCAAATTGATTGTTGTTTATTTTTAATAAGCATTTTAGTGATTGCTAGCTGTGTTGGCCAGTTCGTTTGTGACTTTATAAACGCGAGGTGGAATGCTCAAGAACGATCATGGACAGTGTACGACGTATGGACGTGGCGCACAGCGTATGTGCGCCGCGTGACGCGTTTGAGAGATACCATTACTACACCATTTTCATAATAAGCACTCGTCGGATGCATGCAGCGTCATACCACACGCCGCCTACGACGTTTTTAGCAGACCACCGCCAAGATGTTTATTCATTCACATTGATGTACACTATTACTTTATAATGAACCAAAGAGTTGGTAGTAATAATAATAACAGGTATAATAGTCCCAATAGCTTGGCAGGTTTAACACATCGGTTATCTCAATGTGCAGGGTTCATCGCAAAGTTTTTCCTTCACGGTCAGTAAAAGTGTTGCATACTTTTTTAGCCAGGCTTCCAACCTGCGTCCTTTGAGTTCGAGGGGCCAATGCTGTAGCCACTAAGCTACCAACGCGTTTAAAGATCCGTTCTTCAGCTTTATTTGAGCACTGTTTTTAAAGCTTTATTTATTTTAAGCTTTATGACATTTGTGGTTTAAGAGGTAGGCACTAAAAATCAGTGCTGTGTCGGACTATGTTTCGGCAGAGCAAAATACTGAGTTCCAAGCTCATTTCGCAAAATGCGGCACACAATTTCTGTTTTAAATATATTTCTTATTGTTGTTTTGTGTGTTTGTTGTTAAGTGTCGCATTTTTAGAAATAACTATTTTATTTCTTTCTTTCTTGGTCTGAAAGGATTCACAACAATTAGTATCTATCTAATAAGGTCCTAATTAACTAATTCAGAATCCGGCCGGCCAATTCCGTTCTAATGTCCAATTATCCATATTTATCAATACCTATATAAATGTGAAGTTATGTTTGTGGGCTGCTCTAACCCTAAGGTTATAATGGTGCGATTTTTTGGCCTGCAGAAGAGCCACCAACCTTGAGATCAGCCCACTCCGGACTCGGTTCAGGCACTATGGTTTCACTTGAGAGCTATCTTTGTACACAGATTAGGTCTTAATGAATGTTATTGGCACGACCTGTAATTACAATTATTTGATTTATAAAAAACAGATGAGCGTACGGCGCGATGTCGTTGTGGTTGACAGCAAGCATCCAAAATGGCTGCCCTTACCCTGCTGTGCATTGGCCATCAGCGGAGCGATGTTTTACCTACTTATTATAGGCAAGTACGAAACAATTTTTGTTTTTATATTAGATTCAAATTAAATAGTTTTAATTCAAACTAAGTACCATCGGTGAACGTTTTTTGAAGTTCAATACATTATAAGTTAGAATTTAAATCTCACTTCAGTAGTTTTCACTGCTCTAACAGATAGCCAGAAGGACAGACAAAAAATCTAAAAATTGCATTATGATTCAACTAAAGTGATACAGATAAACACTTCGAATCATTCATTGTCATTAAATACTGTCCTTTTAGTTCTATGCTTTCCCATCAAATTGGTTAAATTTGGTTTATCTGCCTAAAATATTAGCATTAGACTGCCGACTATATAAAAGCTCGGTTTTTGCCAAAATGGCAACAGCACCCTAAAAATGTTAGGTATAGATAAACATAAGAAAATGACAAACATGGATATATATCATTTTCTTATTCCATAGAGCAGTCGGTAGGAAAACAAACATGGTAAGTTGATATTTGGAAATCAATTATCCATAAGAAATATTTGTTGGTTTCGGTGTATATGGGGATTAAGAATAATCTACGAGTGGAGTTTTGCTATTGTAACTGGCTCGATTTATGTCGCCTTGGATAGATTTATCACATCTGAGTTCTGAACTGAGATTCCTGAGACATAACCTGGCAATACGATTATGGATGAAGCTCTAATTATATATAATAAAAATATTGATCTTTGCAGGTGATTTGGAGGTAACGAGTGGATAAATTCGAAAACATCAATCTATAAGAGTTTAAAAATACTTAAAACAAAAACAACTTAGAATAAGATCCATGGAGTAGTTTTCAGATATGGAGTGTTTAAGCTTTCATGTTTTTTTTTGAGTTTTGGGAGCCAAATGCCATACATTGGATACTGATCATGTCTATGGTATTCTTCATTATGCGTGAATTTAATAAAGAATAACAAACATTAATAAGTATTCTATAGATCTTTACTTTATATTAATATTAGCGGCCCCGGCAGACGTTGTCCTGCTATGAAAAAATAAAAATCTAGGACCCGATCTCAGCGCCACCTACCGGTTCCAACGGGATAAAAAGTATCCTATGTCCGTCATCTGGTTCTAAGCTACCTCCCCAACAATTTTTCTTCCTGCCGTTCTTATCTTATAAATAGTGTAACTAACTGAAATTTCTTTTATGTATAGATATATAATCGTATCTCAGCAGAGATGTACAAGGTAACCCTATACAAAGTATCTGAATACAAAATACAAGATACTATTACAATAAGTATTTGGGATAACAGATACTTTTGAAAATGGTATTTGAAATACTAGATACAAAATACGTATCTTCTAAATACTTTTGAAATATAAAATACTTTTTGAAAGAAATCCCAGTTTTATTGAATTTAAGTTTATTACATGAATTATGTGTAGGAAACCTACATAGACACTGGCTGTATGGAAGCCTAATTATTTTATAATAAACCCATGTGTCTAATAATATTGTCAGTTGCTATTGAACTGTTGATGTGAAAATATTATCTGCTATTCAATTAATATAAAATATAGCCCAAGTGAAGTGCAGTTTCCATTTTATATAGATATACGCGCATACACCAGCTAAGCAATTTACAGTCTGCTGAACTATAAGTTTTAAACATTATGAATAGATCGCGCAAATGTGACAAAATATTATTTTTTAAGGTTTCAATTGAGACCAGTCTTTAAATATTTTATCATTAATTTTTCTTTGATGAGGTCTCATTGGTTGGTGGTGGTTCAACAGAGAAAGTTTTCTAAGTTCATACATGTTCTCAATCTCGCACTTCGACTTTATTTTGTCAATGAATTAAAAGTTGTATCTTTTAATATTTCATATGTACTTGTATAACTTCAAAAATTAAATCAATAGTTTCAGGAAACATTATTTTCAATGACACTTACATAACAAGGTAATAAATGTAAATAATTCACTTCAAAGTTAGACAAATAACCATTACTAAATTACTTATGAATAACAATAGTATTTTTTGTATTATATGCAAAGCGGCTAGACAAGCATTTACGTCATCTTACCTAAAAATTTGTGAAGCAGTTAACTTCGTAAATTGTGATTCGTATTATTTTTTTAGTTAATGCATTTATAAGATTGATGCAAATCGTTTTCTATTGGTTTTCGTATTTTAGATTGTTTAAGGACACGAACGTAAATAACTAAAACACGCCTCTTTCAACAAAAAGTGGAATAAAATATATGTATCCAAAAAATTTACTCCCCTTGATTTTTTATCGACACGCCGGGGGCGCTGATTGGTTGAAGTCCCCCAATAAAACAGCTAAAGACGCGTGTTCGGCGCGTTCCACCATTCGAATTTTAAAAATGAACGCACGCGTTATGACGCCACATACGATAGGACGGCTGCAACTTATTATGCATCGACCGATTCGAAAAGGTCTTCAATACGTAATAATATACACGCGTTAGACGGTTATTTTAAACTGGTCGGTAAGCGTAAAAATAATCATATGAAAAAAATATAAAAGCTGGGGAAGTGTTTTAAAAATAGAGATGCGACGTATACAGAGGGGAGTTGGATTGATATATTGTTGGAGTTACTTGGGATTTTAATAATACACAGGGTATGTTGGTTCACTGAGGCCGTAAGATTTGTCAATACGGCGTTTTGTGGTAGCTATTTCGAGATGGTCGTGTGCCTCGCCCCACGTGCGTATCGTGTTTCTAGATATTGTGATTGTTTGAGCTGCGGTGTCGAGAGCTGATCAAGTTACTTTCCGGCAAAAGTGAAAATTGGGAAGGCAACGTTGGTTTGAGTACATAGGGTTCAGTTCAATAGTCTCTGAAAGTAACAATTGAGTTTAGGCGCCTTTTTAGCGCAGTCATTTCATTTCCAATGAGTATTTTTCGAGTATTCTAGTTCTGAAAGATAGGGCTTCCGTTTTTTGACCAAATTGTATCTAGCTTTTAAGAATTCAATTTATTTGTTTCTTCGGTAAAAGCAATAGATATCCTACTATTGTTAACTTTTAACTAATCTATCTACAGAGTAATAGTAAGTATAACACTATAGAACTATACAAACACGTATAAAACAGGTACAAATATAACTGAACACAATCAGTTCAAACGTAATGCGCGATTCAATAACACGGGCAAAGTCCGTCACTATATAGATTATCGAATGTACACACGTCTTGTCTCGCTGCTGATTATCGCTTGACTGCCGATCTCTCCATTGGGCCATTGATTTATACTGCACCGATACAACATGGGGCAGCCATATTGCCCGCGTAGATCGAATTTCTTAGAATAATTTCGACATACCTGTCTAATGACTGCCATAAAAGATTACTATACACAACAGGCTGTTTTTCTAATTACAAATTTTAAACACAAAGTAAACAAAAGAAGTCCTAATGCGAGAAGGTAATAAACTGCAGGTGTGAATCGGTCTTTGTTGGTCGTAACAACATGCATTTAGTAAAAAGCTGTTATTTTGATATTACAAACAGATACTTCTATTTTACTTATTTATGTATAGATCTATAGACTTGTACAATACAAATTTGTAGTAGGTAAATTCTTCAAATCTTTAAAAATGAAATAACGTGCAAGCAAGAAAGCTTGTCCTAGAAATTTTATAATTGTAAGCCGCGCGCAGAAGGTTTGCCGATAACTACTTACTGTTATTGTATGTACTTATGTAAAGTATGTACAATAATAAACTAGTTATGTAACCTTTTTTGTCAACCCTACTGACCATCGACGCGTGACATCATGAGGCCATCGGCAAACTTAGTAGTACTGCGGTACATGGAATTTAAGTAAGTAAAAAGAAGAATCTCTTCAACGCCTAGTTTGATACAAATAGGCGTCACTCGTGAACGATTTCAAAATACGATAACATCAAAGGCAGCATCAAAGAAGCGTCATTTAACGCATCACATGTAAACCGTTTGTAAAGAATGTATATAATGACATTACACACGAGCGTTCCAAACAGAAATACGAATGTGAGGATCAATTTAATTATCATTACTCAGCCAAAAGCCCGGTTGAGACCGAATATTTATTATTATGGACCCGTATCCAATTTAAAACAACGCATACAGGAATGGAGCCATTACGCAGGGGATATTGTTTTCAGACGAATAGGGGAATCCTTGTGGAGTAGAAAAAACAATTTAAAAATAAAATGTAATAATTAAAGGGAGGGACGCGTGGCAGCGCCTTTATTTATATGGAAGCTGATGCTCAGCTGTCGGAACGACTTCGTGCTCGAAGCAACCATGTGGTGGGTTAAATAGAAAAAAAAAACTTATTTGTACTAGATGTATACACCTGTCTTTTACGTTTTGAGATACACTTTTTGGGGTTTCGTAGGTATTTTAATTAAAAATGGAAGATTTAAAATTGGATAAATCGACATTAAATGTATTATTTCAAAATGAATAAAGGACTATGGGGAATTTGGGCAAAATACTTGATAGTGATAAAACCAATTTGAAAGCTTTTGGAGTTTTGTTTAATTCATATTATGGAAGCCATGTTGAAATCTTGCGTAAACACGGTATTTTGGAGTACGCACAAATATAATAATTACTTTGGGTGTAATAAAAAAATGCAATTAAATACTAAAACTAAACTACAGTATGCAAAATAAATCTAAAATTAAAAACAAGAACTAAATAAAAAAGGAGGGCATAATCCATAATATAAATAAACCTAGCTTAAAAAAAAAAAAAACCTGTATCAAGGCCCGTCCAGCCCCCCCACCAGACCACTGTCGCTGGGCATTGTACCTAGAAGGCTGGCAGCATTGCCTCGCTGGATACAGAGGCTAATCCTTTGAGCGAGGTAAGCTCCAGCCTTCCGGGGACAGCCTTGACAGCCTTTGGGTGTTAACTGCATGTTGTGCATGTTTTAGCTAGACGTGTTGCTGGACAGTTTCTTGCCGCCTTAGCAATAACACCTTGCGGAGCGGTGTACATAAAATAGGAAGTAAAATTAAATTTTAACTTATATGCATGACCTTCAAAAAGTGTTCTACAGTGGAACTTATTTTAGATAAAAACTTTTGAATTTGAATTTGTGTTTTATATTTAAGAAAAACAAACAACATGTTAATGTTTTCACATTGGTTTATATTATGTACATAGATTTAAACATTTTATTTTATTTTAATACTTATAACAACAATCATATTTTAGTAATATGTAAGTATAAACAAAGCGTTCAAATAATCTTAAAATATAAATAGGAATGTGATACTATATTATATTTTTTATATTAGGTTTAAAGAGCTTTATTTCGCATAAGAACATGTAGTTCACTTATAATGAAATAAAAAAAGTAATTGCGCAAAATCTGCGGAGTGACGCTCGCGGACCGCGTTCGTAATACCGAAGTAAGAAAGAGAGTTGGTCTGAAAGAGAGTGTCGGGGTGAAGGTAAGGAAAGGAATGCTCCGGTGGTTCGGGCATGTGGAAAGAATGCATGATGAAAGAATGACTAAACAGATATACAATGCAAAAGTGGATGGATGCAGAAGTCGTGGAAGGCCACGACACACCTTCCATGATCAAATTGATCATGAACTAGCAGAACGTGATGTCAGGAGCCTTAAGAATAGACGAGCGTGCATGTCAAGAGTTATGAATGTCAAAGAAGCAAGTGAGGTGTGTAAGAATAAGCCTAAATGGCGGTCTGTTGTCGATGCCTACCCCGCAAGGGAACTGGCGTGAAGTTATGTATGTATGTATGTAAAAAAATTATTATTAACTAATACAATATAAATCTTAACACTAATGTGGTGATATGCAGTCTTCGTTGAATGTTGCGGTTTATTATTTTATATTTATTTTGATAAAAGGTTTTTAGTTTTTTTTATATATTTATATATTGATCCGTCTAATATCGACAATAGATAACACATGTTACAATAAATTCAAAAATTATTTACATATACAAGAGCTGGCGCCAAAATATTCTACTGTTATTTTACTTAAATATCATGTTAAAAATAATTTTAATATTTATTTAAGCAATAATTTATACGCTATGTGATTGGTTTATGGTATGTTGTGATAGTAGTGTCATAGGAGTCGTGGTAGCGTAATGGCTAGTGCACGCGTCCCAAACTCAGAGGGCGCGGGTTCGATCCTGGCCGGAACGCATGCACCACTTAGACAGTTTTCTGATCTAATGTGCATATTCTTACAATTACCACGTGCTAATAACGGTGAAGGAAAACATCGTGATGCAACCTGCACATCGCGATAACCGATGTGTCAAACCTGCCAAGCCGCCTTGGACAAGCGTGGCGGGTATACGTCCGTTCCCCCTATAATGGGAGGCCCGAGCCCAGCAGTGGGACATTTATGGGCTGATATTATTATTATTATTATATATGTTGTCATAATTTGCTATTCTCGTACAAAATCTAGGGGGCTTCGGCGTTTTGTAAGATGATAAAAAATATCTCAATTGACTTAATAATTTAAATTAATTTTACAAACTTATCCCTGCTATAGTTCGCGTTATTATAGTATAAGATAGCAGAAAGATTATACCTAAAGATAGATAAATTAATACTGTGAATAGGGTAGAATCAACTGACATACTTTTTATCAACTTACGAAATGCCGAAGCCATCTAGATTTTGTACGAGCGTTGCTTATGACATCATTTCTAGAACATTACTTATAGTTTAAATTGTGTTTAAAATTACTTCTATTGTGATTTAGATACTGAAATCTAAACACTGTTTCAGAATTTAATGTGATATGTGTAGACTGCACCATTTTTGTATCGATCTTCTATTTTCATTAGAAGAACAGGAATGAAATTAACACCCGAAGTGTATGAAGTCATTAACGAAACGATAAAGTTTCACGGCTTGTCATTAATCTAAATCTGCCAAAGCAAGAGAGTAATTTATCGGAAGGTGCGATTATCTTATCTAAAGGATCTTGCCACCAACAACGCGCTACTTGGAACAGTGTTAACCTATTTTATGCGACATGAACTGACCAAAATATTTCTGACCAAAATCGGACCACCCGAATGACGAATTCTTTTTTAGGAGAGATAAAAGGTTGTAAGGATAAATGTTTAATATGATATTCTAAATAGATCTTATTTTTTTGCAAGTTAAATAAAATTAAAATGCTTTTATAAATTAAACTCATACTAAAAATGAAACCGTAAGTTTATTAAAGACTATGTGCACAGAAGGCTGCCTGTATTGCCAGTTTTGATTCGTTTTGTATCCACTAGAGTTCCCTTGATGAAAGTCACACATATAATAATATTAAGCTACCACGGGTCGTGGTATGGTTTGGTAGTGAACGTAATCAGGTCTCAAATGACGCAAGTTTGAATTCTGACCGGGAAGCATGCACCGCTTAGGCAGTTTCCTGACACTATGTGCATATCGTTACAATTAATATGTGCTGGCGGTAAAGGTTAATACTACGATACAACCGAAGTGTCAAAGTAGGTGACTACAGTCCTTTCCCTCCTGAAATGGAGAAGCTCCGAGCCCAGCAGCAGGGCGTTATGGGCTGTTATTATTATTATATAAGTTGTAAATTAAATCTACGCCCTACTCTATGTGTACCGAGTTATTGCGGTCAAATTTGGCATCCATAGCCTGATCTGTGGCGCCATCTAGTTATTTAGTATTCAAGAACTTTCAGAGTCACTTTTTTTATAGGCGATTATTATGTCTAGAATTTTTCTTCCATATCCGTACTCAGTACATTTATGGGCTGATAAATAATTATTGATTATATAGTTAAAAGTAATTTAAAATTAAATTCAGTTTAAAAACGGACTTGTTAAAACCATTTAAACGTATATACTTGAAGTTATATGCAGAATGACAAATTAATAAACTAATAAAATCGGATAAGTGCGTGTTAGTTCTTGAACCATGAAAGGTTCCTTCCGTAGAGGAAGGATCCTTCGAGCAGGAAAGGAAAAACAATACGGCCGGGCGGCCTGTCGTAAGAGGTGATAAAACAAATCACAGCCAGGTGGTATGGCATTTGCCCGTCTGTATGGCCACTACCCCTGGTCTAGAGTATGCCGCCATAACAACCTTGAGTTGTGTTCCGGCATTATTGGCCAGGTTTCAGTCTCTCTGTAGAGAGCGGCAGCACATTGGTATTTGGTGCTGCAAATGTCCATAGGTAATGGTAACCGCTTTTCATCAGGTCTGCTGAACTTATGCAATAGAAATAAATAAAAAAAAGGTGAATAATGTTTACAGTTTTTGTCATTTGGCTGCAGAACCATAAAAGAGAATTTATATTTCAATTTATAATATTGCAAACTGCTACAATAACAGAAGTATAGGCGGTTACCTCGAATTTTTATTTCATTCTTGATTGGCACTGCATATAATATGGAGAATCAATCTTTTAGCAAACCCCATGTATATAGATCAAATATTGTTGATAAAAATTACTGAGATGTAAACAAACATAACGTTATCAATTGAATTTGGTTTTTACCAAAAGTTTACGATACTTTGAAAATGTACTGCAACAAAACATTAAAAGCTAAACCAAAATTAAAAAACTGGCCAAGTAGCCTCCACTAATCATGAGTCTTTGTAAAAATAATTACACAAAAAACAGCAGGTCCGTACAAAGAATATTTTCATGGGTATTGAACGCAAAAAGAAATCGACATTTTTAAGAAATCTCTAAAAAAACGGTAACCAAGTAACCGCTCTCTCATATTGTCCAAAATTGGCACTAGAGTGTAACAAAGGGATAATTTTTTATCATCTCACATCTGCAACTGGACATTAAAAGTGGACTATTGAGTTAATGTTGCGGTGTATCGAATGAAGTTTGAATTTATCGATATTTATGTTATATACCCAAGTTCCTCTCAAGATATTTTGAAGAAAGATCACGTAAAAAGTACCTGAAATAAATGTATATATGAAGAGATTAATGAAAGTAGATAAAGTGAAAAGTGTATGTCAGGTTCGAAGCTAGTAGGGATCCATTGTCTTTGCCTAGCCCAATCGGTTCGTTAGTGACCAGGTTCCAGTCTCCCTTAAGAAAGTAGCAGCGCATTTGTAGCACCTTTGTTGTTGCAAATGTCCATAGGCGATGGTAACCTCTTTCCATCAAGTGGGCCGTCTGCCTGTCTGCTGAACTGCCGCAATAAATAAAAACAAAAAAAAATGGAAAACAGACATGACAATACATATGTATTCAGTAAAATAATCTGTACCTTCTGTTTTTAATTGGCATATTGTTTTATTAAGAAAGTATTGTGTCTATGCATTCTAGATTGCCGTAGCCATATTGGTAAAAATGCAAGCCATATGTAATGTAATTAATTATTATACTCTTATTACTCTGTCTTGTCTTTGTGGTTTACAATTATTTTTGTCAGACTCTATTAGGCCTATATATGTATGAAACTAGCTGACCCGGCGAACTTCGTACCGCCATATTTTCTGAATTCCTAAAAGACTTTGTTTCATGACACAAAAACAAAATCACCAAAATTGGTCCAGGTGATTAGGAGGATTCTAGAACCCGATCTCAGTGCCGCCTACCGGTTCTAATTGCGAATCTAAACCTGCCTTTTGTATCTTCCTCCTAGTCTCACAAGTTTACTGGAAGAAATGTTTTTCAAGATTAAACTCGCCTTTCTACATCAGTACTGTTTTATAATTATATGGATGGATAACTTTTTATTCTACATCAGAGATCGTTGTCAGCCAATTACTGTTTACTGCTGGACGTAGGCCTCCGCAAATCGGCGTCACTCATCACGGTCCTTCGCTTTCCTCATCCAGCACTTACCGGCGACCTTGCGCAGGTCGGGCTGCCACATTCGTCTTGCTAATTTGACGAGTTATGTCGGTTACCTTGGTTCTCTTACGGATATCCTTATTTCAGATTCTATCCATAAGAGACATACCTAACATAGCTCGCTCCGTAGCCCGTTGAGTGACTTGAAACTTACGGACCAGTCCTGCTGTCAGTGTCCACGTGTCAGCCCAGTAGAAGAACCTAAATTAACTTAAAAATAATTTTACACGTCGATTTGTTTCAACAAAGAATAAATTATTACAATCGAACATTATTAACATTAGTCGATATTTTCCAGCCAATTATGTCGCGATTGCACAGCACTAATCCCCCATACATTACACCACAACGGCTACCGCCTACATAAATCTCTTTCCGAAAAATTTACAATTATCCCTCGAAAGTACGTATATTTTTTGTTTACCCGATTATTGATCGTCCACCCTCGCATCACGGAACCATTGTTCATTAAAAAGAAGTGATTTTTTTCCTGGTCATTTAAAGGGGCTTTTGTAAAAAGATATGTCCCCGCTTTTTCTTTTAATGGCGTACAGCTGAAGATTTCGCTCTGGACATGAGCTTTGGCGATCCAGGATTATGGTTGCGTTATTTGTAAGTCAATGGATGTTGCCTTTTTGATTTGTGTCCATAGATGCTATTGAACTAAACAAAAGAAACATCATACCAGAAAAGGTTAATTTATTTCAAAATCGATTCCCTGGAGACACGTAGAATTATTCTACATGCCATGTTTGCTTATAAGTTTCAGAATAACGTAGATTCCCCTCGATTGTTAAGGCAATTCCGCCTAAGAGTCCCTACGAAACCCCCGCGATAACCTATAACCTCCCTCTTTCCCCCATTAGAACAAAGTACTAGGTGCTAACTCCCTATCTCTAGAATGTGTAGAATTCTCAACAGCAGCAGTGATGTTATTGACATTTACTTTTACTCCAAAAATTCATTTTATAAAAAGATTCGTTGAGCCCAAAAGACACTAATTAGAAATAGACTGACGGACAGACCAATTTCATTACCTTACACATTTTTGTTATTTTTATTATTAGAGTTTAATTAAATAACAGTGAAGAAATTAAATTGCAAGCAGTGTTCACCTATAATTAGTTTTTACATCGCATTGTACACTTTAGTCATGAGTTCAGTAACTGATCAAATGTACTGTAATGACATATATCATACTGGAGACGATTTCATTTGAGGCTAGGACTTACGTGTGTCTTCCTTTCATTATAATCATGGATGAAGAATACTACGGAATAACAATTGTCCAGTAAAAAACGTATCTCGTAACACGCACTCCAATCACACAACAACACTAACAATCACTGACAACATTCCATCAACGTCCAGGGGCCCAATTCTACTACCTACTACTACCATCTCGTCAAAACCTCCCGACACTATCGCCTCAATCGTAGGTTCGCCTGGTTCCGGTAATCTGTGAATTCCAGTGGCGTACTTTCCCGTAATTTAGTAGAATGTGAATTTTTGACACTATCGCAGTGGAGTAGTACTTTGAATACATTCGCAACGCCAAGATATTGACATAAATCAATTTTCCTATAAAGCTCCCGGTATGAACATTCTATGAGGAGTGAAATAATACAAGCGTTAATTTAAATGTATTACTTTTTTTATTACTTATTTTCGAAATTGATATCCATCAGTGCATATTTAAAGACAATTGCACTTAAAGAGTAAACTCCAGTCGTGCGTCAGAGCTGACACACACATTCTTTAAACTTAGAGCGGTCATAACGTTATAGACATGTAGGGTATCGTCAGATAGATTTTAAGGAACCATAATGAATTTTCTTATTTATTTAAGTCAATATGTGATGAAATACTCTATGGTCATATACAGTTCAAGTTATGTAGAATTACAGTGATTATTATAGATCAAAAAATACTTGTTTAATATTAGACCAGTAATGGTCTAAGTAGAGAATATAATAAACCAGAAAATGGCCGGGATCCCGGCCGTTTCTGGCCCCGAAAATTCCGGAACTGTTCTTGACTAATCTCGGAATTTTCGGGATTGCAACAAACAGGTCTAGTTTGCATCCCTTTGCGCCTTGTCAATGGCCTTGCCTAGATTATATTAAAAGCATTTATTACACAATGACTAAAGAACAATCCCTGTATATGCCATACGATAGGTACTATACTGTACACAGGTACAGCCTTAATAACATGTTTGTCTATTCCACCAACCAGTGTGGAACCTTAGCGAGCGTTTTCAGCTGCTGCTTATGTTGGCAATACACTACGAAGCAGACAGGGAAATCAAACGTTGGAGTCTTTGATATTTCTGCGATTGTATTTTAGAAATTCTAAATAGGTTTTTGATTTGTATTTTTTATTATTTTATGTATGTCTTTGAGGACCACGAGCCATAAAAATGCCCCGGACTTTTGGAGGGCTTGCGTAGGGCCATTGAGGCTAACACGTAGAGGCCCCTTGACGAAAATTTAAATGTGGCGTGACACTGACCGGCGATTATCCCTGTCTACACCATATAATAATGCATTTAATTCAAAATAATAATTATTTTATTATTATTGTTACAAAAGTTTATTTTTTTTAGTTTTCTTTTTTTATTATATTGTGATTTGTGTTCCATGCTGTCTGTGCAATAATATTACAAACATTTTTTAAGAAATTACTCAAGTCTTTTTCATTGGAGCCCAATTTGAAATCACATAGTCTAATTCCGCGATAGCCCCGGTATCCCGGAATTACGCACCAAAAGTCCCGTAATCCCGGGATTGAAAAACATGCTCGGGATTGTATTTTCTAGGTCTAAGGCTTTACTGGGATATAGTTACGTAGTCGGAATTTGTCAACACTGCAACAGGTAAAGCAGTACACTTTTAGCGTTATTCCAATGTGGGCAAATATTCATAACAGTTAGTATATATAATAACAGCCCACAAACGTCCCACTGTTGGGCTCGGGCCTCCTACTATCTGGGAATGGACAGTATACCCGACACGCTTGTCGAAGGCGGCTTGGTAAATTTGACACATCGGTTATCTCGATGTGCAGGTTTCATGACGATATTTTCCTTCACCGTTATTAGCACGTGGTAATTGTAACAATATGCACATTAGGTCAGAAAACTGCCTAAGTGGTGTATGTATTCCGGCCAGGATTCGAACCCGCGCCCTTTGAGTTTGGGACGCTTGTGCTAGATATTACGCTACCAAGACTTTTACCTACTTAAAAATACATACGAAGTATAATATTTTTGTAAGCTTTCGCGACTAGTATTCATAATAAAACTACATTTTAACCGTTTTAAGCGCGTAATTTATTTGTTTTTTATTATTATTCCGACGTTTCGGCCACTTTTAAATAGCCGTGATCACGGAAGACAAAGATGTCAAGTGTCAATGAATATTGTTAAAGTAGCCTACCGCCAACTTGTTCATATTCCGTTAAAACGTAGTTTTATTATACATACGATATCCCTAAATAAAAAGCATTCACTTATGTTTGTAATTATTGTTACAAAGTCAAAGATAAACAAAGCCGCTGTCACTAAACGGAGGTTATTAAGTTGAAAATAAAAGATGTGTCTGATTTTTATTATTTTTGACCTCGTAAACGACGTAGAACTTCTTCGAAATGAAAAGACGAAAAAATGCACACTTCGTCGCAAAAACTCGCTAAAACTTTACCTTCATAGACTACTAACTAAATAAATATTTCAATAGTGAGTAAATTTTTATCTTCAAGTGTGAATGATGAGGGTGGAATCATGACAAACTATGTCCACGGGTTCAAAGCTTCTATAATATCTACTGTAAAGGAATATATGCCTTGCAGAGTACAATTTAAGATTCAATTTTATTTGATAATAAAGTTAAGCAAAGGGTGAAGCATTCAAAATAGTACAAATCAATGTTTATTTTCGATCCCATATTTTCGTTACAAAGAGACTGTTTGAACTATTTTCAAAAAGCTGAATTACTTTTTTGTAATTAATTTACATAAGTACTTATGATATGAGTGAAGGAAATCGCAGGCCACATCTGTTTACTTCCTATATTAAAATACTGACTGTACTAGCAGAATTTATATAATATACATATAAGCTAGGTCTGTATCAAGTTTCACGTAAATCCCTAGGTGGTAGGGTAATTGCCCGCC